>JACJUY010000052.1:439694-464448 GCA_014220935.1 Platorchestia sp. MABIK
CGAAAAATCTGGCTCACGTCGAGAGGTAACAGGAACTTCACTTCGTGTTGTCTATGAACGCTAAAGTGTTTTAGCATTTACACATTTCTCTTAAGAAAGTTTGATTCTTTCTTTTGAGAGTAGTTTGAACTCGATAGGTGCATTACTTCAAAAGTTACATGTGAATGAAGTTGATGAACTTTTGTGTTTTGACAGCGCGCAAGTCGGGAAGGAATCTCAAGAAATTTCTGTAGTTTTACAAACCGTTTCTTGAACCGTCTCGGCTGCGGCCTGCCGGTGATAAAATTAAGAATGCACATTGGCTAAACATGGGGAATGACTTGTGCTAAATTTCGTAAAGCAGCATTCCGGTAACCAGCACAAATACTATTTGTCAGGATGATTGGAATTAGTCATAGGTTTACTTCTTAACTATAAAATTAAAGAACTTTATCCCTTTAAAATCAATGAGTTTTTGAGTTTGAATGACTAAAAGGTGATTAACAGAAATAAGAAGTAAACTGTTTATACAATCAATTAAAGTCTTCCCTTTGGCAAAAATTGAGAAACAGAAAAAAAATTACTCGTAACTCATACTTTTACTTATATACTCTTACTTAGAGTAACACCATTAATTTTAAAACTGGGCTAATAAATCGAACTCGCATCAATAAAGGCCGGATCAGGAGTGCGCAGAATTTGTATACCGTTGGCAACAGCATGCAATCGTGAATAACAAAAAAAAAAGGTGAGAATGGAATAAAAGATTCGTAAAAGTTTATACAAGGTAATGATATTTGAAAGGAAGTGCCTAAGTGGGAGATATTCTATAATGGTAGTTTTGGAAGCCAACTTTTGTTTGCTGTGAGGTGTAAGGCATTGAGCGTGAATAGACGCACATGGAGGTGGAATGAGAATAATAGATTATGTCGGTCGGCAGTGTGAAAGGGGAGTGAAAGAAACAATTGAACATTTTGTGCTGGAATGTAGTAAGTATGAGCAAGAAAGAGTTTCATGAATATGGTGTTTGAGCAGTATGGAGAGAATGAGTGGTATACCAGATGTGCTGATTGAGCTATGAACTGTCTTGCTGGATTGGATCAGGAGTGTGATTTGAGTATCATTAATGCCATAAAAGTTTTCTTGTACGTGCCTTGAATGAGAGACAGTAACTGGAATGAGTCATGACGAGTTGGTTGTACTCACATATCATGCCTGCCTGTGGGTGGTTTTATTACGTACTGATTATCCCAGTGATGCCGTCCAATGATAGCTTGTGACAAGGATTAATAGATCCTGAGTAGTTTATTGGACAAGTCTGGTACACAGGCACTGAATTCTTGCATGAATATTATGAATATTGCAGAGGAAATATCTGGACCGTTCAAAAGGCCCTAACACTATTGGTCCTTATTTTCAAGTTCAAGTGTAAGCTATTTAACAAAAAAAATATAAGACAAAGGAATTATAGTATCATTTTCTGTTTAAACTGCATTTGTATTTAATACCAATGAATGATTCATTTTTCAAAGAAAGACAGAAAGTTATTGAAACCTACATTTTGTATGATGTCTATAGTAGTTAAGAAAAAATACAGACATCTGTAAATGATATGTTCAGAATATTGTTCTTCATTGGTGTGTCAATCCAATTTTTTTCTTTAGTTATTTGCCAAACTCTGGATTTCTGGCTGATGTGTGCTAGTGTAAACTACTGCTATAATGAAAGATTTCAAGCATGGTAAGAGAATTTTAAAATTGTATGGTAGGATATTATACTGTAAGTAATACAAATTAGTATAGGATATATTTTTTTATATGTTTTTGAACTATGCAGTTGATTTTACGTCAAATTCTTCAGGAATGCTATTTTAAGGATGCAGGTTAAAAATTATTTTTTACTCTAACTGCATGCACAGTGTAAATATAATTCATTCGGCTCAAACTTTATTTGTGTAATTTAAAATGAGCATTTTTAGTTAACTTGTGTGTATAATAGTCTAATAGATAGATTTAAATCATGGATTTAATTTTGTTATTAGAAAATAGTATGTATCAAATAACCAATTCTATAAATGATAAGCCTTTGTTCTCTGAGCATAATAGTGCAATATCTTCAAAGTATGGTACTAAATTTTAAAATAAGAATTATAGTGATTTATGAGGAATCGGCGGTTATTTATTTGTTTTTAGGGATCTCAAATTATATTCCGTAGTAACAAAAAAAAAATATATTTTATTACTGTTTAAAATAAAATCATTTCAACATAGAGTATTTTTCAAATCGGTAAATATTGAATTTAAGCCTTTCACAGAAATTAAAAATTCCGTTCCAAAGAATCACTAAAGGAACACATTTAAAAACGTTTTATATGAACGAGATTCTACTCGCCGAAGCGGTATTTTCTAGTTACTCAACTTTGAAGTTATAAGAACGTTGGATATAAAAGTGAAAGAACGGACATGTATATATGCTGTAAAACGGTATTAATGCAACGATGGGTGAGGTTAGGATAGGTTAATGTTAGGTTAGTTGAATAAACTAACCTAAAATAACATAAATCAACCTAAAATAGCTTACTTTAACTTCCTCAAACTGAGGCTGTTATTATCACGCCAAGAAGTAGGCGTGTCCCGCCAGAAAAGTGGGCGTGACCCAACAATGCAGTGACTAAGCAACGGACCATATGATATTCCTATCTGAACGTAATTATTATGTTAAGTCTAAAAAATAACGCATCCGCGAGCAGAATGTCGTTAGTGTAAAAGGTTTTTAAATGTGTTCCTTTAGTGATTCTTGTGGAATGGAATTTTTAATTTCCGTGAAAGGCTTAAATTCAATATTGACCTTCAAATCATCATTTCTTATCAGTAAAGTGTATTTGCTAGGCTATTTATGAGAAATTTTGCTAATTTAGCTGCCATGTCTTTTTGATGTATGTTCCATAGCTGAGCTGTACATATCTGTATGCCTTACTGCAGTAGATTAGCAATTTCCCGAACTCACTCAAAGTTGCTAGGCTAGAGTAACCCCTTTCTTTAAAAATGGTGAAAAAACCTGTGTGAACAATTATTGCCCTATCTCCGTGCTACCAATTATTAGCAAAGTATTCGAGAAAATTGTGTATAAAAAAGTGTACTCTTATTTTGGACAAAAAGCATTTCTCTATGATAAACAATACAGCTTTTGCTCTAAATGATCAACAACACAGGCTATATTAAATCATCTACAATTCCTTTTTTCTAATATAGATGAAGGAAAGCCTGTTTTCTTTGTATTTTGTGACTTTCAAAAAGCATTCAATTGTGTGAACCATAAAATGTTACTCTCAACAAATGTTCACTTTGCTTAAATTGCAAATTCACTAAAAATTTAAAAGCAAAGAAAATGCCAATAAAATTAATCATTTTTATTCAAAAGAAAGAAAAAACCGAAAATGTTTTGGAGACCAGCTCCATCATCAGTTCTGTAAAATACAAAATATGATCAATCTAACGCAAGCATGAAAACACAGTCGAGTTGCAGAAATAAGGGAAAAACACGCAGAGCTAGGCTCATCTCCCCAGTTTGTGTGGCTGTGTGGTCCCAGCAGGAAGTGAGGCAGCTGATTTTTAAGCTGAAAGAGGGACACTCTGCTGACATTCAGTTTGACAGTCCGGGACTCCTTGGTCAATTAGGGTGAGAGTCGGAGTCTTTTCTTCAATAGTAAGCTTCTTCCAACCCATTGTGATGCTCTGGTAGTTTCTGGTATGGCGCCAAAATAAATGAACAGGGAGTTAAGTAAAGGCCTATGGAGCAGCGCAACATACATGTACTCTGCTCGAGCTCTGAGGGATCCATGACTGACTGTGCAGCGGGGATTTGTGTGTGGGGTGGTGGTGGAGCGACACACATACCTCCCTCCTCTCTCCTCCCTAGTGGTGAGGAATGCAAGAACAAAGTTACCGGCCAATTATGCTCATCGCGGTACAGGGGTAAACTTTATTTTTGCGGCCACTGTATATTGTATGAACTATATTGTAAAATGAAGCCTCTAATGTTGAGTTAATTATCTCATTGATCAGTCTAAATGCAAAACTAGGTTAAGTGAATTAGGTTAAACATTATTGTTTGCCCTAGAATAACGTTACTGGTAGGATGCCCTAGAATAGCGTTAATGGTAGGACGCCCTAGAATAACGTTAATGGTAGGACGCCCTAGAATAACGTTAATGGTAGAACGCCCCAGAAGTCGTTGAACTTATTTGGGCCCACAGGTAGCTATACTCAAATTTGACCATTGTACTAGACTTGAGAAACATTCTACCTCTGTATCACCTGTGGTAAATAAATTGTTTTAAATTGTTTAAATTTCTAAAAAGGTTCATGCTTCAAATTTTTCAGATTTAACCCAAATATTTTGTAGCAGTTAGATGAAATGGCTTTTGTAGACAATCTTCTGTTAGCCCTTTATCTTGCAACTATGTTTACAGTATTTTACTTTTTGAATACAAGTTGGTGGAGTTGCTAGAACATAGTAAACTATTTTTTTATATGCAGCATGGCTGCTATTTAAAGCCTTTAAAAATAATAATCCTTTTTTAACTTATTGTCAGATATGCTTTTAAGTTGTTAGAAATCTTGACTTGAATAGCTTACTCTTGATGTTTCATTTTTTGATCAAAAATTATTATAAATATCAACAATAAATTATTTACTTTTTTTTGTTTCAGATTATCAATATTTTTGCAGGTTTAGTATACTGCAAGACAGTATAATCATTCCACAAGTGTAGCTCATGTATTTGGCATTGCCTCATCACAATGGTTACTCCACCAGTAATGCCAGCATCCCATAATCTGCTCAGTTCTGCCAATTCCTGCATAACACCTGATAAGAGTAATAAATGTGAAATTCGCAACATTCCTGGTTCAAGCAATTCTCCATCTGTACCCATTGTGTGTAGCAGTGTTGTGCAGCCAGTAGAGAGGCAGACACCATCAATCAGCAGGCAACAAGTCAAGTCATGTCCAGTCATGAGGTCTGCACCCGTCAATACTTACGTGTTTCTTGACCTTGAGACATCAGGATTTTACAACCCTCGCATCCGAATAACAGAATTTGCTATGTTGGCTCTGTCTAGGACAGATCTGGAAGCAATGAAGGATGTTACTGCAATCAAGAGTCCTGAATGTGGCAGAATTGCACAAGTTTCAGGTGCAAATACTCAGAAAAATATGTCAAATAGTGAAGTGGCTACAAGTAAAGTGAAGAGAAGGCTTTTTGATGATCAATTCAATGAAGAAAGTGTTGTAGGGACCTACCACCCTCACTTTGTAAATAAGCGCTTGAAATCTTTAAAACCCAGCACTCAGATGCCTGAAGTATATCTCAATGACAGCATTACTAACAATGTGGGTGCATGTAAAACTGATCCAAAGTGTGAGAATGGTATCAAGAATGAAAAAAGCTCTGAAGATGAAATCAAAGGGCATGATGAGTCTGAAAATAATCTTGCTTCTGGTTCTGAACAATTGAGCAATTCTACCGTTCAGCAGGATCCTCCTGAGCCTCCTCAAACTAAGCAGACTTGTGACTTTGCCGGCCAGACTTTGAAACTTTCCACTTCGCACTTTCATGCTCTTCCCAAGCTACCACGAGTGATAGAGAAGTTGAGCAAAGTATTCAATCCTAGGAGTTTAATATCCCCAACTACTGAAGAAATTTCAGGTTTAAATAATGTTATGCTTGAGAATTCTGCTCCATTTGATTCAACCTTCTGTAACTCATTTTTGAATTTTCTCAATTCCCTCCCTAAGCCCATTTGTCTTGTTGGCCACAATGCCATGCAGTTTGATTTTCCTATTATGTTAGCTGAATTTTACTCAGCAACTAACTGCCAGTTCCAATGTCCAGATGTATTCTGTGCAGATTCGTTGACAATTTTGAAAGTTTTGGATAAAATTGAAGTGCATGATGAAATAAATATGGTCAAAGATGATATAACTAAGAATCTTGATTGGTTCTTAAGTGAGGAAGTTTTCAAAAATTTAAATCTGGATGAATCTTCAACAGGCAGTGATGATTCTATGGTGTCTGACAGTGGAAATGAATTAAACTCAAATAGATTTGCCAAAAAGAGCAAGGAGTCTAATTCACCTGGAAATTCATTTTCATTCATCAAAAGTACACCTGTAAAGGACTCTGGAAATTCTTCCGGAACATCAACTGTTCCAGGAACGCCCATCACACCATCGAGTCACACGCCAGAAGGCAATACTACTTCAGGACAGCCAAAGACTGTTCATTTTTCTCCTCCTTGCACTCCCAATTCAAACCTTTTGTCTGCATCTCGTATACAGAATAAGTGTCCTCCAACGCCCACAAAATTACCTTCTAAGATGAGAAAAGCTGAGCCAAATCTTATATTTCCTCCTAACGCTTCATTTGAATCAAAAGTACTTCTTGCAAGTGGGGACAAAGAATATAACATTGGGTTCAGGCCAAGTCAGAAGGCATTTTCACAGCCTGTGATGTATGAACGACTTTTTGGAAAGAAATACGAGGCACATCGCGCTGAGAAAGACTGTGAAGCGCTGCTGAGAATCGCAGGACTTTACGGCCCACAATTCACGTCTGCTGCTGATGTGCTCAAAGTTCCCTTGAGTACAATAAAGCCAGCGTGGTTCACTACCAAGATGAAGCGCAGTGAACACTTCCAGGAGGCCTGGCAGTAGAGAAAAGAAAGACACTCAGTTTATTTCCAATAAGGATGATATAGATGATGTAGAAAGTAAAGGTCTGCATCGTTGTCAGCCCAGTCAGTGATGGCTTGTGGCACAGTGCAATCCATTGAAGCTATCTGCATTACCTGTGGTGTGGAATGAGGAGTTGGTTTAGGTAAAGTGCTCGTCGCATATATCTTGTGGTTATTTCCATTCCTGAATTTAATACGTATGATTTCCAATTAATTACAGAATCCATTTTGGCTTTGTTCTATCTCAATTTTTCTTTCAATTCAATGTTTACAGTTGACTATTTTTAATATTACTAGGGGTGGTTTATTTTATACTATCTGTTTTTCAAGTGTTCGCAGTTTTATAGAATGCTTTGTTTTAAATGGTGAATTTAAAAAAATAGATTTTTTACAGTTAGAGATTCTGGAGAAGCATTCATGTGTACTTCAATTCATGCCCTGGCTCCAAAGTTCAATCAATGTCTCTCCTGATCATTTATGAAGTTTTCAACTACTTTTGGCCTTAGGATAGCCAACAGTGGTATTTGTTATTCTGAATTAGGGATGTGTGCCGCATTCATTGTTTCCACTGTCCAATTAAGGCAGAAAGGTGTTTGGTAGCTACAGTGCAATGACTTATGATAGAGAGTAATTGCAAGCTCTCTATTTTATTTATGTCAGGAGTGATTTGTAGAGTTTTTAACATAAAGTTTAAGTTGTCGGTGCTTGCTGTATTCTGCATTGTGTTGGGTGAAAGCATGGTTTAATTAACTGAAATTCATCAGTCTAAAAATAATATACACAAAGTGCAATGTTTTTATGTGAATTTAATTTGGTTTTATATTTATCATATATGATTTCATGATTAGCACATAGCATACCATTTTTTTGCATACACTGTCATTAATATTTAGTGTAACGCAAATAATCTGTAACCAAATTCATTTAACTTAGAAGTATAAAATATTAGCCAATTTTGCATGCATTGTGTAATTTACGATTCCGTTCATTGGAGCCCAGTGTTCACGCTGACATCATTTTTAGTAGTCTCAAGCTCAGTAGAGGTGTGCTTAAAAATGCAAGGGCTTTTTATGTTAAATTTTAAGTTATTTTTAATCATCTATTTAATCTCATATATTACCTTTATCAACTTCAAGTTGCTTCATATGTTACACTTGAAATAATAAAAACTATTTCAAACTTCCTGTTTCCTTCTTGGCTGAGCAAGAGAAGGCTTTTTGTTGTGGAGACTCTAATGCTTCTCAGGAGCAGAGGAGGCTACAACGGCAGCCTGGTCGAGCTAGGAAGAACGCGGTGACATATGATCTTGATGTGCATGCAATGTTGCAATTATTTTAGTTACGCCATTTTTATGATTTTAGTTGAGTTACATTTTAGGTATGGGATGTTGTTGTTCAACCTTTGTGCTTGCTGTAGTTTGTACGCTAATATATTGATAGTGTAGGCATGCATTTTAACTTCATATTAATGAAATTGTTTGTTTGAAGTTGAACCTATGCTTTGGAAACTAGTGCCTCCCAGTGGGGATACTGTTAGGTTACCTCAGCTATAAATAGGTCTTCGGGACTATCTTTTGTGGTCACTTTTTTATTTTAGTTTTCATGCTCTACCATCCCTTTCTTCTTTTTTCTCTTCTTTACTCTTTCTTCTCAACTTGCTGTTTTTATGCACAAAGTATCCTCTATGGGAACACACTTTGTGCATAGATTCCCCATTTCCTCAAGCCCATAATAATTAGTCCCTCTTTGCGATCTTGAGTTCGCCTTGGTTGTGAAAAAGGAAGTCTAAAACTAACTAATGAAATAATAATAATGTTCTTTCTACTAATCGAACATGTATCTGGCTGTATGAAAGTGAGTGGTGTGAATAACATGAGTTTGCTACTCCCTTTGGTGGGTACGCTAATTGTCCTTCAAAGTCCATGAAGACGGTGCTTTCGAGAAGCTCTGAATGTCTGACCTTGTGCCAATGCACTCAGAGGCTGATCTGGATTGTCATGTGTCCATATCTCGATGTCCCCCCCCCCCGCTCCACTGATGTAAACACTGACGACTCCTTACGATTTCTTTTCATGAGTAGGGGAAGCTCTGTCCTTCCTGTGTAGCCTGGGCAGCTGATGTCTGTCGCGAGAGCCTTCGATTCTTAATTTGTCAACTTGGTTGAATTTCAGTCATATCGATGCTGTGGTCAAAGTGCAATGGTTATAAAGAGTTACCCTTTATCTTATTTCGATCCTTTGATTTGATATTTGCGTGTAATTTGAATTTATTGATCTTTAATTGCATTTATTATTTTAATGTTACACCTGTTTGTGTGGATGTGAGCAATTTTTATGAAATAACAATTTTATACTGATAATTTTGATTTAAAATGTGTGTGTGTCAAAGCGAATATTGGTAGAGTTTTAACTGACGGCAGGTAGTTCTATTTGAAATAGTTTACTGTGTCTGGTATCTTGAACGTTTTTTTTTATGGGACAAATTCTGACTAATTAATTAATTTCTAGTATGATGATTTTATTACCTTGATTCAGTTAAATTAAGTTATCTGGCCATACTGTGTCTTCTTAGCCATTTTTACTCGGACGTTATTCTCGTCATATACACGAACCTTTTGAAAAGCTCATGTTTGGAAGCACAGTTTTCCCGAACCATGTAAAATACTGGTAAGATTTTATTCGAGTGCCACGATTCGTACTATTCTATAGCAGCATATATAGTTAGCCGTAGAGTTTTTTCACTGTTGCAAATAAGTAAACGTTTCTATCGTTTTCATGTACGTTTCATTCATCGCATTCAAATTTACTGAGATTTTGTCTCTTGAAATTTTATTTGACGCTAGCATTTTGTGCGAGTAGATATTCAAGCGTCTGTGTGCGTATCATAACGGAATTTGGCCAAATAATGTTAGTTCTTATATTTCTAGCCGACTCGTGAAAATGTTCTCGTACAATTTGCACACAATACTTTATTGAGCTGCTCGGCTTGGAGGATTAAGTCTTTCAGAGTCTCTAACATTTTATGTAACCTTTTGAGCCTTAAAATTTTTGGCTTGATAAGCCCTAGAGCTGCGTTATCAGTACAGATCATTTCAAGCGGAGACGAGGCAGTTCAGTCGTGTGCACACTTCACTGTATGCCGCCTTGTATACACCGAATTGTTGGCGCCTCCTGCGGATCTTTTCTAGACAAGCCCCGCCACTAATGCAACACATAAGTTCACCCACTTGTAACTTTAGAAATAATGTACCTATCGACTTAAAACAAAAGAATGTTTAAGTTACAAGTGGGTGAACTTATGTGTTGCATTAGTGGTGGGGCTTAGCTGGAAAAGATCCCTTCCTGCCTTTTTTTATTCATTTAAGAGAGAGAACAGACTTATGACGCCTTGAGCTACTGAACCTTCATTTTCAATACAATGTTTTTCAATATGATTGAAAAAAAATTGTATTCATCCATAGGTAGTATGTTTTGTAACTTGAATCATTATACGCGATCACTTGAACAGGTTGACAATAATGATAAACTCAGTTAACCACAACTTTGATCAAAGACTCCAGTTGTCGCTTTGGTATTTCTACCAAAGTTGCTCTTCATAGTTATGAGATAACATTGTTACTGATCGACTCGGTACTATTTTCCTTCCTCGACCACTTACAACACACACTCACTTTCCAACACACTTGTCTAGGTAAGGCCAAGGCGTTCTGACGCACGAGTCAAGTAGCAGCGGTAACAGTGCTACTACCTTTGTTACAGCGTTCAAATCACCTAGGGCCAAAGCCTGCACATATTTAAACACAAAACTCACAAACTCACTATTTGACCATACATAAATTTTTTAAACAGGTTAAAGATAAAACAAGATGTTAACGTATACTCATATTTATCATAAATTTTCTTGAAAATGAATTGTATTAATGAAATGACAGAGACGTGTAGTATAAAGTAAGTCAAAGGGAATGAGATTGAACGCAACACTAGTAAGAGAAAAAATGTCTCCATTATGAGTTTTTCTTCAGAGTAGAAATTTACCAGCTTATAAAAAATGTCCATCAGGCAACCTCTTGTTCCTCAACGTCAATATTTTTTAATTTTTACTAGCTTTCCTTTTAGCCTTATTGCGAAAACTCGACCGATGTGGCATTGAATCTAATACCAAAATACCTCGCGCTGTAAAAGTCAAAGTATAAAAAACAGTACACGAAGCGCTTACACTCGAGCGCAAAGTCATGAATGGCATGTCGTGAAAAATGTGACGCGAATGATTGCTCAAATTTTTGCATATATGATGGTTTGTCTTTGATGGCGCTGGACATCAGAGGAGTGGTATTCCCTGTTGTGGAATTGACTCGTAAATTATGGTCTCTCCTATCTGCCAACATTGCCAACTAAATGTGTCATGCTAGACACAAAATTTGTCAACAAGCTAGGGGCCCAGAACACAACACACCAAGCGTATCACTGGTGCCGACTTCGTCGTGTTGAAGTTTCGGACAGGCCAGCGACTTCAGAGGCAGAACTTCTGTGCTTATGCGCTGGAGAATCGTGAACATCTACGTCAAGTGCTGTAAAATACCAGCGGTGACCAGTGGTCATACGAAATATAACCCAAGCTCTGATATACTATATCGAGTTACGGGTGTACTGTGATTTCAGATCGTTCACTTCCCTCATTAAATTTTATTTTGTTCTGTCGCTTTACGATAATCAAAGTTCAGCATCAAAAGATCTAATCAAAGCGTTTTGCCGGACAGAAATAATCTTAGTTAACACCAGTAAAGGAAAAATTTTCATCTTCCCGAAACGTAGAGGCACTAATAAGCTCCGTAGAACAAGCATTGAGGAGGTAATGCGCAGTGAGAAAATACACATAGAAACATATATCGGTCTCAAATCAAAGTTTACTTTCAACATTTCACCGTGGACAGACAAACCATGACGCAATGAAGACAAAAGGAGTCCTAAAATGATAGATTACGATGCAATAGACGAATACAGAAATCCTACCTTGAGCTGGAAGCCAGCTAACACAACACGTCGGTCTATCACCCATGTGTAAAAGAAGCGACTGACCCCCCCTAATTGAGAATTAAACATCATAGCTGACGGCCCCGCCAGTGCTCCCAAATTGGCTCTTGCTATCTCAGAGACGCCACTCTGCCTGGAGAAGCGCAAAGTTAGTTTTCGCTCGTTGAGGAAATAACAGTAACTTTAGTTATCCGCAACGTACTGTTACGTCACTAAGATAAGGGAAAACCCTTCTTCTCACTAAGCATGCTTTTCACTCATCCATTCCCTCTCAGGATAAGAAGCTGGAAAAACATTTCTACTTCTTGATTTTAATAACTGTGCGACCAACAAACATGCGAGAAGTCCTGGATCTTTATTACGGCGGCTAATACTTTTATTAGTGCTAGGACGCGGCACCTAATTGATTTTGACAACCGGCAACGTACTTATATCAAGCGATCTCTTTCCCTCTCTCTCAATACAAATCTCTAGAAAAAAAAAATTCTGAAAGATAAAACCTAACATTGAATCAAACGTTCCACAATCACGACATTACTACAGAATCAGCAATGAACAGAAAGAACCAAATCTGTCTAACTGAAGTTCGAAAGAGAACCCATACGCCATGTGCACACGCATTGAAAGATCCGGCTCTACTTGGAAATCATTATTATTATTTTTATTTTTGGGTTTTCCCGCCGTTTTCGATACTTTGACTTGGGAAGCATTGAAAATTTAAAGTTATACTGGTATGTCTTGCAACCTTCACTATACTGAGCCCTTGATTGGAGGGTCAGTGCAGCCATTCGTAGGAGGGTTGGTACCTCCAGTTTCTCCGTTCTTACGACATTTGCCGCGAATCTGAGCGAAAGATGAGAAAACGGCTCTAAGTTCAAGATGCAAATTAATGACTATTCTTCTATTATAAAGTGAAGTTTTAAACTCGTCTGCTGAGCAAACGATAACAATCGAAACCCTGAAGAGATCTATGTAGATTGTTGACGCAGCAACCTCCAACGCACTCACGTGGAGGTGTTGGGGAGTGATAACACAACACACGGTGCAGTTTTTCAACACGGACACGTCCAGTCATGTTTTACTGAATTGGAACAGCTCCCAAAAGAAGAAATAGTCCTTAATACTACAATTATTATCACCTGTATAGTCATGGATGAATCACTGACATTAGAATTAACCATGGGTATAGGATAAATATACACGGAGAGCAAGGCAGCGATCAAATAGATATACACGAACTTGGAATGATTTTACTAATTGTTTAAGTTAATTTCTTTCCCTGTCGACCAACATTCAACCATTGCTTTTGCTGCGTTCGACAGAAGTTCGAGGAAACATCTATATCGCGCGGTGAATATCCACCTTAAGTTAAAGGTATGAAAATACATTTTCAATAGTTTGATGTCTTTTTAATCAATATCTAATATCAATTTATAAGGACTTGTAACTTTAAGCTCAGAAGTAGAATTTGATGACGGTTTAGCAGGGAGTTAGTAAGATAGGCTGAAGAAGAGCTACATACAAGTCCAGCACAAGCAGTGCAGGAACGTCTCTTAGCTGCAGCTGCGCACCCTCTAGAACCAGACCACGATTGCTACCGTATAATTATTGCACTAGCCGCTCTAAGGGAGTAATGGTGAAGTACAGGAAGTACGGCCCTCGCATCTGTATTTTTTTCCAGAAATGTCGGTTGAAGAAACAGTTCGAGTTGCTGAAAACTGATTAAATAACACGCGTACACTTAAAAGTATAGCAATATCACACAAATGAGGCAAGCAAAATGATTGACAGTAGTTTTCTCGACAATGAATCCTTTATACTGAGCAATCATTTTGTAATATTATACTCCAAGTAAGGCATTTATGAATCGATGAATAAATATCACAGTAGAAGAGCAAGTAAATTATCGAATAAAGTCTGCTGTCATGACGAGAGTAAGATTACAGAACGCGTGCGCTCAAAATATGCATACTTGCAGTCAATAATTCGGTGTATGCTGGAGTGCGCATGCGGTAAACAGACAGAACACAATATGAGCAAACAGCAATTCATCAGCAAACATCAATTAGAATACGATGGAAAACGAAAGAAACCTTTGTAACGGGGCTCTCTGAATTTCCCCATTGAACAATTTCCTTATTTATTGCAGGTCGTTTTATTGAAGAATCTAGTAACTCTCAGCTGCAATAAGCTCACCATCAAGACGAGCCAAGATGCACGCATAGATCGGTACAGGATAGAGCATTTCCATGAGTGTCTTGATTAATTACTTAGACGTGAGCAATAACTGGCCTCATATATATACAGATAGCGAAGCGATTATATACAGTAACTATATTAGTGACTTGATTACTACTGCATGTCACTGACTTGGCACGATATGGAATTAAAGATACGTGATCAAGTCTAACATTTGCATGATATTCATACTAGCGAGCCGCGCAACAATGCCCACGTCATGCAAGAGTATAAAATAAAACAAAAAATTACTGTCAGAGAAAGTGAAGACTCGGAAGACTCGCAGTGATTGTATTCAACACTGCTACAAGAGACACTAATGACTATTGATGGCCAAAACAAAGTCATCGAGTGAAGAGAACTAAGCGTTCCTTCCTTCCGCCATTGTTTTTGCCTTGATAAGTTCTCGATTGCAATATTAGAGAGCTGTTGCAGTCGCGTGAACAGGGAGCTCTTTTCTCTGGTACTTGGACCTGAGTTTGGACAAAGATGAGCCGCCGGAAGAGTTGCGGCTGAGAGTGGAGTGTGTGTAGGTAAGGGGGCGGTTTGCCAGTCGCCTCTCCAGCGAGGCGAACGGCCGCGTCTCGTCCTCCCTCCACCGACGCCAGTTATGGTGCTCAATGGGGTCCTGAGGGCCCCACTCGCCCCACTCTCGCGAGGACTGGAGGGCTGACACCAGCTTGTCTTTGATGCCGTACGCTAACTGAGAATTGATCACTTTTATTGCGACGATGGGGATGGGTAAAATGAGCAACACTCTCAGCGCCCATACAACTGCCATCTGCCACCACAAAATATATACAGTCTCAGTTTCGTTGTCAGATGGTAAGGCGGTTGTGGTATTGAAGACTCTGTATGAATAGCCGTATCTCCACCAGTCTACACATTGCCACACAAAAACTCCTACAAGTGTGACAGGAATGACGAAAGCCCACCAAACTACCCACATTATGGATATATCTTTCTCGATGATAAATATGAAATCTTTTCGAATTTTGCCCATGCCGTGAGCGGCAGCGATGGCGACGGTCATAAGAGTAGCAGGCCACACGATGGCAGGAGTGATGACACCCACGTCCAGTAGCGATAGAAGTTGAAGGCCGCTCTCTGCCACGAATGGAGCTGCTCCTAAGAGGGTGAACAAGAGTCCTACACCTGCCCCTACCACTGCGGCCACGTGGCTGCTTTCCCTGCCTGCCACAGATGCCACACACAGACAGCCACACACCGTGGCCAGTCCACTACACAACACACCGCACAGAATAACTGCTGCGAAAATAGGTCTGAGCCACTCCATGGGGACGTGGTGGTACAAAAGAGAGTGAGATATTAGCAAAAACACTCCGCCTGTGGACACCTCTTGGTGGGCGCAAGGGCCGTGGACGAAAGTGCCATGTTTAATGCTTTGCAAAAAACAATGTTGGGACGATGTCGCCGCCGTGAGGGCAGGCGGAGCTGAAGTTGCAGTGTCGGCAGGGTCCGCTGATGTTTCCAGACAGGTGGTCGATGGAGGGTTGGCTTCAGTGACGCCTTCAGGCTCTGCGGTAAATTTAAACTGATCGTCAGACTCTGACTGAGGCTTCAGGGAAGGAGTTTCATTTTCTTTGATTCTAGATCCCGATGAGATGTCAGAGGATGAACCAGAATTTAAATTGCTTGCTGGGTCAGGACGAACCGTCTGCGAGTTAGCAGACATGAGAGACAACACAGGGAGGGTGGCTTCGAGAGGAGGCAAGGAAGGTTGTACGGTAGGTAGCGAGGAACTTTCTACCATTTCCGTAGGAGTAAAAGTGTCTTTTGGTAAGTTACTCGGCTCTGTCGTGAAACTGTCGTTCAAGTCCTCATCCATTGGAAGCGACCGTTTCTTCTTAACGGATAATTCAGCGCCAGCTGAAGAAACGCTTCCGTCAACAACAGAAGCGAAAGATTGTTTTTGTTCAGAGAAGTCTTTGCGTGATCCAGGAGAAGAAAGAGTATTAGGTAACACCTGAAGCGTGGGACTTGGGCTAATCTGATCGCCATCAGCAGCAGACGAAGGCAAAAACGTGGGAGAAGAATAATCTACGGGCAAACTAGGCACCATAGCTTCCCGCTTGGAATAAACAGTGGACTGTTGAGAGCGAAGATCTTCGACACGAATGAGGCTCATTTGCAGCACGGTGACCACAGCCACCAGCAGCGTCACCAGCACGCTCAGGACAGTCAACACGACGATGTGCCTGTGAAGAATCATGAATTTACTAGAAATCCTGCTCATAAATAATCAAACAGGCGGAGTGTTAGCGCTAAAACAATTCCGCTTTTTCCGCGTATTTTCATTTTTGACCTTCACATCAAAATGAAAGTTTTCATTAATGCATTTAAAATATATAACGTTTCAATTTAATAATAGCAAACCACTTCCCTTGTTTAGGTAAATTTTTATATCTCTGTGTGGAAAATAAGAACAAAGCTTTTCCTCAAAAAGATTCGACTTTCGAATTAAACAGTACTATCTTCGCATGCAAAAATACAGTAGTATAACATCAAAGATTTACATGGAAGGATTTTCTGATAACATGCTACCATATAAGCTCAAAAGTTAATACAAAATTGAAAAAATAAAGAATCCCAACCTACAGAACGTATAAAAGAACAAAGCTTTTAGAAGAGACGATGATTCCCCTGTTTAAGCGTGCCAAACTGGGGAACCAAGTCTGGGTGTCTGGGGAACCAAGTCCTTAAGAGCAGTTCAGACCAGTGCAGAATGGACAAGCAGCGCGAAGTATAGGCGGTTATATTAACAAAAATTAAATGAAAAGCCAATTTTGTGTGGCTGTGAATATTTCAGAAAAAAAGAAGAATATATCTGACATATACTGAGTCGTTCCTTCTTCAACAAATGAAGGGTCCCCACACACATCCTCTATCTAAAGTAAACAACTACTCTTCATAAATTATCATTTGAAACAAATGATACCTCTGAATCAGATCTCATACTGTACATCTAACACTCGCTTCAGGCATAAGCAAACCAGAACACCTAAGTCTAACTCCAATCAAACGAGAACTATTCGATGCAGCCACATGCTGAGCACAGCATGTTTTATTCCAATCAAGCCTGATGCATATCATCTTTGACATTGGTTTTTCAAATGCCTTCTAACTAACACCAGGACACAGTTACGGTTACTCCCGGTCAAGCCAGTACCCATTTCCGACACCTGGGTAAAGTGAAGTATTGTGGGTGAGTTATCCCTTTTCACAACAGGGAGAATCACCGGGCGGAACTAATGGGATCTGAAATGTCGACACCTTCCCATGAAGGGCGCGCGCTCTTAACCACTCGGCCACGGTCACAGCCAGCAGGCTGCGGCACACTTACCTCCGCACTCGGAACCTGAACTGGAAGCGAGAAGCGTGATTGAGGAGCAGCGCTGTTCCTGGCCCCAGCATGAGCAGGGCCTGGCCCAAGCCTGCTAGCCACACCTGCTCACGTACAAAATGCCTTAAAAGCGTGAAAACGCAGATGCCATTAGCAAATAAATCAAAGCCTTGACTCTATCCTGATTATTTCGAAACGGTTGTTGAAGTGTGATTTAAAACATGAATGTGCTCGTGCATATGACATAAAAGTAAAAATTTAGCAATTTAGTGAAGTGCTTCATATAAAAATCCTAAAGTGGTAGGAAATAGTGCAATTTTGTACACTTTTAGTTTTGCCTGCAGTGTTCCCCGGCTTGTCTCCTCCAATCATGAATGCATCCGTTCTTCAGGTGACATGAATGGAAGAGAAGCATTTCAAAATTTTATTTTGCATTTGAATGCAATCATCACGCTTACACGCTTGAGCACTTTCTGTCGATGGTCAGATAAAACGTGGCTGCCAAACAGAAAGTGTGGATTTAACAAGCAAATCATCTCATATTCTCAATAAACACCCACGCTTGAGACCGCTTTGAGAACAAGCACGAAATTAGGGAACACTGAATTACATCTGCATAAAATACAACAGTTAGACCTAAAGTGCAAGAAAAAATGAAGAGCTGAAGAGTGCGACCGTAAATCCACTACACTAGAACCTCTCCTCCCAGCACACGGACCTGCGGAGCGGCGAGAATGTCCAGGGCCGGGGTCAGTAGGGGCGCGACGAGGTGTGTGAGGGACAGCTGCGGCAGCACTGCCAGTAGCTGCCAGCCCGCCAGGCAGCCTTGTGTTACAGAGCCTGCACAACCACCGAGCCAATTTATGCGCACGTTACAACAGCATTTGCTCTAAAACTTGACCATAACTTTAGAAGAGGATATTTTTTGAAAAAATTAATATTAGCTTTATGTCAATCAATTCAATTTATGTGCGGAAATTATATGACATAAAATGGATATCTGCATTTGTTCTAAAATTTTACTTTTAATTTATATGAGGAAATGATACGACATGAAATGGATATCTATATTTATTCAAAAACTTGACACTTAATTTAGAAAATGAAGGTATACGAATTAAAACAGAAATTAAAATTTATTATAAAAGATGATCTAGGTTTACAGAACAGGATTACCCGAGCTAAAAAGTGTGAGTTCTCGAAAAGTTTTCCTCAACGACGGTTCTCTTCGTGGCTTAAAACATTGAAGTTTTTCTCACATCTCGGTTTAACAGGAGACTAAAACGAGATATACTGTACCAATGAAATCTCAAGATGAAACCTAACGAAAGAATATGAAGCAGGTACAGTATTTCTACCAAGAAAACGCCACACTCAATGTCCTTCAATTCCATTCCTCTGAATGCAAGAAATGTCATTTACGAGTCTACAAAAATGCTCGAAATGAACAAACAAATTAAAAACGACATAGTTACAACGCAGATCGGCTAGAATTAGCTGGGGAAAATTCTAACATCAGACCCTGACACTTCAGTCTCCCTATTCAAGCTCTAATCAAAAAGTGCATGCGGCCTCCGTAACCCCACTTTTCAATAACCACGATCAGAATTACCACGATCAGAATTACCACGGTCCAAGTTTTCGAACAATGGACGTTTGTTTTAAAATTTTATTAACCCTAAAACGATCAAATTTTTGCGGTTTTGAACGATATACTGCGGGAATTTCTCTTAAATTACGATAAATGAAACCCAGTATATATGAACTTTTCATCGAAGCATTCAGAATATAACAAAACGATGCTAGTGATTTCCTAATATTTTTCAGAAAGAACGGTGGTTGAAATGGAGGTAAAGTTCAGCACCCACCAGTAAGGGCGACGACTAGAGCGATGCCTGAGAAGACTGCGTGCAGTGAGGCCCCTCCTGCCGCTCTGTGGGTCAGACAAGCAGAGAGAAATATATCAGAATTGTGTTATGTGAATGAAACGAACATTTTGTGAATTCAATACTTCTAGTGCAGCCTATTTCAATGTAGTTTTTTTCACTGATCTAATTCTGAACGCATGATTGTTTAAACTTTTTTTAAATGATTCTGTCACACTCGGCTAATATTGCTTCACAATAAAGTGATCAGACACAAAAGGAAAACAGTTACACACGAGGCTTTTCCTGGAAAATGAGGACACATTGAGAAAAATAATATAACATGGGGTGATTCTTCCTGTCAGTTTGACAATGAAGAAAAAAATGAAGCATAGGGTGATTCTTCCTACAAGTTTGACACGAAGAAAGCACTCACCCGAGGAAGGCACAGAAGCAGAGCGACAACACCCCCGCTGGTAGTGGCCAGTTGAACCCTACGCCACCTTCCGCAGAAGTTCCGTACACGCAATGTCTGCAAAGTCAAGTTCGTGTACTCATGAGTCTTGGCAACATGAAATCAAGGAACACGTATTTCCATAAAATTGAGACATAATTAGTGCCTGAAAAGTTTATGTATTTTGTTCGCGCAGTTTCGATTTCACATTATGGACCGGCAGTTTCATTAACTTGAAATTAACCTAAGCGAGTTCTTGAAAATAGACTTCATTAACTGCAAAAGCAATTATGATTTCACACTTCTTGTTATATAACTGTTTTTATGCGCTTGCAATTATCATAAGAAATTCTGTATGTGTGCGCGGTTATCAAGTACGAGTGAAGACGTAAAATTTTCATGAAAATAAATGCAGCATCATCGAAAACAGAAAGTTCAACTTCACAGACCTTAGGAGTTCGAGAAATCTCCAGAATTACACACATAGCGTCAAATATCCTCACACATTATTTATGCATATCAAGAGACTCGCTTCGTCATTTATTGCAAATTGAAGTTAGGTGTCATCAGAAAAATTGACCGTCTGCTGTAAAATAGTGCAAGAAATGGAAGCATCGTATCAGAAATACACCTCTACTAAATACATTAAATACAATGACACAGTTTCGTTTACCCAAAGAAGTTTCGTGATGTTGGTTTGTTATGAAATGAGTTACGCTTTAAACAGCAGCAGCGACACATATTCCATAAAATCACAAAAACCGGGCGTCTCCAGTCGTACTTTCACTCAAACTCGATAGTTTTTTTCCTGTACACATGACCGTTTCCTCAATTCCAAGTAAAATATCGAAGCCAGATAAACGTTAATTTTTGTAGAAAACGACAATTTTCATGTATATTTCAGCACATAATTTCATGGTCAATGCAATCAATGTAAATAAATCAACACATTTTAATGAAGGCTTTGCGTTTCCCTTGTGTGACGCGAGGAGGGCGAGAATCCTTTGAAATCTAATGTGTTGTAATACAGTTCATGTATCAACTATTTTAGAAAAAAACAGTCTTCTTTTCATCTTCCTTTTCTTACCTGTAGTAATGCAGCGCCGCATCAGCGTCACCAATGGCCGCCCAGCTGCAGTTGCTCACTTCCACGCTCTGCCCGACCGAGTCTTTGTAAATTTCGCCTCTAGGAATCTTAGAAGTTAAAAATGGTGAGTTTGTATCACCTTCAAGAGGTTTAAACGTTGCTTATCTAATGGTAAGTTCCATCATTGAAGAGACCTCAACTCAGTCAAACTAAATCCTACTTCACAATAAAATCGAAGACTTTTGAAATTTGATTAAGGTAGAAAGAAAATTTACTTTAAAATCAGCAAATATGAAGTCGGGTCGAAGCATGGGTAGGGTGAACTATCAAAACACTATTCATTAACTGTAAGGTAGAATAGAATCCAAGATCAATTTGAAAAAAAGGATGAATGAATTAGATTATAAGTCAGTTTAATACTCCCTAAACACACAACAAAAGTGTTCCAAAGAGAAGAACGGGGAAGGCTGTATTTAGAATAAAATTAAGGGAACGGGGAATCTATTCAAGGTGTGTCTCCACATCCTGCGCATAGAAGCAACAAGATTGAAAGAGAATTTTTGCCCTTGAAACAATAGGCCTACTTTTAGCGATGCAAGCATGTGACTAACACATTCAAAGACAACAATCACAAGCGCAAATTCTTAGTTAGCGTTACTAACTTGAGTACTAGAGTGAAACTTATTTCTCCCGACACTGAATAACAGATTTCTATGCGAGAATCATGTTCATCAACAAGTCGAACGAAAAGGCGTGAAACAAATTTTTTAAACATTCCGAATTCAAGTCGTATTAAGAAAATAAATCTCGGGTTGTTAATAATCGTGAAAGTTACTAGGGGAACAGAATTTATTCGCTTAATCTCAAATGACGGAGGATACTGGACAGAAATAAAGATAAATGAAGGATGAAGGTCGAGATGGCATATGAGGGAGGCGAGCTACCTGTATAGCCCCCGGAGGTGCGGTGGTCACCAGGAAGTAGTGGAGCCAGGGGGCAGCGAGGCCTGCTGTGTACACCCCCCACATTCCGCACAGCAACACCAAACTCCACCCGATGCCTGTCCAAATAAACAGAAAACGATTGACTGTTAAAAATTTTCTTTCAGGAAGTTATCGTTCCAAAAGGGCATACAGGTTTCAAATAACTTACATACAAAGAAGTAATTTGTGTAGAGTTCAATAACATACTCGGGGATGCGACAAAATGAACCAAACAGAGAAAGTAATCGAGTCTTATGTCCAGTTTTTAAGGTGCTATTAGTCTACACGCAAACAGCATGGAGATTTAGGAGACTCGCAAATAGTGAGCGTTTGTGACGCTGCTGGGGAGAAAGCTCTTTGGTCACAAGATCCTAATTCAAAACCTAGATTTTGTGGTTAAGAAATAGTCTCTCACGAGCTTTGAAACTACGATTGGCTAATTTGAGCTACCGGATATGCAGCTGCGCGTATCAGCATATTTGTAAAAAATCTTTTGCTCTTAGTAATTGTAAAGAACAAAGAAAGCGATCTCGCTAATTCAAACAATAGGGAGAACACCACCTCTGGCTACGAGAGCGCTACCTCTGGCAACCAGAACGCTACCCCTGACAACAAGAACGCCACCTCTGGCAACAATAACATTACCTCTGGCAACAATAACACTACCTCTGGTAACAATAACACTACCTCTGGCAACAATAACACTACCTCTGGCAACAATAACACTACCTCTGGCAACAATAACACTACCTCTGGCAACAAAAACATTACCTCTGGCAACAAAAACATTACCTCTGGCGAGAGGAAGGAGCCTCCAGACGGCGATGACGCTACAGGAGCTGAACTGCGCGAGTCCTGCCTCGAGCAGCGCGAGGGGCGCCGCCACGACCAACAAACACAGCAACACCACCGGAACAAACGTCCCTGTGCAGTAGCCAGCAACATCAGGACGTGCAGAAGACTAAAATTAGGACATTTATCAACTCATTTCATAAATATTAATTTGATAATACGAGATAAACTGAAACATGCTTTTGTGATAATTGAAACATGAATACCGACAGCTGAAATATAAATGCGGACAACTGAAACATGAATACATACAACTGAAACAAATACGGACAACTGAAACATGAATGCAGAAAAGCTATAACATGAACGCGGGCTGAACTAACAAACGAATGCGGAATACCTAAAACATAAATATGGAATTCCTAAGACACCATGGATATGCGATAACTAAAACTTGAATGAGGAATAAACAGAAACATGCACATGGAAGTCTTAATATCACAAGAAAGATGAAAATGTATTTGAGTAATGAAAGTCGAAAGTGTGCTTAAAATGAAAGCAAATGGTGCAAAGCCCCAGCCACTTCCTAACTTGATCCAATTAGATTATGAGATAGTTTGAGCATCCCTTATTACAACAAAGTTGCACAATTGCAACACAGAGTCGTTGCAACACACAGTTGCGTCATACAACAACGACTCTAACTTTCCAGCGGCGAGCGTGTCAACAGGACACGTTGCCCGCCGCTTGACACACAGTTGCGTCATACAACAACGACTCTAAATTTGAGGCTGCTGCGAGGGCCAGCGCGCAGGACTGACCAGGCCCGTAGACGACGAGCAGGCCGGGCAGCCTGAGGAAGGCGGCGGCGCTGAGCACCAGCGCGGCGCCCGTCACCAGAGACGCGATGCTCCGCCACGACACGTGGTCTCCCGCCTGCACGGGCACACTATGTCAGCACACACGCGCATATTATGTTACACTCGGATAGTTTTCTGTAGTACACGTGATTGCACTCGCAACAAGCAAAACACAGTAATGTGGCAGTGCACTACATAAATGTACCAACAAATAGGCATAACACACTCAAGTTACGTCATGTTGCAGAACACAACATCAACATACACACGCAAACCTGAACAGTTTAGCTAGTGTGCGGGCGTCGTATGCAAAAAGTAATGCAGCACGCGGTATCAAAATCATCCAAAGTCATTCAAGATCGTTTTGATTCGCTTTTGTTTTTAAAATTAAATTAAATTAGATAAGTTTGTTTGGGCCTCTCTAACCATAAAAGAGTTCAAAATAAGTGAAGGAGAAAGGCACCATTTAGTATGGAGTTTAGGGAACGTACAATCTAAGTACAAGGTGTGTTCGCACACAAGATCTCATGGGTATAGGAACAGTAATTCAGGAAGAAAGTTTATGAAACAAGATAAAGTTAAAGATGAAAGCAGCAGGTGCCGAGAAGCAGAACAGCAGAGAGCCGAAAAAAATGGTTCTTAACAACACAAGAAACCTATTTTAATTCAACATAAGGAACGCTTGCTAACTTTCACCTCAGGATCTCAAATCCTCACCCTGGGAGCGCCAGTTCCCAGTTACGTTTCCTGGGGGGTCACATGTTAGTAATAAAGACATAGACTTTGTTGAAGAAATTAATTCAACTGCTCTTCTGATATTTTTGCATGGGTTTGTTGTCGGCAGACAAGGGTCAAATATACGTCTAAAAGTTTACAAAGAGCTTTCAACGTTACAATACACGTCATAGTACTTAAAGAATGCATAAACGTGTCAGCTTTAAAATTACATCAGTCAGAAAATTTACATCAATTAGAGCACTTATGCCATTAATCACAGATATAACAAAAGCAGTAATTATACTCGTCGTTGTGCCAGCAATGTATCACAATACATCAGCAATAATTCCTAATATATCAGTTAAAAATCCTGATATATTTGTGATAAATCTTAAAACGTCAATCATAAAGAATAATATGAGTTGTAAATCACAAAAAATCAGTCATAAATAAATAACAGCAATTCATATGTCAATCAAATCCTTGTACGAGTACTAAATCTTAAAACGATAGTAATAAAATCCTTGTATAACTTAATCTAAGAGACATAATTAGATCACAATATATTAGCAATAGATCGCAACATGAGAGTGACAAGCCACAACACGGGAGTAACAAGCCCCAACACAGGAGAAACAAGTCACAACACAG
>JACJUY010000053.1:0-31095 GCA_014220935.1 Platorchestia sp. MABIK
GTGAGAGCTGCTGTGTGTTGTGTGCTGCTGTAGCTGCTGTCTTGAGAGCGGGTGTGTGTGTTGTGTACTGCTGTAGCTGCACCGTGAGAGCTGCTGTGTGTTGTGTGCTGCTGTAGCTGCGCCGTGAGAGCTGCTGTGTGTCGTGTGCTGCTGTAGTTGCGCCGTGAGAGCTGCTGTGTGTTGCCTGGCGAGCGTTTGCGCAGCGAGTGACTGCCTGTCGGTTATTAACTGTCGCTGTGCTGGTGTGAGGAATGGAACCCTTATCTTGGAGAGGGCACGTTATTTGCAGCTAATGAATGGTAGACCTAGGTAATAGATAAATTCCCACTATGATAATTTATATAATTTTTTGCATGTTTTTCGTGTTTAATTGTCACTGTGCTGGAGCGAGGAATGGATCACACGGCTTGTGGAGTGCAAGTCATTTGCAGCTTATGAATGAAATTTTTATCTAGTCTGAAACTTTAACTAGAAGGTTCCACCTCAGTGACGAGTCGTCATACTCTGATGTGGTTACTTTCGACCTAAACCTTTTAACCTTAAACCTTAAACCTCAAACCTATAACTTTCTACTTCAACTTTATGCTTCAAACCCTAAACTTAACTTGCTCCAGAGCACTTACCTTAATATTTTCCTCTAAAAATGAACTTTTCGTCCTTGTACCAAGCGTTTCTACACTGAGTTGCACCATAAGCTCAGGTGTGTATTGTTAATTAATCTACTTAATTCATTTGAGATAAAACGAAATAAATTAATAGATATTACTGAATTCCGGGGGGGTGTTTCGATTGGTGACTAATGGTTTGATTTTTTTCGCAGTATCCTCTAATCGCCTTGACACAGTTTGTCTCCTGTGCTTTCTAATTTGAGGCATTACTTCGGCGGTTTTGCTTGGCGATGGTGTTTAACTATGTAAATTTCCTTTACTTTGACTTCTCTTGGTCCTTTAAATTGAATTTATTCTTTCATGAGCACTTTTTAGGATATTGATTGTTTTTGTTGGATTTTGCAGTTATTTTTTAGCTGACGTTGACCGAGAGATGGGACGTGCTGTGAACCAGAGTTCAGTTCCGGCTGGGGCCCCGAGATACCGATGTTCTTGGGAAATTGCTGCCGGACTCTGCCGACTAGCGATTTGCCAGTCGTACCTCCTTACCTCAAGCCGTAACTGCGAACGCAGATATTTTGCCATTTCAAAAAGATTTTAAAAGGATTTTAAACTCATAAAATTACCGATCTCTCAAATGTTAACTAAAAGTTCGCCGTTGAGACACCCTAAAATTAAGTAAAGATATCCGTCGCGACTCTGTCATGTAAACTTGATGTAAGCCCCATACCAGCTCTTCTGACGCTGTCGAGGAGTTTTTTACCTATTCATCTGGCTGTGCGTTAACTGCCGGTCATAAATAAAATTTTCTCGCTTTGTTGTGAGATGTTTTGTATAGAGATTAAAATCTGCTCGTATTTACTTTTTCTGTAGGGCTGAACAGTAAATTCGAATAGATGTTTCAAAGAATTTTTTTCGTATTTCTTTTCTTGTAACGATTGTGTGAGGAACTTTGATAATTTCCCACAAACAAGGCAGTAAACACTGAACGAATTGCGGAATAGTGAGTTTGTGTACCGTTGTGGAAACAAGATTTTTAATACCCTGCAGGTATGGAGCCTACATAAGTTTTTAAAAAAGATGCCGTTCCGTAAATGACAACGCCCTCAGCATCATTCTCTGCTCAGCTTCATTCAATACCCTAACGCTTTTTTTGTCAGAACGTCCTTTTCTTTTCGTATTATCCAGCACCTGAACCTTTTTGTCCATGTCCAAAAGCCATCCATATTCCCAGTCACTCACTCAGTCCTGCAAGACTGATGGGATGCCGGTCGAGCGGAGAGCTCTGTACAAGCAGAGAAACGTTCTTTCCCTTGCACCAACACCATCACCTCAGATCTGCATCTACGTTACCTCATGGGGCTTAAATCATTTGAGAGATGCATGCCAAAAAGTGCTTAAATCAAGTTTAGAAGCCTTTCAATCATTCGAAACGAGTAGTTTTACCGTTTACAACTGATTTTAAACCTACGACGGACTATAACAAGCCTGAGGACTTACTTAGATGCATGTTTTTGTGCTATTTTCTCGGACTTTTTAAAATTTCACTACACTGCTCGTGATCTTTCGAGTCAGGTCGCTTGTGCAGAGTCAAGCACAGATGAAACAGGTGCGATAGAGGGAGTCAAAAGGCGGCTAATAATTATGTACAGATAACTTTATTTCCCAATAAAGTACATTGAATACAATTTTGATCTACAGGAAAGGGATTATGATACCCACGCGTCTCTATAATAGAACAAAATCTAGAGCATTTCCTCCATATCAATAATACTTATTCAGACGTACAGTGATGGAGCCTATCTCCAATCATTGAAAATGTTTAACAAATAAAACTTTCGACACTTTTCTAGCTGGAACCCTCCTGAATTGCACCAACGACCTCTGCAATCGGCAAAGTTCACTGTCTGGTGTGTCATGTGAGATTTCAACTTGTGGAGTCCTCATTTTTTCGAGGTAGAATAGGTTGCTGAGAAATACATGAGAGTTTTCTCCATCCAAATGTGTAGAATTCAACACCGAATATGAGCCTGACGACCTACGATTCCAACAAGACGGCGAACCATCATATACCTCTAGATGTTCTCTCGGAACCATGTACGACATATTCTAAGGGGATTTTTCAGCCCGTTTCGAGGTCAAGTTTCGAAATTCTAAAGGCAGTAATAACTCACGATATCATTGTTCCTTGGGACATGATTCGAATGGTTATGGTGAACATTCTTATGGGAGTGATAAATCATACCATTACCTTCAGGAAGTTTCGTGGCCAAAAGAGTAATTGGTTAGAGTCCTCTCTATTTCAGTGCTGAAGAAGGAATTTTTTTGTTTCAGAACGTGTGCTATTAAAATGTCCGTTTGTAGTTTGACTGTCATTTCTTTTCATTGTATTCAATGTATTAGAAAGTAGTTCATGGTATTCAATGTATTAGAAAGTAGTTCATTGTATTCAATGTATTAGAAAGTAGTTCATTGTATTCAATGTATTAGAAAGTAGTTCATTGTATTCAATGTATTAGAAAGTAGTTCATTGTATTCAATGTATTAGAAAGTAGTTAAATGTTTTTCTTGTTTCAATATTTGCTTCTAGTTCATTTTTCATTTAAATTGCTTCATCGTTTTTCCCGGTTCTAGATCATCCAATGTTTCAGAAAATCTTCTTCCGAAAGTCGACATATGTAACAGCTCGCATCTACAATTTAGCATGCAAGAATGATATTTTTCCTTTATTAGTGAAAAATCCCCGATAGTAATTTTTTAATTCTTTTCTCATAGTAAAACGCCTAACTTTGCCCTACGTTGCTCCTAGAAGCAGTGCACAGAGTGTGTGATACAGGCATTCAAACATAAAAACTACGACTCTCCTAATTTTATCAGTATACATAGATAATTTTTAGTCCATTCAGTTTACTGTAACAAATATGTCGCCTTAACAATTCGACGTTATTAAATACCATTTAAACGACAGATTGTAGTTGGAAATAATCGTCCAAAAGAAATCAGGTATCATCCTAAGTAGCTGGTCATGCAACAAATTTCGCTCCATCAGTGTTTTATTTCCTTTTGAGAATGACGTGACCGCGCAGTTCACCAGACACTGTTGCTCCAGTGGTACTAACGCTGCAGCCTTTCTTCTAACTTGTTCCGACCTCTCGTTGTTTTTGGCTTCTGTCGGAACTTTGGATACCATTTTATTTTCCGGCTTGGCAGGAAGATATTTTTTAAATAGTACTAAGGTAGAATGAGTTGACTTCTGGTGTTACGTTTCAAATGATTGTTTTATATGAATTCGTTTCAGATTGTTTACTTTTGGAAATATTGGCACAGATAAACGTTCTTTCCAATTTTTCTTTTATATCAAGTTGACAGAAACACCATAAAATGTTACTTTTTAAAATTGGGTTGTATTAATTCGAGTTTATGATAGAAAATATTTTCATCCTGTTTTGATAAGTCAACAATTTCACAGCTTTTGAATTCAGAGAGACGATATACGATATAATTTGACGGTAGACGATTGTTTTGTTGATGTAAGGACAATACAATACTATTCTGCTTGCTATTCGTTTCCATTCAAAGTTCTAAACTAGACATCTGAATAATGCACCGTGACTGGAAATGTCTGAATATTTTGCTCAATTGCATTTATTTCGTTTCACAGTGATTCAGTGACAGTGTTACCCTCTCACAAAATAGAGAAATCAAAATTAGAACGCACAGCATCAAATACAGATTCAAAGCAACAGTTTGACCAGTTTTCCGGCAAGAATTACAGCTCTACCAAAAAAGCAATACGTACACTTGTAATAAATATTAGGCCGATACGATTGTGGAAACGAAGTGACAGATAAAAAAACCGAGTGCCTCCAGTGAAACCGCTCGTCTTGATGCGCACATCATCTTGTCACTCGTTCGTCAAGGGGAGAAATGAAGCGTGAAGCATGAGTTGCCGCAGGTCGGCGGTGGGGCGTGCGCGCTTCATCCAGTTCGCATAAAGACGAACTCTTGTTGCAGCGCTCGACTGCAGCTGCCGGTCGTCGATGAGTCGCTCTTTCTGGCCTCAGCCAAGCCGTCGAGCTTGTTGCCACTCAGTCGAACCGGTAAAAGGTTTTCCAGAGCCGTAAAAGACATTGTTTGTATCTGGGTTTACGGACTCGGCCTTTTGGTAAAACTTAAAGAGGAATCTAAGCCTCTTAAAGAAAGCCGTGGGAAGTATTTTGAGTTTCTTATCACGCGAAGACTTAGAATTTCCTATGAAAAGGATTCAAATGATATTAACCAAGATATAAGGAAGGAAGGTGATGCATTATGGGCTGCGCATCATCAATGAAACAGTTAGTTAAATATTAGCTTTCAGGTAGGAAATAAGTAAAAATACTTAGAGATAATAAATAAAAAGGGCTGCTACGAAAATCAATCAGCTAAAGAAGAAATCCCCAAAAATTGCATTTGCTTAATTCTTTGTTCTGCAGAAGCACATTTTAATACCCAATAATTGAAAGGCTTTCATAATTATTCTTATTGCGTTCATGTTTTTCTTTCAAGTTTGTATTACACTTGAATATTTAGTAATCAGTGTTGAAAAATGCTCGACCGTGTAAAAATTATTGAGCAAGACCATGATTAATTAGACGATGGAGACTTTTACGACAGCTATACTTCAACGAATGGAAAATGTTGCTCTTTGCTCATTAATCACATCTATTTTTACGAGTAAAAAGTAAGTGCTTCATTTGGTAATTTTTCCTGAGCACACAGTGAATTACACAAAACTTCATTTGAGAGTACACAGTTATTTCGTTTTCCCCTGTTAAGGAGAAGCATGCTGAGATTCTCATTTTGCAAAAGTGCAGCATTTCTCTTCTTTCTAGGCTTCATTTCACGAGTAGCGAGAATTCGTTGGATGTCTGATTTTCTCTCGGGACGAATAGACGAACGAGCATCTGCTAAGATATTGTCGGCACCAATATGGAGCGAAATGGAGCGAACAGGGCGCAGCTGATGAGCCGCACGCACGCCTTTCTGCTCCAGATGGAGAGACCTTGTCCGGGCGATAGACCCGGACAGCCCGTCTCTCCTCTGATCGCGACACTCACAACTTTACATCCATTGTAGTGCTTTGACTACGATCTTTGATCGTTTCCTCAGAACTTTATATCTCTCGCAGTGCATTGACTACGATTTTAGTCGTTTTCTCAGAACTTTAAATCCATTGCAGTTACTTTGACTACGATTTTTGTCGTTTTCTCAGAACTTTACATCCATTGCAGTTACTTTGACTACGATTTTTGATCGTTTCCTCACAACTTTATGTTCATTGCAGTTACTTTGACTACGATTTTTGGTCGTCTTCTCAGAACTTTATATCTCTCGTAGTGCTTTGACAACGATTTTTGGTCGTTTTCGTATATTAAATGTTACCCAGGGTTTTGGGTAAAAAATTGAGATATTGCTCAACTTGAGTCATTTTCAAATGACTTCCCACAACATCAAGGGAAGGATGGTTGGTACAATCTCCGGAAATGCCAGCTCGGTGATTTTCTCTGTAGGGAAAAGAAAGGAAGAACTTCACCATAATTCCTTACTCTAATCATGCGTAGATGCTCGATCAAATCGATCATGCTCGATCGATGCTCGATCAAATCATGCTCGAACAGGGGTAGCTACCATAACAGCTTGGTGTTAGTCATTAAGGATTGGAAAAAACAATTTTCAATATGATACGGACCAGACTTATTTAGAATAAGGATATATTTTTAACTTTAGGCCTGAGAGTAACGCTCGTGAATCACAAGAACTGTTATATCAAAATGCAAAGGATACTTTGGTGTAACTTGAGAGATTTTGAGTTGCGGGCAATCTTTTTTTGATGTAGAAAATGTTTCCGTGAAGCCAGGGAGAAATTTCTCTATTCGAGACCTTTCGAACGTGCTTTTCGACAAGTCATTATCCAGATAGTTTTCATTTCTAACAAGAGCATAGGTCATGCTGCTCGACGTTTATTTGGAATTTTATGTGATACGTTCCAAAGTCATTTTTTGACATGTTTCCAAGTCAAGTACCAAAGATCTAATGGCAACAATACCGCACGGACTTTTTATTTTTTCAAATTTTCATCCAAACATTTTCAATTGCATTTACATCATTCAAACGACTCAGCGCACTTATGAGAGAGACTTCACAACCGCATCGATGTTGGCGGTCATACGAGTACTTGAGAGCAAAATTTTTTAATTTCCTTTCAAAACAAAACAAAACGTTGCGTTGAATGTCAAACTCAACGTACTTAAATGTTGTTTATATATTGCTTTTTCATCTTATTAATCTCTTTTAATGAACCTCCACAACCTCTGCATCGTTTTTCCCAGTTCTTGCTTAACTAATGTTTAAGAAATATCCATCAGGAAGTCGATATTTGAAAGAGATCGTATCCATAATACAGCTCAAGAGACGGTATTTTCTCCTTTATTAGTTTCAAAATTAGATTAGGGTTTTCCATATGTTATTACTGAAAGAAAGGCGGGGATGGTGACATTCAAGCGCACATGCGTACGAATATACATATAAGGTTCATCAGAAAGTGTATAAAAATGAAATGAAATAAAAAAGCATAAATTCATACCGTTCATCATATTCCAGAGGGATATTACAAGGTATAAAATTTCCACGTGACCTGCTAGTGAAAAAAAACTCTACAGGAATATTCCTAGCAGGTATATATCTTAATGAAACAGCTGTACTAAATATACAGGTACAGGGTGGCGCATAAGTAACGCACCCTTTTGAATGTAAATTTTAAAGATTTATTACCGCACTATTCACTGGGTGTCTGTAGACAGGATCCGACATGTAAATAAACTTTAAGAGTTCCTCTATCGTTTGCAATTAACCCAATCGTTGTGCCTTTCATAGTTTATTTATTTTTAATTTTTTAAAAGGGTGCGTTACTTATGCGCCACCCTGTACATAAAACGTTTGGGATCAGAATAGATGTGTGTAGAGCATTTATTTGACTCAATTCCGAGTTTGACTGGGATGAGTGCGTGTCCTTCGTGCCACTGATCTGCCTAGATAAATCCTTTTGCTTAGCATAAGAATTTGCAAGGGTTTCCAGGCCATTCTCGAAAGCAACTATCTGAATAGCATGCTTCTATCTGAGGATTTATGAGCAATTCCAGGCAATTCTTGTGACCGACTATCTGCTCAGAATGAAATTGCCTGGAGATAAACGAAGAGAATACTCTACGATTGTTGCAGTTGACGTCGCATTTCTACGTCGTCAGCATTTAACACACTCAATTTTCTCTGAAATGCATATCCATCTGCCACCAATGCTTTTGTGCCCAACCCAAATTTTCGAATTTTCTCCTAATCCTCTCATTCACTGTATAAAAATTCGTCATCGTGATTGTTATTGCGAATCTATGTCCCGTGCGGTATTTTTCTTATTTGGTGGAGAAACTGGTTTCCTCATATACGAATCATGAGGCAGTGAAAGCGTGGCTGTGAGGTGTATTCTATTCACATTTATTCAGGTTTCGTAAGGCGCATCGTATCGAGGGGCAGCTTAACGCAACGCTTGCCATTTCTTACGTTTCTATTAGAATATATCTATGCTGTGAACTGATATATTAATAATTCTCAAATCCATTAATATCCCTAGATCTCTGGCACCTTGCCTGATGCTTTTGTTTCGATTGGTTAAATTCGTGTGAGATTTATTTCCTGTTCATCAGTCCTCTGGAGTTTTAGGTTTACAATGCTTGAAGGCTCATGGTTGGCTTCTCACGGTTGTTCTAGTCCTTCGGTTCTGACGGTTGTTTTTGCGCATCTGCTTCTGAAAGTGGTTTTTTCCTTCTGTTCTGACGGTTGCATCTGCTTCTGAAGGTGGTTTTTCCTTCTGTTCTGACGGTTGCATCTGCTTCTGAAGGTGGTTTTTTCCTTCTCTTCTGACGGTTGCATCTGCTTCTGAAGGTGGTTTTTTCCTTCTGTTCAGACGGTTGCATCTGCTTCTGAAGGTGGTTTTTCCTTCAGTTCTTACGGTTGCATATGCTTTTGACGGTGGTTTTTTCCTTCTGTTCAGACGGTTGCATCTGCTTCTGAAGGTGTTATTTTCCTTCTGTTCTGACAGTTGCATTTGCTTTTGACGGTGGTTTTTTCCTTCTGTTCTGACGGTTGCATCTGCTTCTGAAGGTGGTTTTTTCCTTCTGTTCTAACGGTTGCATTTTCTTCTGACGGTTACATCTCACACGCGGTTGCCATTCTCGTAAGCACGTTTCTTGACGTGTAGGTGGTGTGCTACCACAATGTTATCCTGCACCGCGCTGTCGTAAGTTCATAGCTTGAGTCTCCTACTACCCCACCGTGTCTGGTGCTCTGTCGATTGGTAGCCACTCACGTGTATACGACATTAAAGTTAAAATGGAGTAACAATTCACATTACGTATTTAGCCCGCTATGGTCATAGTTTGAATTTTGTTTTGTGAGTGTAAGATTGTTTCATAGCAAGTTTCTTTTTTATAGATTTTCAAGGTGCGCGTTGATCCCTTTATCACGGAAATGGTGATGCCAATTACATGCGATGTTAATTCCGTTGCTTATCAGGTCTTTGGGTGATCTGATTAATCAAGGGTCTCAAATGCGCCCACATGGCTCGAACTTGCGAGAAAAGTTGCTTTTTTCTCCGAAGTTCCGCACGAGCGATTTCTCTTCCACACTTTTGTTCCGAGGAGCAGACGCGCCGGCGGAGGAAGGGGAAACTTTCCAGTGAATTTCAATAAAATGCTTCCTGGATTTTTAAAAGATGAAGCAAAAGTTGGATACAAACTCATTAGGAAGAAACGCAGCTCAAGTTTCCACCTGATTTCAATCATTTCGATGTTCAATCGATGACTTTTGTCTGTAAGTTTGAGTATAATTGATTAATGGATGTATTATCATCACGTAATGGAACATTTTGTTGTTCAGTTAACGGAACATTTTGTTATTCAACTATTGGAACATTTTGATATTTAGCTAAGGGAACATTTTGTTCTTAAGCTCTTGAACCTTTTTTTAATTCCGCTATTGGAACTGTTTTACACAGCCGAGTGAAAATTTTGTTTTTTAATTAATGAAACGTTTAGGTCACGACGAATGAGCGGGTAAGGAGCGTTGGTTATAATTAAAAGTTAAGGATTGATTACAACAAACAAATAAAATGACCAGCAGGGAAGCAATTACGCTTACTCTGTTCTCGAGTTCGGGAAAAATTTGCGTCTCAGTGGATATATCGGATTTAATTTGTTACTTTTTGATCTTCAAGTACTGAAAATCATATTTCAAAACGGATAAAGAAGTTCTCAGAAGACCTGACTCCTTTTTGTTGTGTTTGTTGTGACTCATCTCATGGATTTTCATACCAGGTAAGAAGTTGAAGCTTTTAAACTTAAGTATTTTCTAGAGCGAATGTCATGCGACTCAGAACAACTCTTTGAAATTTCTAGATCATTGAAACAGCATCTTGGGACATTTTGAATTCTCCGTACATGTCATCAATGAAATTTACAAGCCATTGAAGATCATTCGAGTACTTCTTTGGATATATTGGCGGTGGAGCTCATAATTACTTACGACACATTCAATATTAAAATCAATTTCCTCTACTTTGCTTTAAGTGAATTCAGTAAAGGTGATAACAGAAAACGTAGAGTTTAAAAATACTGATGTCATAAAATACAGGAACATTTCAGATTACATTTCATTTATGTTTAAAGTGTGTCCCATTCTCAGAGCAAGGAGTATTTATTCACTTAGGCATGTTAGTCGAATAAGAATTATTCCTTTTGCACAAATTGCAAAAGGAACTGGTGAGACCTAAGACATCGGAACATTATTTTGCAAATTGAAGCCGAGATGGACCAATGAAATTGTTATTCATAGTGGCTTTACGGGATAAAATATAGAATTTTTATTTGATGACTTAGAGAATTAATAAATTCTGAGAAAATATCCTGCAGCACGATGTTTTAAAACAAATGAGAGTTGAAAATAAAATTCCATATAACAATCATAACAGTGTTCTGCAGTGGTGTTCGTAAATGCATAGATTATCACACCCACTCACGAATCATTTACTATGCAAAGCTTACGTAGTGTCAGTGAGTGAAGTACATATATAAGCTGAGAATTTTAAATTTTTTATTTTATCAAAAACAATTTACATTGGTGTTTTAGTCATTCTCAAACAAAACGTCAAGCCCCTAAAGTATTTGAAATTTTCGCATTGTGATAACATGTCAGTTTTTGTACTTGAACGAGCCGCGGTAGCTGCCTGATTCGAACTCCCCGTAATATAGCCATGAAATACTTAGAAGTAAATTAAATGCTGGTTTCAAAACCCGTAGACTTTTCATCAATTAGCAAAGCTAAGTTGAAGAGTGGGAGAAATTTGCCTCATTAATGTTGACACGAAGAAGCTTCGAGATTTTTCGGAAGCGACTTTGCTCTCTGGGTGGGCTTTATTTATCAGCAAAGCATCACAGAAGGTTTCGTAGAGTTACCACGATTGGCGAAGCCAATTTTTAGAGCTTCAAATTAACTCCAGCAAGTAATACTGTTCCTGTTCACGACACCAATGACATAAAAAACCACTATTGCACCATCATATCCTTCGTATGCGAGTTCTGAAAGGCGGTCCCAAGAAGTTTGATTCGCAATAATTTCCCAGCAAAAAACTCATGACTTTCTCAAAAATTCTATTCTTTGTGTTACAATTTTACTGGTATTCACTAAGGCTTTCCGTTGCAAGACACACAGGAGGACAAAAACGCTGCAGTTAGACCTAATTGAATCTGAGTCTCTGTCATTTGCAGAGACCCACCAAATGAGGCTAGACAACATCATCTCGCAAATGCTGAACGCATAATTAATTTCTTTCGTGGCTTTCCGCCTTTCCTTCCCGCCAGCCCGGCCTCAAGTTTCTGGTCGGCCGAAGTCACGGCTGAAGGCAAGGCTGCATAAACAGACAAAAAGTTGGTCGAAAATCTCCGTGTGAAAATGACTTGCTTTAATGCCTTAACAGAATCTGAGTGAAGTTTGCCACATTAATAATTTTGATCAATGATGAAGTTTCACATTGTCTCCACAGTTCTGGGCTACTGATCGTTTTTCATGTCAATTTGAATGCTTTTGAGACCTGCTCTGATTAGACCTGATTTTTGTTCTCTGCATTAGCCTAAAGTTACATCTACACTCGTGTACAACACGAGTAGCTATTCTCACAATGCTATTTGTCAGTTTCGTTCTCGGTGATACACAGGTGGTGCAGTTTATATACATGACACATAGCTCAATATGGCTACATGTATTCACGGAGACTATGGAATATTTTTAATACATAAATAGGATGCGAATTTAAACATGATGAAACATTCACAAATCTCCGAATCGATAACCACATAGAAGTTTTTGAGCATTCACGGGTTCACACCCACATCGGACAACACTCACTCGTACTTTAAAGTTATGTGTAACGCTGGCGTATAACCTTCTTCTCGGCATCACTCCGTTTGAAATAACTTCTTCTTTCATTTCGTAGGATGGAAATCTGTGAAAAGGTTCCTCAATTTGATTTGAGATCGATGGTTGCAAGAATTTTCTTATTCGTCAAGAAATGAAAGTTGCTGAGTCGACACTCCTGAGGCGATCTTCGAGGCTTCTGACACAATACAATCAAGCCGACCGCCCTCCACTTGAATGCTGTCAGACTCGCCGAATTCTTCAGCATGGAACTCATTTCGTTCTGCCACGACACACGTACCTATCGCAGTCGAGGTTGCCGAATTCAACTTCTGATTTCTTCAAATGTACTTAAAATGTAAGCGAGAGTAGTTCTCAGTGGATGAGATGCATTAACTTAAGATTGGAAACAAGGAGCAACTGTTTCTATGCTCAGAGTGAAGCAGCAAACTGGTATACAATTGAAAGAAAGTGAGTTATTAAGTGAAGCCGGAAATTTGAGACAGACGCTTTTACGTATTGTACACAGATTGATATTGACGTAAGCGAGTTGAGAAATCTGAAAATCTGTCTAGGCGTTATCGTTTTTCTACATTGATGCAAATGATTCAGAAATTTCAACCTAATAAGTACAATATCACAGTTTTGGTTCGTGTATCTAACACTGCTTATTTGTACAATGTGCTGTCTGGATTATAAAGTGAGGACGGTTGACTTTAGTACTTAGATTTGGCACACTTAATATTTGGGAAGCACTGATTGAGTCATTTTTGCAGCAGTTTCACCATCATTTATTAACATTGATGACTGCAATGCAATGTTCCTATACCTTAAATTTAGCCCTGCAGCCTCCAGACTCCAGTGATGACTGAAGATTCGAACGGAAGTGTGAGGGGCCTAAAACTTTGAGTAACTTTGATAAAGCCCGTTTTTTGGTTGCATGACTCCGGCAATGTGATAGCTTCGTCTTCGGTGACGACTACATCTCATATCTTATGATCCGTGATTTTTGACCTGGTCAAAGGATGTAACTCTGCACTAAATTGGAACACTTCATCTGTAAACAGTTTATCGCACTAATAAAAACGGTAAAACTTGTATATGAAATTACAATTACAGTTTAACTTAAGATTGAAAAGAATTTGAAATTTTTCATTCACTCAATTCAACTTGAATGCAATGCATCGCACAAACTGCCTCCCGGTAGACGTACACACTCTGCATTGAATGTCGCTTAACATAAGCAACTTGGAGTATTGCTATACCTATTAGAAATTTCGCGATACCTTTTAGTTCTAAATTATTTCGCGCTAAAAACGACTATCGAGCTACATTTAGAAATAATGATTTTCAGGAAAAACGTGGCCTATTGATGTGTGTGTATCATGATGGTTGTTCATTCTCAAGGAAAGAATTCACGATTTTAGCGAGTAGAAACTTCCGAGCTATGAATAGAGAAGATGTATCAACTGCGGAGGAAACACTTTATTTAGAGACTACGAAAGTGGACATGATATTGGGCTGTTCAGAAAGCGGTTCTTTAGCGGGAAGCCAGAGATAATAGCTCACGAACCTGAGTTTGCACGCTCACTTGAGAATTATGAGCGAAGTTTGAGTGAACTTTTGTGCTAGTGATGTTTTACAACCATGCAATCTCAGTGCTCTGGACCACGACCTCAACTTTTGTCGAGCGAGCCTTTCTGCGTCGCGAGCCTCGCCCTCTCTACTGCATTGTGCAGGTGGAGGTCTGGGTGGGATATATTGTCGTGAAGTTGTAACGCTCTCTCTCTCTCATTGTGTAGGTGGAGGTCTGGATGGGAGAAATTGTTATGGAATTGCTAACGCCCTCTCATTGAGGTGAAGGTTGCATTGTGCAGGTGAAGGTCTGGGTGAGAGATATTGTCATGAAATTGTGCAAGTCTAACGCCCTCTCTACTGCATTGTGCAGGTGGAAGTGTGGGTGAGAGATATGGACATGAAATTGCTAACGCCCTCTCTCTCTTATTGTGCAGGTGGAGGTTTGGGTAAGCGAAATTGTCATAAAATTGTAAACGCCCTCTCTATTGCATTGTGCAGGTGAAGGTCTGGGAGGCATAGATTGCCATGAAATTGCAAACACGCTCGCTGTAAGTGTTCAGGATGTCTGAGTGAAAGTGTTATAAAATTGCTAGCATTCTGTTTGTTAGTATTCAGGTGGATGTCTGGATGGAAGAAGATCACCTTTAAACTGCAAATGTTCTTTCTGTAAGTGTTCACGTTGACCTCTGTAAAAAAGAAAACTCGTGCAAAGTCACAGTCTTGAAAATTATATGTTTTTGCTAAGTGACAATTTTTTTTTCATGTTAGTGTTCACAAACGACAAAGAAAATTTAAGGATTGTTTTATCTGTCAGTTTTTCAAAATTTATCTTTTATTTTCTCGTTTATGGCTATTGCATTTGAAATTTCATAGAAAATAAAAAAATGCTCCATAAATGGAAGACATTCTGTATTACTGACAATATGTGTACTTATTAGTTGAAATTACCCATACATTAACTTTTTTAATGGGACGCAAATTAAAAAATATGTGAACTGTTATCACTTCATATAACTCTTCAAATTTAAAAATGCAAAACCTACCACTAAGCTCACAGTAATTGCTGGACAACGTCCGATGATTCGTGACAAAGGTATCTAAAATAATAAAACTAGAATATTACAGCTTTCGAGCGAAAGAAATTCAAGCAAATAAGCGTTGAATTATGAGATAAATTACCAATCGAGGCATGACATAACACAGTTACATGGTATGGAATAGTTTTGATCTTAGAGTTTGTATTGTACTACTGGTAGGTGGGCTTGGTGAACTCGAACAAGTTTTTCAGCAGTGCTGTGTTCACCACGTAACGTTTCGAATGCCCTCTTTTGATTTTTTAAAGAAAGAATCCGTTATATTAAGCACGCTTTCTATTTGTTCATGGTTTCTGAATTGATTAGCATCAAGTTCTGAAACTTATTCAGGTTTTAAAGCTTTCCTTCGTTGTGAAAGACTAATAAATTTTTGAAACCAAGTTATTTTTTCGCGAAATTACACTTCAGGGATCTGGACGTAGAAGTTGTTTCACTGGTCTACATTACAGTTACTCTTTGTTGTCATTCGTGAAGTACTATCACTCTTTATGTTGAGTCTAGTTCTTAAACTAATGTATCCGAGCTGTCAGATATGACGTAAAAGTTTGAAAAAGTTTCTTCTGTTGTTGCGTTGTCCATTGGTCTGCTTCGTATTCTCATTGTAAGGGTATAGCGCAGAAAGTGAAACGATATCACAAAACTCTGTTATTGTCTGCATAACTGCGTTGTCAGATGTGAAATCGAAAAATGAAAGCCTGATATTCTCAAAAATTTACGTTGCTTTGCAATCCTGAACATCGCTGAACATAGTGGCATTATGCAATTGATTGAATGAATTTGCACCATTGATGGAAAGAACAACGGCTAATATTGTAATTGCAGAGATATAATGCAAAGTTTCTGCATTGTATAGTTTTAAGGATATAACGGTGAAAGTGCAACGCGATCAGAAAACTGAGTTCTTATGAAACATATACTTAATGAATTATCATGGACCGCTGACAATTAATTTATAGTTCATAAATATTTTCAGTAATCTCACTCGTAGCAATGAAGCATCGCACATCCTCTGGTACGCAGAGCAAACCAACGGATAGCAGTGGTCTGCGAGTCATTTCTAAATAGCAAATCCTGCCCTGGGCGAGGTATTCCAAATGCTGCGCAGAACACACCGTCCTCGATTCCAATATCCGTGTTAGTCCACAGGCCTGGCTGGTGTGATCCGCGTACAAACACAACCTGAGCGTCACTCTTGTTTGCTGTTAGACACCCATGTACTTCCCCAATAAAGACCTTTGTGTTGAGACACTTTAAGAAAACGTGATCCTCACACTTGTTTGCTGCAATGACACCCATGTACGTTTCCAATATAGGCCTTTGTGTTGAAAAAAAAAACTGAGCGTCACTCTCGTTTGCTCTTTGACACCCATGTACATTTCCAATAAAGGCCTTTGTGTTGAGATGCTTTAAAAAAACCTGATCGTTATATTCGTAGGCTGCTATGACACCCATATACGTTTCCAATAAAGGCCTTTATGTTGAGATACTTTAAAAATAAATGTTAAGTATCTCGTGCGTCAACTTTACTGGAAACAAACTGGTTTCTCTTTTCTTGTCTTCTTGAGAGCCGGATGCCAGTGTCCGGAGTTGTGGACGAGACGAGTTTCCGTAGAGCCGCTCTTTGGTCCGACATTCCGGGAGGCAAAGAAAGCAGCCATCACTTACTTCGTTACTTGTCTTGTACCTGTAATTCCTGGATTAGGGTAATTCGTATGCAAGAAAGTTAACCGGTAGGTACAAAAATTAATTGGCATGCACATTGACCGAATGAATTTTGTGGCTTTGTCTAAAATAATTTTTTTCCCATGTTTGGGAAAGACAACGTGTGCTTTAAGTGTGTTGTATTTAAACTGTGTTTCCAGATGGCTTATTTAGTTTTAGCTGAGCGTTTTTCGTTAGAATTTTGTTAACGTTATTTTTCGTGTATTAACTTGTTAGGTAACTCAAAACTTTTGTGGACATTGATTGTTAGTGAAAAGTCGAAGCTGTCATACTCGTTCTACACCTCAGTTGCGGAAAATATAGGAAACTAAATAATTCTAAGGTCATTTAACACATTTCAGTGGGGCCGTGCGTTGGCCCTGAATGGGGTGCGTTGGAATCCTCGTTTACATGACTCAAAATCCATTCATATTCGCAAAAAATCATCCAACAGAACTACAAATCGGGCTCCAAGCTTAACAGTTACTTTTTAAAAGTTTTTTGGTATAAATGCTGTGATTTATGTTCAATATCTATAGTGAATTCGAAGAAATAAAAAAATTTCCCTCGAATGAAGAAAGTTGTTGCTATCAAAAATAACCTCTTTACGATTAGAACGGTTAGCTTCATTCGTATGAAATACAGTGCCTACATAAGCTGAACAAACGAAGTAAACGCCCATTAAAAGAACTACCATTAAAAGTTGTTCGGTGCAATCATCAAATAAGTTGTCCATGGAGCTACTGAAGCGATGCAAGCTGCAGACTTCAAACTCTCCATGTGATCGATCTGGGGCCATCTATTCTGCTTAGTGTCAGGTGAATGGATCGTTAGTTTGTCCATTGCCTTTGTTGTTGCCTCGGCTAACATTCCCTTCACAAGAAGGCCAGCGCTTCCGCTCGTGCTGTGCTCGAGTCGCTGTGCAAATGCAATAAATAAGGTGTGGAAATGCAGAGCTACTGACGGAGCGACGGGGCGAAGTAACTAGGTGGTGCTAAGTAATGCGCACTTCATATTTTGTGGTCGTGATGGGCCGCTGCGCTATGTGCAAGGAATGGTGAGGTTTATCGAAAATCTCAAAGGTTTTCCTTTGATTTATTCCCATTCATTGAAATATCGTGGAACTTAGTAGAGAAACCAAATCAAATAAGGCGGTTTCTTGTCGTAATTTGATAATTTGATAGTTATTTAATCCAGTCGTTTTGCATCATTATTCTCTCTACTCCCAGTCATCGAGGTTGATTAGCGCTTCCATGAAGCTAGAGGAAGAGCCGCGAGTGATACAAAAAAATTGGTATGCAGTTCACGTCAAGTCTTCGCATGATCTTATAGATTCTGAAATATTAACTGGAAATAAATTTAGCACTAACAATACTTACAATGGTGTACCAATGGGCTCGAGTGTTTAACTTTCTTCTAGAACTGGATACTTTCGGTCCACTGAACTCGCTGAACTTTTAAGTTCATTTTTAACCCGTTCTTTCGGACTTCATAAGTTTTTTTAATGGAGGGGAAACTAGGTATTTACTGCTTATTTGTGAGACCATTTGAAACTTGAGAAGAATCATGAAATATTAAGAACTTAGGCCCAATTCTTTCTTAAAGCTCTGTCAACTCTCAAGATGCTGTAAATTTAGCGGCAGGCGCAGTAACCTGACGCTCCAGCGATCGTCTCACCGTCGCAGATGAAGAAATGAAGATGTTATCCTCCCAATTTTGTTAGTGGAGACTGCAGCTGTGGGCGTGCCGTGAATTGATAGCGTAATTTTACCGTGGAAGTGAGGAAATACAGCCGTTTTACTCGCATTAGGAGAACTAAGGAAAAAGAATTTGGAGGAATGTCTATTCAAGGTGTAATAGAATTATGATTCTTCCGAGTAGCTCTAAATAACAATTGATTAGTAGGTGTACTACTAAACTGTTTTGAAATCTTTCGTTGCAGCTATTTTCTGATCTCACTAAGATTGATGATTGAAACGTTAAATTGTTGCTTTCTAGTAGAAGTGTTTTGAAATTTCTCGGTAGGTAACGATGGCTATCAATGCACCAGCACATGGTCAACATTACCTTTAATCCAGAAACAGTTATGATATTTATAACGTGTATCCCAGTTATGCGCCATTTGTCTCAGCAATAGGGATTGCGTAACTTTTTAACAATCTGTTTTTTTCCAAGACGCTCACTCTCGAGCTTATTCCAAAGGCAATCCTCATGCATTTAAATAAAGCCCATAAAATATTATTTTTAGCATCCAGGCATGTATTGAACAGAATTCCAGTAGTTAGGAGTTAGATCGTTTGGTGTGATTAATTCATCAATATTTCTCCTTCTACTCCATTAACGCTCAGTCTGTCGTTCAAAAAGATCTTTTTCACCTATTCTGAACGCCAGTACGTAATTTCTCTTTGTATTTACTTGAGCAGTTGTTGGGATAACCATTTCGTTATAGACTATTTTGATCCACTCCGAATGTGTCGACAATTTCTATCGATAAAGTATAAAATTTCATCAGTAGATTTTGCTTACATTTTTGAGCGCCCTTAAAACTTGGTACAAATAGTTTTCTGAATCTAAAGGCACATATTCGATCATCTCGAGTGTCTTTTGTCTGTCAAGTCAAGGAAAAAATTAAACGTGTATTTAACTTTCTTGTCGTGCTCTCTGAACCCTTCAGTAAAATGAAATACAAGCAACAAATGAGGGTTACTCAACGGTTTAGCTAGTTTTAACCACTATTTTCACGCGACTTTGAAAGACACATACGTCATCTCGGGGTCCTCAAAAGCTCAAACTGGTATTTCATGGCAATTCCCACAGTTTAACTCCTACACCATTAAATTTAAATCTTTCAACCGCAAAATACATTATCTGTTATGCATATACATTTTTTGAATTCTCCCAGCCGGTTTACGCCCCTGAACGTTCCAATGCAATCTGTAATATGTTTTTTCCGAGCCACCAAATACTGCAACACCTATTATTTTAATGCTGATTAGTTTAGTATTCGATGAATCTATTCGGTTATGAACTTAAAACTAAACGAATGAGGAGTAAGAATTAACTTCAAAATAGTAAACGTTAAAAATAATCAATATTCAGAGAACACTCGCTTTTTGGTCGGTAAATACTATTTTACAGCGTTCTGTGAAAAGCGGTTCGCCCGAATGCATTGAGCTGAACTGGCAAAATTATTGCGTCTCGGGGAACAATAGCAGCTCAGATTGCATCCCAGTGCCCGATGCAGGCCTCTCAGCCTTGACCTCTGCTTAGATGCAACCAATTCCCTCGAGTGTTTTCAGACCTAATGCACTTGTTTGGAAGTACAGCGAAGAATATTACAACGAAAAACAGAACACTTGAATTGAACGTTCAGATTCAACGTATTCGAACAATTTTGATGGGATTGAAACGAGGATCAAGTCTAAATTTCACTGACAATTTGATTTCGCGTTTCTCGAGATATTATCTGAATACAAAAGTGATATTTGGTACTTCGTACAATGCGCTTAAAAGCACATTTTTAAATTTCTTCAGATTTATTAATCCCGTCAAAACGTACATAAATAAAAATACAGTGAACATTTTAAAGCTATCATGACATGTACACTTTATGTATTTTAGTCCACGTTAAGAGCTTTAAGATTGTGTAAAGAACTTCGTGGTTTTTTGGGTACGTATAGGGGACTCGAAAACGTGCGGGCTTATCCAAACGGTTTCTGGATCAATTTAATACAAACACTTGAGATCTAGCTCTAAAAAAAAGTTGATTGCACTTCAATTTCCCCATTTTCACCTATTATGCCTTTTAATAAACGAAATAAACACATTCAACGAAAGTACTAAAACCCATCATACACGAAATCAATTGAGGGAGTATTGGACGGTATAAAATAGTTTATGACAGAATAACATAAAATATTAAAACCTTGCCTAATTATTAGCACCTTTCATGCATACTCTTCTGTGTATAGACAGCAAGTGAAACGCCAACAGCTCACACAGATCTTAACGTGCTATAGACTAAGACAAAGCTCTGACTAGATGTGCCTACCGCACGTGCATGAGCTTCGCTAACAGATTGTTTTCATACCATATTTAAGGAAAAGAACAAGAAAATGCAAATACCCAGCAAAAACCCGATCTTTTTTATTCAAAGTCTTGTCGATATGGTGTCTCTAACGCTTCAATTTTGGCACAAATTAAGTTGTAGAGTCTGCATAAGTTTCATTAGGATTGTGCACCATTCTTGAGTCAAATAATCAACATGTGCCGTTTACGGCGACGAGCCGGAAGCCATTGCGCTGCTAGGATTGATCAGCAGCCTATACTTCGTCTCAGGATCCCTCATACTCGTAATGCTTCAATCAGGCTGAAGAGTCACCATTGTGCAAGGTCAGGAGCTTACTTCGTCATACTTCAGTGGACTTTGAACGATGGTTTTGGTATCTTTTGAAATTTAATTAATTAGATGATTTAATTTTATCTCCTTTGACATTTTTTCAATTGGGAATTCAAAATATTGCAGTGGGAAAAAGTATTCTCGGTACAGCAAGGAAAGATCTTATGTTACTGGATGCGTAAAGACTTTATTTGAACTGTTGCTGCAAGTGAGAATTGTGATAGGTTAGCTAAACTTGAAGAACTCTTGCGAGTTTGAAAACACTAGTATGAGGACCTCTACTTTGTCTATTGTCTATCACGTCCCCTTTCTGCTACGAGTACTTACTGCCTTTTTTGCGTGAGAATTTTAGAAATAAACTCTCAGGGAAAAACATTCGCGAAAATATAAAGATCCAATGTTTACACATGATATTGAAAGAATTCTTTAAATTCCATTTTCAAGTGAATGTTGAGACAATTTTTAGGAATCGATTTGGAAACTGTCAATTATTATTTTATTTTTTCGACAGGCGCACCTCAACGGAGGTGCATTGTTGAATTATTCATGTAGTTGCAGCTCCTTGAAATGTACGAACATCCCCGTAGTTATAGGCATAAATTTATAAGCTAGCGATGAGCAGACAATGGTGACTAAATTCTTCTTTTGAACAAGTTTTCGTTCATGTATCAGTCACTGTGTCGTTTCCAAACACCTAAATTTTGGTCTTTCCAAGCCTCGCAACAACGCACGAGAATTTTAATCCCGTTCAAATCGGGAGAATTCAAGTTTTTTTGTTTTTTTCCTGTGAGCGGTATGCTTCACGCGTTGACGTTTCAGTGAAGAGCTTTTTCTTGGTAATCTTTTACATAAGCCTGCGTGGGTCTGAGTGCTTAAAGCTATATTTTCAGGCCATTTTTGGTTTATCTTTAATTTTGTAAGGCGTTAACAAAAGTATTTATGTATTGCAATGACTATAGACCAATTCAGTTAATGAATCTTGTAATCTATATCTACTGGCCTCTTAATTAAGTTTATCTAGAATTTTACAACTCGTACATGACTTCTCTAAACTATCTGAGCCACGCATCGCATACGAAATTCGGTTCCGAAGCGAGAGACTTCATCTCTTAGCATCACGTACCTATTGAGCCCGGGAGCAAATTCAGATCTACAGATATTTGACGACAGCCATAAGTTCTAGAGTGTGCATTAGCTCCATGCGGATGATGCACCATTCTTGGGTCAAATAATCAGCATCTGCCATTTACGGCGACGAGCCGGAAATTATAACGCTGCTGAGATTGCATTAACCACCATAATTTTTTTTGAAGCTCTGTGATCATTTTACGCTCATCACTGACAATTTATGCACCTTAATCAGCTTTAACAGACTTTAAAACCGACCGAAATGTAAAAAGCCACATCAGACGATGTTGCAATAGCAAAAGTCTTAAAATTTATCAGAAATAAGTCAGTCTAACCTTGCACGGTCCCCTACCATGTTCGCAGCATGAGATACTTGTTTTTTGATTCACAAATTAAAAAAAAATTCGTGTTTTGGTGCCACTGAGGATAGGCATAGCCCACTGACCTGGTTTAAAAATGAGTTCTTTAGATGGAGATAATAGACTTTATCAATAAAGTTCTCTCTTTAACTCTGCTATCGTCATCATTGTCTATCATTTGTTGATGGCTTTGAGATCAAGAGAATTTTCGGTCCAATTTGGTGGCTTTATCTTCTCGTTTATAAAAATGGGGGACATTTCCTAGTCATTTTGGCCGCCTTCGAAAGAGAAAAGCTGATGGTGGGCCATCTGTTGCGGAAGTGTGTGTCTTAAAAGGAAACTGAATAATTTGAAGCGTCAATTCCCATCATTACGCAACCTTTCTTCAAAAATATTGGTTTAGGTTGTCAAAGATGATTTTTTAGAAATATTGAGCAATATTACTGAAATAAATTCGTGCTCTGCAGTGCAGGAGCTTCACGCCCACGGACTTCTTTTCGTGCTACTCGACAAATGCTCACCATTTCTCCGTGAGAGTGGGCTAAGCGTCCCAAATGAGTCTGGAAGATCTCCTAGCCTCGCCTCCGTTGAAAATCAATGTACAAGATCGCGAAGAAAATAGATCCCGCTGCTGAGGACTAATTGCTGCTGTTAAAGGAAGCTGACCTCGATTCATCGATATCATGTGTAGTGAGCAGGTTTGTGCTTTGAGGAAATACTTTAGGGAAAGACTGAAATTCTATTAAATTCGTCCATACTACGTGGAGTTAGCAGGTTTTATGAATGTAAAATACTTTACACAAAGAATGTAACTCTATTGGATTCGTCGATATGATGTGTGGAGCGCAGGTTCGTGTGATGAGAAAATACTTTCGTAAAAAATTAGCATTCTTTTAGAATCGTCAAGGAAATATAATATAGGAGTAGATCAGGTTTGAGTAGTTTGAACACATCTCAGTGTTTTTTACGAATAATTTTTGATAAGTTTAGATGTATTTCTAGATTTTTCGATATCAAAGTTTGTCGGACAGCAATAATACTGTAAAAATATTTCAATATCCAAAGAAGAAAAGAAGCATGCGTAAATACCAAACTGAAGACATTCAGTGAACGGTGTTGTATTTTTAAGGAAGGAAACCAATAATTTCCTCACGGCTTCAGAAAACAGTCATTAGGTAAAATTTAAATTATTTCCATTGTAAATTAAGTTGTAGTTTCCATTCATAATATATTAAATTTGAATGATACAAGTAAAAAACAATATTGTTCCACGTTATTTTTAGATTCTGTTTGAAAGTTTATGCTTCTTAGCAAATACCTTCTCATTATGAACCTGAAAGTGATGCTACTAAAACACAGCAATATTCATTTGCATGCACATAAGTGCTGCCATGAATATTGTTGTATCAATGGTTTGAAAATACCATAAATTATGACTCCCACTTTATTCGATTTTACTGTTGTTGTCACACGAGTGATCATTGAAAGTAGAGATCACAGGTAATCGTGAGAGAGAATGATGCAAGTGGAGTATCCGGCAATATTTTCGCTGATTATTTCTGATACATACATGTGCTATCAAATTGTCAGATTAATTTTATGTTTCTTCCGATAAATTTGACAACGTGACAGTTTTCGCGACGGCAATTTTTTTTAAAGAATGTTAGGTGACTAACTCAGAGTCATTATAATACAGCTGTGTTACACACGACTATTTTGTACTCAACTAATTTCTAGCTTTACATGCAAATAACTTCACATTCTACCGACCCGCAATCCCACTCCACCTCTTGTGTGACCGCGCCACTGAACCTCAAACCATCTCCAGCATTTCCATTTCCCCGAAAGTATTAACTTTCTCATCAGTACTCGGGCCCGCAGAAGCGAACCAAGTTTTACAAGGAGACCGAGGAACGCTGAGTCAGGGCGATGGTCATCTCAGGCCCGGCCGTGACCTGGTGCAGGTTGTGAATTTGGGTTTAAGCCCAGAGGGGATTTCAGAGGCGCACTTGTGGTCGCGGTGACGACGCGAAAGAAACAGCAAGGTCTGTCAGTGCCACTTCAATGCATGCTTTATACGGGATGGTTGCATCAAATTACATGGAAAATTTAGTTCAACAGCTCTCTTGTTGGAAGATTTGTAAATATAGTTCAACGGATCTCTCGTTAGAAAATTTGCAAATCTCGTTCAACTGGTCTCTTGTTGGAAGATATGTAAAAATGGTTCAACGGGTCTCTTGTTGGAAGATATGTAGTATCAGGACAATTACTTTCTGATGATATAAGTTTTTACACAAACTCTTGTGACAGCTCGGGTTTGTGCGAGGCTGTAGACAGATTCGCTTACCTGCGAGTCTTTGGAGTCTTGGCGCCGGATTTTCTTGAGTATGCTAGACTGAGTCCACCTGGCTACGCTTTTAAAATCATTTGAAAATTCGGTCTCTGCTCCCTAATTACCCTAATGCGATTCTAGTGCCAACGATATGATATGGGAGATTTTTTTCTTATTCTTTATTTTTTATATAACAACAGCGACAAAACCGTGTAGTGATTCTGATACAAATTTTAGGCCAGCGTAATGATGAGCGAGATTGCCACCTTGTTTTGTTACTTATTTTATAACTAACAACAATGCGATACTGTACTCGATTTGTTCCGCAATAGACATAGATTTCTCAATACATATCTATTAAATAATGACTTTATTTTTCTTATGTTGAATAATTGACGGTTTCGTTTTAATATCTATTTGATCGGTCTCAAGCACAATGATTGGATCATTGTTGTATTTCAAATATAGATGATAGAGCAACACTAACATTCAAAGAGCTCTAAATTTATCTTTCGAATGTATTAACGACCATAAAAATTAATTTTTAAAATATTATTCAAAATATATACTTCTTCATCAAATTAATTCACAAAAATTTGGCTTCCAAGAACTATAAAATATTCTGAAGCGCTGGGATTGAAATCGCACGCCGTAAGTTCTTGAAACAATTTTAATTTTGTAAATTTCTAAGGACGTGAGACAATACGACAGCAGCCATGATGCACCAACGCTTACGACCAAAATCCGCCGTCGACACAACCGTGAACCTCCCATGGCTGAGCAGCGGGCAGCAGCTCGGGTGTTCCGAGGTAGACGCGGCGGTCGCACGTCCGTGATCAACTGTCCCGTCCTCAGTGCGAGCCTTGAATTTTAATCGGGTCCCACAACAGGTGACCATCCATCAAAACAGCAGCCGTTAACAGCGTAAAGGCAAGGCGTTAGCGTTTTCTCACTCTGAGCCAAGAGATAATTGCCTGCAGCTTCCCAAAGTGAGTTAATATGACTATTCTTAAATTTTTTCGACCAATTGGGGTTTTCAGAAAGCGTGAGTGCAGGCATATATCATTAACGTCGTTTAAGAATTGTTTGAGAAATGAGATACATGGAACCTAAATTTTTTCTCTATTTGGAAACAATTAGGGGCGAAAACTTTTTCAAATAATTATCCCAATCATAATACGAGTGACATACTCAAAGCTTATACTCTAACACGAGTGACATACTCAAAGTTTATACTCTAATACGAGTGACATACTCAAAGTTTATACTCTAACACGAGTGACATACTCAAAGTTTATACTCTAACACGAGTGACATGCTCAAAGTTTACACTCTAATACGAGTGACATACTCAAAGTTTATACTCTAACACGAGTGACATACTCAAAGTTTATACTCTAATACGAGTGATATACTCAAAGTTTATACTCTATAGAATGAAACATAAGAATAGATTAAGGATAAATGTATGAAAAGTTCCTTTTAAACATCAACCTTAAATTGGGATGAACATTCACTGTTCGCACGCGATTGAGTACACGTAACGATTAACAAGATAAAGTACGATGAGCAAGATAAAGTTCGGTTAACAAGATAAAGTACGATTAACAAGATAAAGTACGATTAACAAGATAAAGTACGACGAGCAAGATAAAGTACTACTGACTTTCCCTTCATAAATAGACTAGGTTGATGTTACTTTGCGTTTTATTCTATATAATTTCAGCACCATCTTCCTTGTTACCACTCGGAACTGAAGTCATACATTTATGAATCTGCTGACGGGAGCTTCCATTTCACAACACCCGTGCAGTCTCCTTACGCTGCGAAGTTGTAGAGTTTGGCGAGAAGTTACGGGCTGTTCGTTGTGAGCGAGATTAGATCTGCTCAAACTTGCCTGAACAAAGTTTCAGATTTTGTTGACTGGAGTAGACATGCTTCCTCAGCTACTATTTTCAAACGCGGTTTTGAAGTGCTGTCAAAATAAGTCATTATAAGCCATTAAAAAATAAGTCTTACTGAAACCGATTTTGTTTTGATGCTTTTCGTTATTAAAATTAAAGCTTCATTTTATGTAATTTACTTTTATACGGGTAGAAAATTGTTGAGAAAGTTCTTCGTGTTTTGGCCATGAAAAATGCAAAGAACTTGGCATTCGTTTAATGGCAGAACAGTTCAGTACTCCTTAGCTTAACTTAGCCTCCTCAGATCAGCTGATGTATGCAATTCATATCACTTGGTTTTCTTCTCTGTAAATTAAACTAAATATTTCACCGAACTTGAGATTTACTATACATCAATAAAAACTCTTCAGCTGAACATTTTAGTTGGCCGTTGAATAACGAGCAACTCAAATGATAATCTGTGCTTTCACTTATAACTGTAAATGGTCTTCTATTTAATCACGCAGTCAATCTTGAAAATTCATTATTTATTAAGTGCCGAAGCGAGTCGACTCAGATCATTTCGCTCAATTTTATACTTGATTAATTTTCCGCTCAAAATAATCGAAGAGTACCTTGATTTTTTTTTCATTTTAATCATCTCAGCGCATACGCTGGAAGGCAATCGAAAATTGAATCTCAAATTGCTTTTGGAAATTTGGCTTCGCATTCCCGCAGAAGAAAAGCTTGTTTTATTTTCTGAACATAATTAATTCGCTATCTCTGTGTCACAGATCGAACTGGAGACAACGGCAACCTGTGTGTCTCTTGAAATCCGATCCACAAAATGGTGGTTAGTTTTTATGCGAATGTGCTTTAATGGTTTTAATACGATTAAATACGATTGCGCTTTAATTGTTTTAATAAGATTAAATACGATTGCGCTTTAATTGTTTTAATAAGATTAAATGCGATTGCGCTTTAATTGTTTTAATACGATTAAATACGATTGCGCTTAAATTGTTTTAATACGATTAAATACGAACGCGCGTTAATGAAGAGTTGAAAGTAGCTTAATCATAAAATAGCTCACAGTATTTCCTAAAATTAACATTCCTTTCAAGGGTTTTATTTTTTTTTGGTCGATTTTTAAACAAAGTAAATTTATTCGCCTCACTCACTCATACGCGACCAGCTCAATACCAAGTCGAGATAAAGGGACAAAAAATAAGACCCGCAGAATAGTTTATTCCATCCTTCCCATGCACCATCCACGCCGGTGGCCTAAAAAGGGTGACACATTTTGCACAATCTCAATAGCTGTCAGGTACGCCATTATTGTTATACTTACAACAAAATAATCAAATATCTCTTTTTTTCGAATGATGTTTTTGATAAAAGACATTCAGCATCTTATAATTCTCATAGCTGCTGAATGCTGAGTAATTTTCGTTGCCATACATTGATAAGAAATCCCTAATTTCGTATTTTGGGCAGAAAATGGTCAATTTGGCGTTCCTATCATGAGTTGATGTAGCGGCGCCAGCGTCAGCCCTACGATGCATGCCAAGTCGACACGACCGTAGCCAGGCTACGGACTCGTCGCATTTATGTCCAGATTTGCTGGCGGCAATGAACTATAGCTTTGCTTTAATGGCTTGTTAAGGCGAGGTTATTCAGCTTCAGCGTGCACGTGCTCTGAAGGGCATAATTTGCACTTCATAATAACCTTGTAAATCTGAAGAGGATTGGAAGATTAGCGCCTGCCTACATCGGGTGCCCATGAATTGTGAGTAGTTTAGGTAAGACGCTTCCTTCTGCTGAGTTTTCGTGCACGAACAAAATTAGTATGCAGCGTCTAAACGTATCAAATCAGTATGCAGCGCATCCAACTCTGCAGAGCTCGTAATCTAAGAAATTTTCCGTTTCGTTCTGAACTGAGGATTAATTCGTCTCAGTTTATTCAAGGTTGGTGGAAAAGCTTAAGTCTCTACCTCTTTGTTTGAGGGAATATATTGCGAGAAATAAGATAATGTAGAGCGAGAAAGGAAATTACTGAAAATCGATAAAGAAGAACGTATCTCCGGAGGTGAGGGTTCTAGCACATTTCACTCGATATTCGTGTCATCATCGGAGACTTATAAAAGAAAGTTAGGTCGCACAATTTCGCCTTATGTTGCTCTAGGGCCATAAATTTTGGGCCATAATGGGAAATTTGGCCGAGGATGCTATCCAATAGACATTCAATGAAGCAAAGCGCAGTAAATTGGGGCTTCGAAAGATTGGCCCCGGGGAAAATGAAGTCGTTGGCTTTGGAAACAACACACAGAGCGGCCTGCGGCGCTCATCGGTCAAGTTTTAAGTTACACCCTTCAAGTGCCTCAGCAAGATCAGACCTGAGGAAAATCGAGCGATAATCGTACATGCCTCCCACCACAGGCAGTTGGGTACAGAACCTAAAGCTTTTCCAGATGGTGTCCAGGGGACTGGTTTTCCAATATACGTTGTTATTGCAGTGTAGCTGGCAGCGTGAGTTATTCCGTCGATTTGGCAGGAGCATGAATTAAATTTAAAGCAATGGGCATTAGGCACCTCTGCAGGGTTAACAAATCTTCATTAAGTGCTCAAATGTTTCTTTTCTTTAAATTACTTAAACCTGAAAAATTCGGCTAAAAAACACACATAACGATGGCAAATCGACGGAAGAACTTACGCAATCGGCTGTGCGGGTACGACAACGTAAATTGTTTCGAAATTTGATCACAAGGAAACTGCTCGTGAGCATTTTATCGTATCATGCATGTTATCCTAACTCAGCATGACGGATGGTGGACGCGTGTGCGCTTGAGCTTTAAAGCGAGGATGTCATTTCTGTTACAGTATGTCCCACAAAAACCCGAACTGAGTATTAATATTCACGTATCAGTAATACCATCATGAGAATAATATAAGCATTTAATTTCAAGCAAAATTATGATAGTATTACTGATACAGTTCGGGTTTTGACTGATACTGATGACTGATAGTTACTCCGTTCTGGTTTTTGTGGGACATACTGTACTTTTGAAATCTTCGGAAGTTGAATTGGTCCACTCAAGTGTAATGAAATGGTTTAAATTGCCCCGAGAAATTTCTATATTCAGTCACGAGACAGAGAAAGGATAATAAGTTTGGAAAATTTGTTGAAGCCGTGAAATGGAGTTAGAACTTTGAAACTCTCATCCTGTGAATTATGTGAGCTGGAGAGGGCATGTTGCTGACAGAGACATAATCTCACAGTGAATTTGAGTTCTTCAGCTTAGCAAAAGTTTCTGTTCGCATTTCAGGCTCTCAATCTCAACTCTCTTACGCATGCAACATTGTTAGTTTTCTGTGCAAGAGCACTAAGGAACTTCAAGTAGAATGAATACACTTCTTTATCTTGCGAATTTGTTGCCGCAACCCCGAAAAATTTAAATGTTTGTTCGAAAGAACTGATTCAACTGGAATTGGTCATCCGTTTCAATAGTCATTGTCGAGTTCTGCTTGTACCATGCAAATTTATTTCCGTGAACATTTATTTTCGAATATAATTACGTTGAGAATCTTTCAAGGTTAGATCTGTAGCACAGATACGCAATCAGTAATGTTGTATCCTTCGAATCATCCATTATCATTATAACCGATTTGCATTCATATATGAACATTTTATCGAAAATTTAACGACTAGAGACTTAGATTAATGAAAGCCTGCAGAAGGAATTAGAGGCCTAAAATCAAACGGGTTGAAATTTTCAGCTGACTCGGCAGGAGGTAAAAGAAGCTAACCTAACTTACATTGATTGATTACGTTTCGTAACGAATTTCCAAGGTGACGTCACATGGCTGGTGTATATTTTTTCAGTGACTTTTGAGTTTTTGACGTCTTTTGAATTTTTCAAGTTGAAAGAGTATTAAAAACCCTTGTAAATGGTATTAAAATCCCATACTGAAAATTATTGCAAATCGTACGCTTTTTCGATTTTAATTGGTCAAAGAAAGTGAGTGGCGAAAACTTTCTAAAAAGATGACCCCTTTTTTTTAGCAGACTCCTGATGCTGCAGCCTCCAAGTGATGAACGTATCCGTGATACTCGGATTCCTTCCTCACTAATTTAAATACAAAACGTAAATCACTTGTTTTATTAGGATTAGTATATTTTTCTTTGGAATAGGCATAATACGAATTAATAATACCATTCAAGAGGTAGTAAAACGTGTGCTCTTGATACAATCATTACACACTTTCAGTGGTTCAAGTAATTTCATTAATTTAAAAGGTGGATCGAAGTATCGTAAGTACGTGCTTAAGGCCAACTCTGTCCAACACGGTGAGTCAAACACGTCGAGTTTGATGAAGTTGTCGAGCAGTCACCGACGAGCTTTGCTGGTGCTGATGGGTTGCCGCAAATGTATGACAGGGTAGCTTCAGTCCCCTCAGGGGGAAACAACTACTGTATCTATGGGAACTAGCGCTCCCAGGGGGCAAATGTGAGG
>JACJUY010000053.1:31357-56806 GCA_014220935.1 Platorchestia sp. MABIK
TTCAGACCACGGTAGAGGGAACAAGGTAGGTTCAAACCAGTCTTTTTTTTTGTTGACGGTGTGGTTCTGCTGACGTCTCGGCAACGAACCGATAGCAGCGCTCATATTACATCTGGTAGCACTGCTACCCCCAAATCTGGCTCCACTATTGGCCCAACGACATTGCGTTTTGGTGACGTCACAAAGTTGGCTTGAAATAAGGCCGTTCTATTGGCTAGCTGAACTATGGGTGTATTTTCTCCCAAATAAATAACCCCCCCTTGTTTCCTCTGCCGTGCTTCAGACCCAATTTTAGATTCGGTAAAAAAGGGGCTTTAACAGTCTTCTTTTATCACAAAAACGGGTCAGATTTCAACAAAGGATTTAAGAAGACTCATGAAATATTCATTGTGATACTTATGGTAGAAAAATACATTTAAACAGAGAAGAGGTAACTTAGAAAGGTAATTTCATTACAGCCTATGCATGTCTTTCCCTTTTTAAGAGCTTGATTTTGTGATTGGATAATTTTAAAATAAAGTAAAATCATTTTTAGCAACAAATTTCAAAATGATTCGAAAATTCCCATTGATTATGTTTTGTCCAGGTATCCAATGGACATAAAATAGGAGTATCGAGAAGGTCAGACCAAGCGATGAGGCAGGCGCACGCAGGCAAGCAAGTAAGCCATCAATTGTGTACACTCTATGTGATTCAAATGGCATTTCTCACTTATTGCTTGGCAACAATTCTCAATAATAATAATAATGCTAATGATAATTATCTTTACTGACAGAAAGAACATAGATGATTGAAGAATCATTAAGGATAAAACTGTGATACAGGCTTCATTACCTTTCAATTTTTCTCAATAAAACCACTTCTAGTACGGATACCGAACATATCCAGTAGTTTCAGATCAAAAATACGAGAGTGACAAAAGCAAAAACAAAGTTGCATATGTAGTACAGCACAAGATGGTTATTATTGTTATTGATATTTTAGGTGTTTTATTTAGACTTGAAATTACACGAGGGCAGTGTTTTTGATAATCCAGATCCTTTATAAACTATCATTACGATGCCCATATTTGATGTGATGCTCAATTCTCTACGCATGTGAATGCGAATCCATGAAGGAATTGTGACAAATCTCCTACTTGAAAACACGCTCTCATTTTCGATGGCAAGGCTGCACTAGTGTTTAAAATGTGGTGTTAAAATATTCTCATACAGCACATCAACATGTCGTTCCAAGCTGCTACTACTGTAACTAAGGCATAACAAGATTATAATAATTAAGAATGCTACACAACATCAACTTCAATAGAGTACGCAAAGAGTGCATCACTGAAAATAGCAGTTCACTGCAGTTTGACATCGTTCAAAGTTCTTCTGACATAGCATTAATTACTACTTTTAAGCGGAGGCAATCCAACTCGCAGTGGAGGCGGAAAGCAGAAGTTGAACGCTTATCTTGGAGCTAAAGAGGCGTGTGGCGACTAAGGAAGCCGTCGTGAAGTGATCGAGTAACTTGAGTCGTTAGCGGCGCCCGCCTCAGACCAAGTCTGCTGGTCCGTCACGATGCTGATCTCAAGTCCCTCCGTGACGGCAATGCCTTCTTTGTTTGGTGCACTCGCCTCTTGCATTGCAGTTCAAGCTCTGATTCGATCAGTGAGGGCCAAATGCTCTGAGCTTATTTGCGAGCAAAGCAGTGGTTGTGTTGCTTAATTCGTTTTGCTCCTGCGGATTTAGCTGTGGTTTGATTTAGCTGAATCCTGGCATTTAATTGCGCAATTTTGATATTCTGTCTCAAGATTGCTCTTCCGTCTTAATTTCACTTATTTTTTACTCTGGTACTTATTAGTTAACTTTATGAGGAATATCCACGTGTCAAAGTAAACAACTCAATAGTTCGCCTTTATAAGAAAATATACACGCATACATACATATCCTATGTCTGCAATTTAACTCTCACAAGAGCAAGTTTTTCGTGGCATCAAATCCTGCTGTTTGGGAAACTAAATTAATTTTTCGAAAATCTGTCGTGAACTTCATAAAGTAATTATGAGTGGCCTGCAAAAAGCAAGTTACGTCTTAGACACGCCTGTGCTCCATAAATACCTCGTTAGAACCGCAACTCAGGAGAACTGCTAAGTCTCACGAAGAAATGGAGGTTGAATGCTCAATGCAAGTTACAATGAGTGCGTGTACGCAGCAAGTGTCCAACCATAGCTGTTAGGGCGTGCATGAAGCAAGATAAAGAACAAATTCATATTTTAGTTCGTCAGTCTTGGCTTTAAGTAAAAACGTCTGGATAGTTTAAGCACTATGTCAGTGGCCCAAGCTCTGGGTGACGTTATTTAAATTTTTAACAATTATTGCTACCTATTCTTTACACTGAATTTTGCTTTCCACAACACTAAAAACGTATTGTTTTGAAATCAGACATGTTTGTTTTGGAGTGATAATTTTAGCTCCGTAGGAACTTCTTATTATCCTGCAACATATTTTTATCGTGGAAGATCTTTCTATTCAGGAAGATTTTTTTATTCAGGAAGATCTTTCTATTCAGGAAGATCCTTTTAATCCGAAGCGATTTCTATAACTTACATCAGAGGCGCCCAAGACCAGCAGTGACAACATAGCTATGAAATTTCTCATTTGGTAGCAGCTGGGCATCAATTCTATCCCTTCTTTAGTTCTGATTGAAAAGGTGAAACACTCTTCATGAAATTTGTTTTTCATTTTTACTAAGAAACATTTTTACATCAACCTATTTCAGTCCTCTTCTTGACGCTCTTTCTATCAACACTGTACTAAACATCCTATGTACTAACATAGGATGTACTAAACACTGTACTAACATCACTCAATTCCTGAAGTTTGAGATTGCTTTGAAAATTTGTGAGAGATCCTGGCAACGGAAATGTCGAGTAAAATCTCAGTGGAAATTCTTGAGCTGCATCTCTATGTTCAACTGTCTGTTTAACTATTTTTTAAGGTAGAAAAGAAACCCATTTATTTATACCACAACGCTCACCGATACGAAACAATTCATCGTCGAATGGAAAACATGTTTAAATGCTAGACTTTTCCTCTCTACCGAATACCACAAATTTTTTTTCCATGAGAAATATCTGAAGTCATACGGTAGTACCTACCCACAAAGCGCTGACGATCTTTATTGAAGTTTATAGCTAATCGGAATACTAAACGTCTACAACACAGAAAAAGGGGTGTTGCTATAGCGTGAGATTTGCCGCCATACCCAGGTGCAGTTTGAGATGTACAAATTAAGTGTTTATCGTTAAATTAAATCGATTGAAATAATTAATGTCCATTAGTTACCTCACGCTGTGGTACTAGCTCGAGGTAGATCTCATGCTATAGGGTGGTAAACCTCATGCTATAGTGTGGTAGACTTCATGCTATAGTGTGGTAGACCTCAATCTAGAGTGTGGTAGACCTCATGCTATAGTGTGGTAGACCTCAAACTAGAGTGTGGTAGACCTCATGCTATAGTGTGGTAGACCTCATGCCATAGTGTGGTAGACCTCATGCTATAGTGTTGTAGACCACACGCCATTGTGTGGTAGACCTCAAGCTATAGTGTGGTAGACCCCAAACTATAGTGTGGTAGACCTCATGCCATAGTGTGGTAGACCTCATGCTATAGTGCGGTAGACCTCATGCCATAGTGTAATAGACCTCATGCTATAGTGTGGTAGACCACACGCTATAGTGTGGTAGACCTCATGCTATAGCAGCACCGAATAAAGCCTGTAGCCACACAGAGCACCAGCAGAGAGAACCAAGAGCGGTCAATTTACGTAATTCGTGACAAGCAAGCCTATACGAGACAGGCCGGGGCGCCTGACCAGACTGCAGCGATGGTGGGAGAGGCGCGTCGTGACCGAGGTGGTGGCGCCTTAAAGATGTGCGCGATCTTCTCCAGCTGCCTTCCTCGGTTCAACTGCTTCACTCGAACCTCCCTCACTTTCAGACATGTTACGTCGTCGCTCTGGTAATGTTGGTTTTGATAGGACAACTGTAAACTTAGTGACAGTCCCTGTTTTTACTCCTGGTCAAAATTCTTATGCTTGAGTTGTTTTCAAATGAAATTCAAGGATATAGACTCAGAAAACACGGGGTGTAGCCGTGTCAACAGAAGAAGTTTTGCTGACAGCTGCAGCGTTACGCAATGTGGCACGGTGATGCTGGTGCGATGTTAATGAAGCTGTGTTTGTGAAGCTTGAGAATCAGTCAAGCTTTTCAGTAAATTTTTATATTGCCCAACACGATACAAATAGTCCCGTGGGTAAAATGGAAATCGGACGGTCTGGGTTTTCGTCTTCTAATCACTTGTTTTCAGTCTTCAGTAAACACATTCCAGTCTTCTAAACTTGTACACTTTTGTTCTCTGTAATGAACCACAATCAAAACGTTTTTCATTTACGTTTTGATGTAGAAATAAATCCTGATTATAATTCTCCGTGTGTGCGTGTTTCTCAGATGCAGCGTCTTATTCAACTACGAAATGTTAAGCTGCCATATTGTTCTTAAGCGCCAGAGTTGAGACACGAATCTGAAAGTCCACTGAAATTTTCAAGAAAAGATGTTGCGAAGGCGTTTTAAAGGTACGGAAATCATGCAGTCGTCAGTCCAAAGAGAAGTAGAACATCTTTGTGTAAACAGACAAACAGTTTTCGTATGGACTCGTGGAAAACTGACGTCAGGTGGATAACAGATGAACTCGTGTAAAACTGGCGTTCTTTTACGGTTAGGTGGATAACGGTACTTCTTGTGGCTGTCACGCTATGCTTAAAAGTCAAAGATTAGATTAGATATTAGTGCTTATAATTCAAAAATGATAATATTTGAAAACTGAGAATATTTGAGTACAATCCATACTGAGGTGAAAAGGATACCCATAAATCAAGTGTAGAGTACTTGGCTTATTATTGATACAAAAGGTCTTTGTTGAGCGCACCAGACAGGCCAAAGGTAAACAGAAACGCTATTGAATATTAATCATCAGCTTGTTCAGTGCAGTAGATCAGTTGGGCGAAAAAAAGGACTCGAATGTGAGTGAAGTTTTAATAAAAATCAACTTGACTTTTTAATAATTAACACTTGTGTTGACTTTTACTGTTCGCCTCAATTAAGTTTTCAGCATGACTAATAAACGTGACCCTATTCCACATTTTAAGTAATTTCTTGGCTCTTGCAACGACAAGGTGAGTAATGAGGCTCTTTTCACGCGTATGTCATTATTGTGCTCTTTAATATGAAAACCAGTAGTTTCAGAAAGTATGTTGCGAAAGAAAGTTTTTGAAAATTCCAGGAATTTAAGGCTAATTGATTTTTGAATGACAAAAGAACGTCAGGTTGATTGGAAAAATGCCGTTGGTAACCTTATCCTGCTCCCTTTTACACTACTCTCTAGCATGTGTAGTGGAGCGGCGTGTCGTGTGAGTAGGAAATAGGCATTCAAAATATACATTCAGTCTCTTACACTACTGAAGTTCATCTATTAGTATGTTCTCACTTGGAATTTCCACGTCATGATAGACAATTTCCATGTGTGAAAACAACGTAAATTTTGCGGTATTAACAAGCCAGAAATAATGAATGAGGAATAAGCGATTTTTGCTACTGTTGCAGCCCGATGGCGTGTAAAGTATGCGGTGTTGACGGAAGCCGTGTGAGCTGGTGGCTTAAAAAGATCGATTCATTCACCTATTTGATAAACCAAGTTTCAAGAGATTAAAAATATTTATGAAAAGCCCTGTTATGAAACATTTGAAAACATTTAGCAGAATGAAATAAATTGAATCGAAAATGAAAAGGTTGTTGAACTTTTATTGCAACACACAACAAACAAATTTTGGAATTGTTCCGAAAAGGTTACGAAGCTTATTTTTAGAAGCTCTTTCTTCGAAACTCAGACACTATACAATAGGCTACACTGTAGCACAATTATTTATGATTAATAAACTTGTTTTTGCACTTAGTAATTGTGTCTAATTCTGAAATTTACTTAAGAATTTATCAGTACGCGAATGCTTCCCAATTACATCATTGGCGATGACGTTTAAAATGACCAAATAATGAGATCGCTGTGAAAAGTGCCTCTGAACAAATCAAAATTCGATGTTAACACGTGGCGTAAGAGACCATGGTAGTTACATATGTCTGCTGGGAAAAGAACGCGAGCAGATTTCCAATTCAAAACGCTGATAAATGAAAAAAAAAATTAATAATTTAATTTAAAGCGACGTGTAAGTTATTCTTCTGAGTTTATAGACAAACTTCACCTTAGTTTATAGACTTAACAAACTTCGGTACGAGTTAACGCAAATCATATCGAATGACAACTTATGAAAACTCAATCAACAGAAATGAAACGCGCAGTCAAAAAACTAATTTTAAGCGATAACAGAGCGAGAGACCCGACAACAATCAACTGCACTGACGCACAATTTAAGAACTTTTCCCAAGAATGAAGAGGACTTTTGCTGCGTTGATTGCAGTTTGAGAGCACTTCATGGTGCAGTGGAGATGCTCTTGGATCTCTCCGAGGGCCCTCGAGCTCTGCTGAGGCGGCGGGAGGTTTGGAACGGATCTCGTGATTACTGACCACTGAGTGACAGCTCATCATTGCAGCGCGTCAGTCTGCACTGCTGCATGTCAGTGAAAAATGCTGCATGTCAGTGATAAATGCTGCATGGCGGCAGTGCTATACGAGTATGTCAGTCCCACTGAGTGACAGCTCATCACTACAGCGCTTCAGTCTGCATTGCTGCATGTCAGTCAGTAATGTTGCACATCAGTCCCAGTGAGTGACAGCTCATCCCTTCAGCTCGTCAGTCAACAGTGCTGTATGTCAGTGAGCAATGCTGCGTATCAGCAGGGCTGTATGTCAGCAAGTTACGCTACATGTCAGCAGTGCCGTACGTCAACCAGCAGTGCTGCACATCAGCTGACAGTCTGAGCGTCAATCACCAATTTGTGCTGTCTGCCAGTCAACTGGATCGAAACAAACAGTGGAGCGAAAACCCAAAATTTTCTCTGTATACACTCACGAGTTTAGCATTTTGTCTAATCCTTATACATAGGAATTATCTCAATAACAAGTCAGCAAAGTTGTGCATGTCAGTCAGTAGTATGGTATGTCAGTCATCAGTGCTGCATGTCAGACACCAGTGCTGCATGCCCGTCATCAGTGCTGCATGTCAGACACCAGTTCTGCATGCCAGTCCTCATTGCTGCACGTCAGACACCAGTGCTGCATGCCAGTCATCAGTGCTGCACGTCATACACCAGTGCTGCATGCCAGTCATCATTGCTGCATGTCAGGCACCAGAAGCCGTAACACATCAGGAGCAAATGAGCCCTCGCCGAGTGGTGCACTCAGGGCTCACCACGCGACTCAATAACAACATTAGTTGCGGCCTAAATATGCAAATACGCTGGATAATTGAGATCAAGGTGTTCACTTTCACACCTGTCGGTTGATCCTCCACATACTGGAGCGGCCAAGCAAAAGTCCGTTTTTTCAGTCGATTTAATTTAAGTATTCGTGTTGTCACTGATTCTTTAGGAGTCTTAACTTTTGAGTTCAATGACATTTTTTATGGACTCCAGAAGGCTTGAGGCGAGTAATCCCCAGTTCTGAGCGCTTTTACAGAATACTAAAAGAGGGAGCAAAGAACTTTTGCGATTTCAGAATGCTTTATTCAGAGTTATACATTTATTATTTTATGGCTCTAATAATAAGAGAGATGAAATTCATGAACAATTTTCCATAAGCTTGTAACTCCCTAGAAAATCCATCGAAACATAACATGTGGAAGGAAACAGAATTCATGTCAGATTGCTAGCGTTCACAACAGACTAAGGACGTTGATGTCTTCCCAGTGGCAGGAAAAATGAGGCGATGACTGTTATGATGGTAGTCACATGGATCTATTTCAATTCTAACGGAATATTTGATGTTGACTCAAGCACATCATTACTCGTGTTTGGTGTCATGTGGTTCAGAGAATGGAGAGCAGGAAATAACGATGACCTTCCCTAGTGTTAGCCTACGTTTGGTTGGTGTGGGAATAAATCGTGAACATTTTCCACTTATTTACCCGCGTTATGGTCCCAAACGGTGTCCTCTAAAAGTTCTAATAGAAGATTACATAAGTGTGGTGTTAAAGTAGACTAACGTTACAACTGAGCCAGAAATTGACATGAAGGAAGCGGAGAAACACCATGTCTTCTGCTCGTCCATGCTCTCGTTTTAAGTACATCTCGAAAGTACAGTACGTCTCTGTTTCATATTACATCAAAATTTAAACAAGTTGTTCGCAAATGTGAAGGAATGGCAGATGTTTTGGTTTCACTTTCTGGGACTGAGCTGAAATGGAGTTTCAGAATAAATGTTTGGTGAAGTCAGCAGCCCAAATTGGAGCGCACGACTTGCGCAGGTCTGCCGAGCGCCTCAGGAGGGACGCCGTCTCCGCAGTCGCAAAGTCAGAAGAACGCCCACGACATCGCTCCAGCCAACAATAACACAAAGTGAAGCTCCCAGCGAAAGAAATAGACCAATATTTCTGCCCTCTTGAATTTCAGGGGCGCTCGAATATTTGTAACCAGAATGGTGGGCTGCGGCGGACATCTGAGAATGTATGCTGCCTCTGGCTACAAGAAATATCCCGCCAAAGAATGCCACCCAAGAATAAATTTTACGGCCTATATGCGAGAGCATGCATGCTCTCACGAGTAAATTGAGTCCGTCTTGAAGAAAACTCAACACATCGCTCGGATGCTGTCACTGCAGTGCCAAGGGATAGGGAAGAAAGAGACAGATGATGTATTTTCGTGTTTTATGATGCAGAGGAGAAGGTGAAGTGTTACTGCCTTCCAAGCTGTGCGAGGATGTGATGTCAAGCTCTTAACTTAGAGAAGTATCTGCATTGCACTCAGCAAAGGAGTCTTCTAAGCTCAATATCGTCACGGTCTTAACACTGATAATGTCGAAAATTTGAGAATCAAATGAAACATTTATTCTTTCTGGACTCAAAAAACTTCTTCGATCCAGGAATAATGATTTGTTTCACATGACTCTTTCGTTTTCCATGCATTTCATGTTTATTGAAATGGTATTTCTGGATTCATGACGCTACGTTCAGAGCAAAACATAAAGATTAATAAGCAACGGAGAATTTCTACTGATTACTTGAGCAACATAAAGGACACAAAAGCACTTTGAGAAAAGCAAATGAAAGACACTAGAAGCATCAGAGGGATTGCAAGTTGTTGAGGACGGTGTGAGTCTGCACCCATATATATACGAGTAAGATTTCCAGTCCTGCTTTTCCGCCTGCTCAAATGAATAACTTCCTAATTAACGAAATCGAATCATCGCAAATGCTATTCACTAGGGTTTTGTAAGTGTCGCAAGCTGCAAAATTAAGGGTCTTGAAAACATAATACATTACGCAATATGCGTTATACTTGCGAATCACATCCGTAAATTAATAAGAAATATTTTTTAGGCGTGGCGTATTAAACTTTATTAATGTAAGTTTTCACTATTTTACTAAGATCTTGGAGACTGCAAAGTGTCACTAGTTGTGATAACATCACCACAGAGTTAGTGGATGAAACAGGTATGTGTTTTCGATAATCAGAGCCTTGTAAAAATGCGTGTGTTCGGCATTAGAATAGATAAATAAAATGTGAACAACTTTTTTCCAGCTACAGGTAATGAACTTAGGAAAACGAAATTAGTTTCACAAAGCTATCATCAAAGTTTATTGTAGAGCGTTCGGTAAAGCATTCATTTTATAATTCTAGAGCTTATTATTTCTTTTGAGCTTATTATTTCTAGAGCTTATTATTTCTCTGCACTAAAGTTGATGGCTCAGTCTCACTAGAGCGTTATTTAGCAAGAAGCAACTTCATCTTACAAGTCTCAGTTAAGTTAAAGAAAATTTCTTGAGCTCTATGTCAAAGAAAATTCCAGAATATAATTAAGGATTTGAAAGGATTGTCTGTGCAACATGAAGCACAACGCTGCAAACTGGAGTTCGAAAACAAGCATTGCGGAATTGGTTTTTATTTGGGCGAGATAAACTAACCGATTCTATTCTGGTGAAACTCTTGCTTCTTCAATTTGTATCTCTTTGGCTTATCTACGCACTACAATTGTCTGAATAAATAGCAGCACATTTTGATGAAAACTCCCGTGGTCCCTGGGTGATAGGAATTTTGCACTAACATTTGAAGAAAAATTGCTGAACTTTGGTTTAAAAATTTGAATTATATCCTTGCAAAAATTTTTTAAAATAATTTTTCGCTAGATACTTTTCCTAACGATAGGCGAATATAAGTTACACATTGGTAGAATTTGACTAACATATTTACTGACGTCGCAGCACGGTTCACTCACTTTCACCTGAGAGAAACAGGATATAATCAAACCGTTGAAATTATTCATAGTTGAAATTTTTCCGACGCACTGACCCCTTAAAGTTGAGTTTTTCTTTTAAATAGCTCAGCTTAGCTCTTTAGAGGCAAGCAACTAAGAACTGCGCCAGGCACTGGAAGTGAAAGGCAGAGTTTTTCTTTTAAATTTCGCAGCAGAGGCAACTGAGAACTGCGCCAGGCGTTGCAGGTGAGAGCGAGAGAGACGTGTGTGTTTGTGCACTGTCCTGCGTATATTCAATTGCCTGCCTAGGCTCTGCCAAACAAGAATCTCAGGGGCTGTACCCTCACAGCCTGGTTTGAGCGCTGGGACTCTGTTAAATGGTTTCTATCGCACATGCGTCGAAATTTCATGAACGTTAGAAATTATTATTGCCAAGTTTTTATTGAAAGAACGGGACTCTTTTGAATATTAGTGGTATCAATATTGCTACACACGTGAGGCTATTCAGAGAAAATTTTGGTTATTCGCTCTGCAGTTCGTTCAGAAAAATCAAAACTCTTACGTTCTCTATGATGAAATTGATACGGAAATTAGGAAGAAATTGTTACATATACTAATAATTATCGAAGACTGGTTTCCTAACACTACTTACCTTACCTTACATTGTGCAATGAGATAACTTTCAGGCAGGATTGTCAACTTATACATCACGGAGATAATAACATTTAATTCACTGCTAACTACGATTATCTGATTCGGATGAAATGAACTAGCTTCAAAATATATTGGTAACTGCATCATGCAAACGTCAAAGGCAGTAGTTTTGATACGGAACACCTTTACAATAATGCCTCACATCTAAAAACCGAATGGCCGCAATCGAATGAGTCCGAATGGCTACACCATATTCATTTGCAAACAGACATAAAAGTTAGCACTTCCTAAACGATATTTTTGAATCAAGAAGTGTGGTTATTACAAAATGCAATTCATAGGATCAGTTGCTCGTTCATGTACCCAATTCCTTTCACATCCCCTCTCAAAACATTGCCACAATTTTAATGGCCTGTATCGGCTCAGTCGATTTTTCTATCATATTCCCAGTCATTGCATTTCCGGCTATATGGCTGGTCGACTTTAAATTTGGATTTCGTCATCACATTGCATCAATTTCACTGGACTCTCTCTCGAGTGAAATGAATCTCCGCTTCAAAAAAGACTGACTCCTACCAGCGTTTTCTGTTGCCCTGCCTGCGTACTTTCCATCGCCCTGCAGATGCCCATGAGCTACAAAAGAGCGACGTTCTCGCTGTCCAGTTCGACAAGTTGGACAGCAGGTAACACGTACCAGAGCAAAGGCTAACAACTGAAGTGTTTTTCTGTTGTCGCTTTTTGCTGTCCTGAATTTCCTCGGCAGTTTCGTGCAAATGGCGGCGAGTTGGCGCGAGAGCGAGCCATTCTCCACAAAATAATGTGGATGTGTTTTTTGGGGAAAACAATTGCGTAAATGTCATGGAGTATTCGGATAAGACAGAGAAATATTTAGCGACCGATTTAATTTTTAAGAAATGATGTAAATTTGAGTGTGTCATATTTCTTAGGTATAAATAACGATGTAGCTGGGTTATTGAAATGATGTTCTCATAAAACTTAAAAATAGTTGTGTCCAGCACAACTCTGTATGTATTTCACTATTAAAAAGACGTAATAGTGAGATGCACTGATGCACGTAACTCTTGGTAAAAGCATGATCTATTGCCGTGATTGATGCCTCTGTCATACTGAAGACCAGATATAAAACCAGAGCCACGTTTTTCCAAAATACCGCCCTGCTGTGTCTCCTGCAGCGCAATATCTGCAAGACAAAAGAAACGCGACACTAACCTAGCCAAAAGAATAGAAGAGAGATTTGGGAAGAACTGCTATGTATTTTTCAGATCTGATACCTCAATTGTCTCATTTACTGGCAGTGAAAACATTATGAACTACCATTTCAATTTTTTTTGCGGTAGGAAACGAAGCATAAAAGTATACCTTGATAACTATTCTCAATGTGTGATTGGTATGTTTACCTTCGTGCAAACCTGATAAGTCGCACTTTTTTGTGTTTTTAAATGAAGTTAGTTTCCTATGAGTTCGTATGTCTCTCGTACCAACCTTTCAATAATTAAATAAACGAAAAGTACCATTTAATCGGGTAAAGTAATAGGTCAAATCATGACGCGGATCATGTAGGTCTAAGAATTTTCTTACATTTTCATGTGTGTTTGCAACATCCAAGCACCCTTAGAAAGAAAAGTACTTCATTCATATTTCTGTTGGAAATGACTATCGTCATAAACCCGCTGGCAATGATGATTTGCCAGAGAATGAAAAAATAAATACATCATAGAAGGCTCCAAGCCACTTCTGGAACAGACCCATTTATTACTCAGAAATAGAGCTTTTTCCCTCACTCGCACCGCTTCCAGGAGCTGTAACTTGGAAGCTTTATTTTACCCCTGTGTCTTGACAAAAACCAGTCAACTGGTGAAAGTGAAGATTTGTGTAACTCAGTGTATATCTCCACAAATGAAACGGTCGTAAAATCGTTCATGTACGACGTACAACAGCAGTCATTCGGGCGCGAGAAAACAGAGCCGTCTCTTTCTTCTTTAATGAACACTGCACTTTTACCGCGGAATACGACTGTTGCTTTCCATATTGAAGCAAAATATTCAAGGACATTTCCTCCCAATGCGCTTCTGGAAATATTGTAGTTACAAAACAAGATTTCTAGCATGCAGATGAACCAGGCTAACATGGAACACTATTCTTGCAAGGCTTTAGATTTGAATACCTACCCCAAGCTTAAATAATTGAATAATAAAGATGGCCGAGCGAGATATAAGCAGCCCACGATGGTCCCATGGGAGATTTAGTATTGGAATAGAGCATTATTTGCTATCCAATGAAGCATTAAGTTGTGGTGGGCGCATAAAGGGGTCTAGGGTCATCTTTGAACATCGTAATGAGCGCTTCCGCCATGCCTCGCATTTCTGATCTTGCAGGCTCCTTCGGAGCGTCTTTAGATGAAGAGTTCTTCATTACAAAAGCCGGCACCTAATCTTATAAATGTATGGCTTCTCTTAACTTATTTGAAGGAGACGACGTATTAAAATTAGCGTATGTGAAAACAATCATGGAATAATATGTTTTTATTTTTTTTAAATGATGTGCATGAAAATCCGTAACATGATTCGTCACTTCCGGGACATTTGGTTTCAATTCAAATGTTAATTTCATCGTCATCTGTAAAACATATTTAACTTGCATAGAATGATTAAATTTTCCCTTACTATCATTATTTTCTACATGAAAGAAGGAAAAAGGTAGCATGGTTTCAAATAATGAATAGAGCGAGCTCGAACGAAATGCATCAGAAGATTTCATGCATCAGAACAATTTACTGTAGGTAAATACATTTATTCGAATCGAGAATTTTGTAATGCATTTTTACAAAGATATTGATATCACCGAAATTCTGTATCCAAGATTCTATTCAATGCTCCATTTTCAGATCCCTCAATTTACTCTCGGGACCGAAGTGATGGAGCTGCGTGCTCTGCGGACAAGAATTTAAACAACCGAAATATTTAATGCTGAGGAACAACTGCTTCAGAATATTGAGTTCATAAGACACTAATTCATAAACGTTCGGCAGCTTCAAGAGAAACACAAATGTAGCATCAGGCTTGAATTTAAATTAATTTAGCACGAATTAAAATGTGCGGAATTGAATCTGTTGCATATTACCGGTGTAAATAGAAAATGAACTGAGCATAAAATGAAAGTAAAGATACCAACTACCACTTTTGTCTATCTGGCTATGCATATATTTGTAAAATTTTGATGAATATTTCTGGCTTACTTGCTTCCTCAGAATTTGATTGCTTGCCACAGTACGCGTTCTGCTTCAGTAATGGCTTAGGCCGAAATTGAACGCCCAGCTATCTGTTATAAAATAGGAAAACTTAACTTCGGGTTTGTTTTATAGGTAATTAAACGTGTTCACTATTACTTGAGGAAGAAATTTACATTCATTTGTTAACTTGGATAATGTTTGAAAGAGTTCATTTTTATTTAAAATCATTAACATTTCTGGAAACCACGCCGCTGGTCACTAACCGAAATATACACATCGAAACAAATCAAATTAATTGGAATATGTAATAGTTATAATTTACATTCTATTTAGATGACTCCCATTTCCTCTCAAAGTATGTTTCTCCCACTACACATCTGCAGTATCAAATACACTGAACTGATCTCACACATGGATGGTCTGACGATAACTATTGTCATTCACTGAATTTAAACTGAACTATGAATAATTGAAGCTTACGGATTTCACTTTAACTATTTAACTCACTTTTCAAATTTGAGTTTAAAATACGAGTATTTATCGGATGATTTAGAATTATCATACAAAAAAGGTTTTGATAAGCACTGGAAAGGAGGGAAAAAGTCAACGTCGTAAAAATTGTCTGATGACAAATTGTCCAGTACAATACAATCTAAGAATCTAACTCAATTGGATTCTGAGTAAAAATTTTCCTGCATTTCTGATAGTTCGTATTTATATCTCGCAGGCAAGGGAACGTTCTCGTATTACAGGTCGAACACCAAGTAAATTTCAAATTCAAATGTTTTCTTGCCATGCGTTGAATAACTTGAATAAGAGAATCTGTGTCATGTCTTTCGAGAAAATTTTTCCTCTGTTTTGCGTTAAGCTTTAAATAAAATTTAAAAGTTTTTGCTTAATTCTTGGTAAATAAATTCATTGATATGGCGTATATATAATTCAAAATGTGGTGAGGACACAAGCCTGCAAATATTCATTAGCTGTTGTCGTTACTAACATCTCTGTTAAGCCTCTCTTGGCTTCGCATGACGAAATTTGAGGTCTTTTTACAGCTGGAGATCATTTTCTTACCAGCTCTGAAGGAAAATTTAAGAAGAATCGCTGGCACAATTGTGCCATCGATTAAGTTCAGCTCGAAATTAATAACACTTTCTACGATCTGGACAATGTCTGAACAAGGTATATATTTAAATCCACAAAGTTGACAGATGAAAAAGATCTTCCCGGTTTACTTCCAATGAGGGCTGCGGGTACCAAACAATTCCTCAATTCCTGACAAAGGATGATTCAACTTTGTTATCCATTCAACTGCTCCATTGCTCAGTTGAAAATTTCCCAAGAAATACTTTAGAGTTGAGCTGCAAAATGGGCTTTTGTGCAGCTGCCGATTAAAATCTCTTCCGAGAATTTTTTTTTCATTTTGGAAAAAATAAATGTCTTTGTAATCGTTGGACTCGGAGAAAGGCATTGCAAGAAATTTCTGCTGCAACAAGGGTGAAGGTTTTAAACGCCACGTTGAGTAGGCTTGGGACAAGCGAACATAAATGGAGAAAAGAACATCTCCACACAAATTTTCAAGTTATTTCAAGTGATGAAAAAATGTGAACTCCGTAATCCCCAAAACTTAAAAAACTGTTTGATCATGTTCAAAGGAGCCATTTATAGAATCGTGAATGTTTTCAAGAGAGGAAAACAAAAAATACGGAAGAAAATATTCGTATTAATACCATCTATGTAAGTACGTAACCTACAGTGATCTTACAAAAAACTCATACGAAACCATTGCTCATGCAGAACTCACACTAATTTGATGGCGTGTATAGTAGTGCGTTTTTCTATATTTACAGATAATTCAGATGGCATGAGGTCTCAAACAATTTAATCGAATTGAACCTTCAACTAACTCCCAATTTACGAGACATGCAAAAAACTTTACTCAATGAGACATACTTTTACGCATTAAAGACATCGACAAACTTCCGAAGACTCTCGTTTAAAAGTCAATCTTAAAAACAATTTTTTAAAATTTGCACACAGGCCAAAATGCGTGCCACTGTGAAGAGCAGAATTAACTTTTTTCTTACCGAAAGTTTAATTACTTTTTCCTTCTTGGATAGATGACTCGGCTACATGGACTCTTTGCCTGATCGTTAATTGGACAACATCTCCTTTTCCTTCGAATACGTGGATGTAGTTGTCAGATTCAGCACAAATTATAAATCTTTTTTGAGAATTGAACAAGAAAATAGCTCTGAGGTAAATGCATTGTAACGCAAGATTCAATTATACCATACACTGTTGTTCTTTAACAGGGTATTTTGTGTTAGAAAATGAACAAAGACCCTCTGAAATTGAACTCTTTTGATTCTAAAATTTTACCTTGGAAATCAAATTTACTTTTGTATACATTCCAGGCAGAGGTGCTGTAGAATGAACACGTTTCCAATTTAAAGAGAAGCATTTTACCGTCTCCGGAGCTCCGATGCAAAACAGTGAGAAAAAAACTGGCGTTATCTGTTAATAATTGTTTGAATTGCTTTTTGGCTTAGCCAAAAATGCTCAGATTTGTAAATGAAAGGTCTACTGCAATAAAAATCTACTTGGACACCCCAGTTTTGGACTCAAGAACCGCCAAGCTGATGAACAGATGTTAGAAAAAGAACCGCACAAACATCACCCTTTTTTACGCTCAATCTTGTTTTCGTTGTCTTTGAAGTGGGCTGCGGCGCCTTGCTAATGAGGGATGTGTCCGTATAATGAAGAAGTTCAGCGATAAATGAGTGTCGTGCATGTCAACGGGAAAAAAGTTCCTTAGGTTCCTTAAGAACTTTGTAATCTATTGTTTGTAACATCGTCATTGTAGCATCATGCGAATGTGACTTTTCTGGAATTTATTTTCCTCATCGATAAAGGAATTTTTGATCATTTGTCATCGGATACAGCTATTTTTTATCCTTTAATCAAAAATGGTCGGTGTTTCACACTCATATTGTCCTACTGGCGGTTGAGTCATTAGCACATGTTGGGGAACTTTTGTTTTGGCTTTGAATAATTTTTTCGTTTCTCCTTCATTTTACAGGAGTGGTAGATGATTATAGTCTTTGATTGTCTCTGCTTTCTTTAATTATTTAGTTGATGTCATTGTCATTCTCTTGAGAGCCGACACTATGCTTATTGCTGCAAGTTTATCTCCTTGTCAAAACATCTGTATACATATTTCCCAGATGTTCTTGAACTTAATCTGTTCAATTCTATTTTTCTCATAGATTTCTCATATTTATGCGTACGTACTTGATTGATATCCATACGATATGTTGTTGATCATATTTTGTATTTCATTTCCTTTTTTCTTTAAAAATGCAGATAGTCGCTACATCTTATAGTTTAGAAGGATTTCTCATGATCGAATTTAAAATGAAATGTTTTGACGCATTTCGGCCTTCGTCCGCCGTTCCCAACAAGGTTGCAGCTGCAGTTGTGTAGGTGTTGTCGCCGTGGCTGCTTGCATCTGGATAAGCTCCTTCGCTGTGCGGCCAAGGAAAAAGACTCTTGGACTCCGGCTCCTCCGGAAGTGCGGTAGATGTTATAAAAAGCTTTAGGATTCGGTGGGGTCCGGTATTTCAAATGTTGATCGAAAATGCTGCTTCAACGCAAAAATTGCATCAACAATTTACGGTTTGTTATACATTTGTTCGCGACGGGGTATTTTTCTGTTGTTTATCAGTTGTTCTCGAGTTAGAGTGCTATTATGTTCGTCCTATGCTTGATTTTTTGGGCCTCCAGATCTTGGGCGCATAGTCAGTCGCCTAGAAAGGGATGCCGATTTACGAGTGGTTAAGAAGCTCACAGTCCTAGCGATTACATTTGTACTCATTGGTTTGTTTTAAAGTTTTAAAACAGACATTGGTTTGTTTTAAAGCCAAAAATTTGGCACTATGGTTAGTTTTGGAACTTTGATTGGAGATGGTATCGATTTTGCAACAGGTTATGAGTCAGAGCCGTTCGTTATCTGTGATACTTTTTGTGTTGTCTTTTATAATTTGCCTCAGTGTACTTTCTTCAGTGCTAATTGCCAATTAATATAGATTTTGTTGCACACTGTGAGAGTAATTTCATTTGATTCATTGCGAGAGTTACTGTTCACTTTTTGTGAATAGTTTTTCAGGACATTATTGAATTAGGTGTTCGATTTGTCGTTGCTGATGAATGCTTGTTTCAGTTTTGCAAAGCTTTCTTGAAAGAGCTGCCAGAAAGAATATTTTTTACGTCCGATGGATTAGGATATTTCTAGTGCTCTCTTCTTACCGTTGAAGGGTTTCTTCAGGCGTACAAGTTACTTTATTTTACCGGAGTTGCTAGCAGTGAAAGCTAAATACTTTGATGCCAAATGTTTCGATGAAATCAAATATTTCGATTATACCGAACATTTCGATTGTACCAAACATTTCGATGCATCCTAGACTGGGCTCGCTGCAGCTCGGTGGTGCTTGTCTCGCTCGCGTGCAGCGCGGCAGCTGAAGAACAAAGCTTTAGGTTTGGACGGGCGTAATTAATGACCTATTTTGAATACGATTTTTCCATTGGGGAAAGCTGAACTCTTTTGGCAGTTGTGTTATTTTCTTTTCACATGTCTCATAATTTTACATAAAATACTGATATTTGTGATTGTAAAAAACACTTGACGATGAAATGAACTTTATTCTTTCCTTTAGGGTCGTCAGTATGAGAAAGTCAGTGTTCATTTTTCACTAATTCATGAAGCCGCTTTAACGAAATATATCCTAATGGTGATCCTTAAAGAGTAGGCATAAATGACTCTTTCTGTTTTTGCTAAATTCAGCTTATGTTCATGCTTGCTCATCACCATTAATCAGAGCTCTTAAAAGCACGGTTTTTCCAACAAATCTCGAAGAGAAAATCCTTTTCACTAGCATTTGTCAAGTTTTAAAAACACCGTAGAGAACGTAAACTTTTTGGCACCCGATCTGTTTCGGCAGAGATAGGACGCTCACAAAAGTTTCCTGGCATTGCGGACAGTTTAGGATTTGTTGAGTTTTTTCTGGGATCGAGTTGTCTAACATACCAGAAATATTTTTTTGAGTATCAGTTTCAAGTACATATCGTTCCTAAGTCTCTAAGGATGCGGAGACAGTAAGGAAAATTTTCAAGCTTTAAAACTCTCAATTTAATAGGACGCTCGCCTAAAAATTAATGAGTCGCATTCTAATGAGTTCCTGTTGAAATTTTCGGATTGACTCAAGGATCATTCAACGTGAGACTTTTAGCGGGAGGTATCAAAGAAAATTGTGAGAAAATGTTTCTAATAGATATCTGGGGATCATTTTTACGGAGAGTTCCATTCCCAGATCAGAGACGCCACTAAATAATGTAGCTTTCAGTATCGTATTAAGGCACTGTACAGATAAGCAGCTTTGTCTGTGTCATGATGTGTGAATAAATAAGAAGTCTTATTAGAAATGACTTTTACTGCGGCTTTGATTAATTTTAACCCAAAACATTCAATGGTTCACAAATTTGTGAAGATCAATGCTGATCTCTTGTGTGTTTGCAGCATCTGTCAGATGGAATCTATGTGGAAAAAATTAGACTATATCTTCCATTTGTACTTTATACATAGATAGACTGTTTACATATCTCTTACTGAGGAGGTAGTGACATGCAATCACTGTAAAATGAACTTTATGTGTTTTCGTGCTGAGAAAGGTTTTGGTAGCTTTACAGGAACAATTACTTATAGAAAAATATTTGAGTTTATGCTGTGAAGGAACCAATGAAAAATCATGGCAATGGGAACAAAAGCCGAGCTTGTGTTACCTTCAGCTTTGGTGAAGTAGGCAATTCGACACTGGACTTCCTGATATTGGGGAGGATAATTAGGTACTCTGATTCTGCTAGAGTAGGAAAGGACAATCGTCGAATGAGACGAACGAAGTAAAATGCTGTGTTAGTTAGGCGGAAGTCAGGGAGAAATTATAGGTGAACGAAGTAAAATGCTGTGTCAGTTAGGCGGAAGTCAGTGAGAAATTACGTATAGGGGAGCGATGCTTAATGTTGTGAAAGCTTTATTTGAATGAAGCAAAACAATTCCCATTAATGTAGAAACTGTGATTTTACCAATAAACGTGTATAATATGCACTCATGCAGTTGATTTGTTAAAACCTTTTCTGAATTTTTATTTCTTCAAGGCATTTTGAACATGTGCATTCATGATCGTTGACTAAATTAACAAACACTCCTGACAAAATGCAAAAAACTCTTCTAAGGCACTTGAGACAAATATATTTCTGAAAACAGAGCAAGTTTTACGATCATTTCTGAGAATCAACGACCTCACATTTATTTGTCCTACCGCACAGCCTGCACTGCTTATTGGTAATGTATTACTGACACTGTTCAATGATGTAGAGTTTATATCGTTGAAGGTCTTCTCACCTGAACCTCGACCTTTCCTTTACAGAGTCGAGGCCTCTACCATATGCTGAATTTCAATGCATTTCGGTTCGAGAGAATATTGATTAATCTTCACAAAGGTCCTCGGGATTTCAATAACTTTAGCCTACAGGGTTATCTGAACGAGGTGAAGCATTCTGTCGGATGTCAGTTGCAGCTCTCCAGTGGCTCCCTTTATTTGCTCCCGTCGTTGATTCTGATGCGAGTGATATCGCCAAAGACTTTTTCAGCTTACACTTTTTCATCATAAACAGTAGATTCGAAGGCTCAAATTTAAATGCTCAGATACAAAAATGAAACATGCCTTCATAGAATTTTAAAAATTTAATAACAGTTTAAAAATTACTGCAGATATGTTGTTGAGCAGTTACTAAGGGAAGCAAAAATCAGGCAAAAATTGCAGAAATAATGCCATTGCGCAACTGTGTCCAGTTTGTTTTTTACAAAATTGCCTATTGCGCTTCAAGCAAGTTCAGGAATGGGTGTCGAAGAGATGAACCATATGTTTGAACGGTTAAAGATTTACAGGACAAATTCACAAATTCTTTGATTGTCTCGGACCGTACGAGAAGACTAGAAATTGGGATCTTCATGCTTCCGTCGGAAGCATGAAGGAAGCATCCTAGATAGGAAGCATCCTAGAAATTGGGTTCTTCATGCTTCCGTCGGACCACGGACGGTTTGGAACACACTGCATGAAGTGTTGCGCAAACACCTACTCCTGCATATATGCAGAGAGTATAGTACTCCGGTATTTAATGCTTAGACTTAAAAGTTAATAATTGCGGGAGCTTTGGCAATGGTAACTATGTACGAATATATAAAAGAAAACCAGCATGCGATTCAATGTTTTAATTCTGCTTAGATGTACTCTCTGTAACAAAAAGAGCACGTTGAAATTTATGTGAAGAAAATCTCCTGACACAGTTTGTTTTAAAAAAGGTCTGAAATCATGGGAGGATGTTATTGTCACAATTAATCTCTGCTCATTTTTTCACTTCATGATCTCAGATCATGGTATTTGCAAAAAGAAAAGAAGAAAATTGAGAACTAAAGTCCATGATTTTCCCTGGGAAAATATTGACGCTTTTCAGGAATTTTAACGAATGCCGATTTGTTTGTTTATTCTTCCATCAATTTGTCAGGTGAGTATTAGACACCGAAACAATCAAACTTATACCATTTGTTAAGCAAACGTTAATTCAAGCTCTGACACATGTTAGATATGTAAGTATAGAAAATATAAGGAAGGTACTCTTGTTTTGTTTGGAAGTAAAAGCTTCTTAACGTAATTTTTGTAACAGAACACTATCGAAATAGTTAAAAACTTTTCACGGTGACTTTTAAATGAACTGTTTTATCTCAGTAATAATCATGATAACTAACGTGCAATGTGGACTTAAGAGGCGTAGCTAAAGAGGTATACGTCTTCCATGCAGAGCTTTGGAAAAAAACGCACACTTTCTTTAACACAGCTCGTTGACTGCGGATGGGATTAGTGTAGATGGGCCGTAAGCTAAAAATTGAGAATTTTTCTTTGTAACTGAGCTTCTGAATGATTGAATTTCTTGTAGCTTCAGAGGAAAAATACCTACATATGCTAAACCTTCCAGAGGCATGCCTCGTGACTGCACAGATCAGTTGCGCAATTCGATCCGACTTCCACACGTCATCAGGAAGCTTGAAGAGATTTACTTCAAAATTTCCCTCTAAATAGTCTTGAATGAAAGCTAATCCGAAGTGCTGCTTTTTGCCGGTAAAAATAGTCGAGAAATACATACACATATATCATGAATGACCGTTCAAACAATGTACTTGCTACTTTGAAGGTCTTACAAATTAATAAATAAGAAAGTGTTTTTCATTATGTGATTTTTGTGTCAGAAAAGCATTCAATCAATTAACGTGTGAAAATTCGAAGCTGTTTTTTACGGTACATGAAAGCAATGTCAGTACGCTAGAATTTTTTTTTACATTGTTAAAGTTAGGCGAGCTGATAAATACATTCATGCATTTCTTTTATTTTTCGTATATGTAAAGAATCAGCTTATTTCGTCAATGCTCAGTAAAAGACCATACCGTGAAGAACATTGCTGAAGCGGCAATATAAAAAGTCCTGAGAGCTGTCCAACAAGAGCGGGGAATTGAGTGAAAGAGACAATAAATTGGTCATTGATAAATTTGCGGCTGAAGTGGGAACTTAGTGCATCAGCGATGGCAGAGTTTTTCCCAGAGCACATTTTTTTACCGCGAGGGGACATCTGGATGCTTCACAAGAGTAATGGAACGATATTGAGCTCATTCGAAAGTCATTATTGACGACAATAGAGCCCACGAGAAAAATTAATACAACTTGAAAAAATTGTGAAATAAAATCAAGAAAACAATTAGATTTAATTCAAAGAATTTTGCTCTGTTAATTAGAATAAATTCTAAAGCTCTACTGTTCTAGGCATAAAATGACAACTTGATGGGGTCTTATTGAAATTGAACCTGATCACTACGACAACCATGCTCGCAGTTTGTTTTAAAATTAAAATTTATTTTGAAAATTCTATACAAATTTGAACACAATTATCTTGAAACACTAAAAACTAAATTTATTGTGTTAAACAGCTCATATATATTGCTTTGTGTCTCATAGTAATATGTTGCTATGTGTCTCATAATACGAGTACATTACATCTCAAGCTACGCACTGTTTCCTGTGCCCTAGAAACATCGTCTATCATACAAGTGAAAACAGAACGGTCATGTCAGAGAATTGCAACGGTTCAAACAATCATTTTAAAACAATCAAGATAAATTCAGTAATTTAACCAGCATAAATGCTCAAGAAGACATGAATCCACCAGTTCAGATGAAAAGATCAAAATCTGAGACACGATGGGTACCACAAAATTTATTTAAATCTTTACATTTCAATCACTTGTTCTCAAGTTTCCTTTTTCGTTAGAAATATCCCCACAATATGCGCAATATTATTTCAGAGAAATATGCTCTGAAAGAATTGTTTGAATAATTTTACTATCTAATTTCCTTATTATGAGAGATTAAAGCTAATCGTAGCAATGAACTTCGTTATATTCAGAGTGTACAGTGATTGCATCAAATGTTTACCTTTTTTGAATATTGACTCTGCTTCAGTGTTTTTGTGCGATTTTGATCAAAATTTTAAGTTGTATTCATAAATAGGGTGAGTTATGGACTAAAATAATACCTCAAATCTGTGCATGCAAAATTTTGGCGGGTGTTCCTTTGCATGAAACATTCCCAGATAAAAAGTTATTCTTTGCTTGCAGTTCCGTTGGGGTATAATTTTGAACCGTGAATTTAAGTTGTTTGAATTATTGGCTAAAAATACTTCAGGTTTAGCTTTTTTCCTATGTAATTTTGACGAGTGTTGAATGTATTGACGATACATTGACCGATGATACATGCGTTCCAGAAGTAACTTAAATACTCGTTTCAATATCCGTAGACTAAGTCCAGAATTGTAATTTTATTGGACGGAAGTGGCAATGTCTTTACAGAATGAATAAATTTTAACTAGGTCGTCATTCAAAACTCATGAAATGACTTAAAACTGATATTGTATTCATATAGAATATCTAAAAATCAAAGTTGCGCGAGAAATTTTTTTTGCAACTGCAAAGGAAAAACAAAATTTTCACGAAGAGAAGGCATGTAATTATTTTCAAATTTTAATTATCATGTTTATACGTCTATTTTTCTCCTGATTGTTTTGAAGAGCAAGGCCTGTTCAACTAAAATAATAATGATTAATGACTGTAGATACTTGGTAGTCCTTGTACTACCTTCTCATGATTCAATCGTCAATGACTTAAGCCAACACAATAAATAGCTTTGCACAATAGCTTCTGAGGATTAGAAACTTTTTCATCAAATTTTATAGCCGTTGTTCGACGCGATTATAAATTTATCTTAGGTTTGCGTGAGTAGTTGCGTGGCAGGGATGATCGAAACTTTTTACTGTTACCTCGTTCGAATCCTAGCAAATTCCAGAAAAAAATTTGGATTCAGGAGCTAATTTTATCGATTGTTTGTAGCAAATGTTTCTAGATGAGTTTCAAAATGTTAAACTTACTCTCTAAATTATTTATGGAACAGCAAGTGGAAATAAAGGAGCTTAAATTTTCACTGGTAATGTAACTGGTTTGTACGATGACAGTGAGGAAAAGATCTTCATTCATGCAAAATCTGTTTCATTTAATATGCAAAAAAATTCCCTCGTGATCTTCGTGGCAAAAATGCACACATAGCATACAGAATATAATATCAAAGCCAAAATACTGTAGAAATTACTCTTACGAAATTTTCTTTTGAAACGGTTGTAGCGAGTAATTATTCCCCTGCAAACAATTAAGAAAGAAATATTTTATTTTAAGGGTATTGCACAGCATTTCAAGATTCACACAATTTGTACATTTAATAGCGCATGTGGTTGACTACGTCTTATGGATGATTTAAATTTATGCCATTCTAAAATTCATGCATTTGTTGAATTGAAGCATATATGCATTTCGATGAATGACACCTAATATTACCCTTTATTAAATAAGATTTGACAAATTCATCTCAAATTACTTCCTGTGGAAAGTCACATGTTGTCACTACTTTGTTAGCGCACGTGTAGACTGAGTGCAGG
>JACJUY010000053.1:68151-109689 GCA_014220935.1 Platorchestia sp. MABIK
AGTCTGGAGGCAGCTTTTCTCAGGTCTTGTGGAGGTCCGCGGCTTGCCGCTGGGATCACCACAAGTGAATCTAAATTGATTTATTTCACATTTATGTGAAACCACCATACGAATATTTTTTATTGCACTGATACAAATATTAAAGAACTGAAGCGCAAGTAAACTGAAAAACAATGAAAACACGAACAAACAAAAGTCACTGTTTAAGTCTGAGCGACGATTTTGAAGTTGAAGTTCTAATCCTGTGAGAAATTCGTTCCGAAGTTTCGTTTTAAGATAATAACATTATTTAAGATCCCTGCCATGAGACGAGCTTTGAATTAGAAAAAAAGAACCGCAGTCACATTAAAATGTGGCAGAATGTAAATGTAGTTTAGCAGAATGATATTTGCTATCTCGTGATATTAGATATTTTCTGAATCTCGTGTGCAGAGTATTAGGGTGAGAGAACAAGTCCCTCTTTTAAGATTCGGTTTAATTAAGGACAGCCCCGTAAATGACATAGACAGCTCTAAGCCGCCCAAAATTTTGATCTCAACACTTTGAAGTTCTTCATCAAAAATAAACCGTGAACTTCGAAATTCTATCTTCGACAAAAAGTTAAATGAACAACCTTTATCTTCGGTTGTGAGTACATCACCTCGAACAAAATAAAAAAAATATAAAACTAGCCAGAACTGTTCCATATCCACAAGTTTTAATCTCTACCTTCAATTAAATTACGAATGTGATGAAAACCGGACTTCCACTATTTAACAGGAGCCGTCTATAACCTTAAAGTTTCTTAGCATCAAGTATTCAGCAGCAGGCAAAGATCTGAAGGCTGACAGCGTATGAAGTCGCTCAGAGGTTGCGCAGCTGGCTGACTGTCAAGTCAGTCTGGTCAAGTCACGTAGAAACAACAAAAGGAGAAAAGGTCAACAGGAGACACGACTCCACCACGGTGCTGTGTAGATACCATCAGCGTCCACGACTCTACAATTACTAAGAGTTGTACCTATACTGACAAAATATGATTCACAAATTCTGTATATGCTTAAGAAACAGGCTTCACAAACATACGACATGGTGTACACTGTCATAAAGTAACAATTATTTTCTCTATATATTCTCGTGGCTTCTATCGAGAAGAAAGTTAGAATTCCGCAGATTTTGTTCTTGGATTAAGGTTAATCAAAACCAATTCAGAAGTGTGGAGAAGTAAAGTAAGGACTTGTCACGAGCATATATTTTCTTTGGTAAAATAGCCGTAGTAGAAAAAATTTTAAAAATTGAACGTTCCAGAACAAGTGGATTCCATCCTTAGGGCAGATACATGAAGATCTGGTCAGGATAAGAATAAATTCAGCTTGGTCTAGGGTTGAACTGCAGCATCAACTAATGGCACTCGTACTTAACGTTCACGTACGGTGCAAGTGGCTCAACACCAAGTTCGAGTCTATGGTTTTGGTGGTTTTCAAATACTGTGTCAACTGTTGAACTGTCCCTATATTTGCTCTCTGATATTGATCATTTAAGTGTTTGACGACTACTTTCGATGAGAAACCCTTGCATTCTGAGGGCAAAACTTTTCTGTGGCTCTTAAAACAAAAAATAAAATGAAAATTTTGTCCAAAAACCTATAAATTGGTGGATAAAAATTTTCGAAAAAGTGGAGATTACTTGAAAAGTATGCAATTTATCAGGAAGTGAGTTCATATAAGTTGGTATTAATTTGAAAAGAAAACTGAAGCCAAGATGCGAAGTTTAACTGAGGTATTCAATTCCAATATGTGCCCTTACGATCCGAAATTCAAGATTTTCTCTTTACAAACTTTGCTTCGAGGCCGTTTAACATGATTTGATAGAATATTCTATTTCAAGAAATTCTGATCTACCTCTTGCAGTGTCAACGTTAATCGATGACTTTTTCTGATTATTTGACTTTGCCAGCATAATTCGTTCGTTTCTATTTGTTTTACTGAATATTGTATTCCAAGATGTTCATGCGAATTTGTTGAGTCGCATTCATCGATACAGAAACTTTTAATTTCTAGTGATAAAGTTATGGGTGCTGTTCAATGATATTACTTAGGCGCTACCTTGTAATACTCTTGTAGGATAACGCAGAGTATTATGCCCAAGTACAAATTAACCTTCGCTCTCATTTTGTATCACCATTTCCCAGCGTAGAGATCTGTTGCATTGTTAGTAAAGGCAATACAGACCTGGCTCGTACCACATTCATTAGGAAGTCCTCATTTGGCAGATATTAGAGCGACGCTAGAGCGCACACGCTAATGCCCGCAGCATGCATGTTTGTTCTGTCTGTTACCCGGAGCTCTGGAGATCCCAGGCAAGAGGGTTGGCTGAGCTACCACGTCTTAAAGATGCACGCGCGCTATGGCGAGCCAGAGAATAGCTCTCCAGTCCACCTCTATCGCACACTGACGCACATGCGCTTCTAATTAAACGCTGTAAAATTCGCTCCCATAGTGCCGTACGAAGCAATTCATCAGCGCAAGCAGGGCTTCATAGGGTTGAGCAGAGAGCCTTCTCACTTTGTTTGTTTAGTCGCAGTTGGGCGGGGCATAGATAAGGACCCAGAACGGAGTACGGAGAATCCATGAAGCTTTAATTAAATATTTACTTTAAAGAGTCCCGTACATACACTTTTGCTTTTCGATGTTCGAGCAAATTGAGGCTTGGTATTAATTTCGATTAGGCTGGTAATAATCCATTTTTAAGACCTTAACAGAACTTTTACCTAGCTGCAAATAAATTTAACGCTGTAAAAGAACCTTCTCAATTAGTTTTTGGTCTATCATTCTTTTCATTCTATTGAGATTCGACATGTGGGAAGAACCGGAATATTTATAATATAAACTAGCCGCAGCAAGCTCCTTCGATCGCAGTTTATGGCGCTCTTATATTTAAAATTCGTATACACTAGTTACGACGCTAAGTTTGAACGGCTTGCTTTAATTTTCTGTGATTGTATGGCTTAGAAACATAAAAAACCGTGACACTTTTTTCCACTGACTTTTATTTTTGACTTTATGGGTTGTTTATTGAGATATTTTTGTGAATCGTACGTTCGATCCTCGGGTTACGCAACATCATGTGCGAACTATAGCTCAGTGTTAGCGCTTACTGAATTTCACAACTGGCCAACATTTATTTCATAAGAATGTAGTGCGAATAAACCAAAGTATTACTCAATTAATTAACTTTTGCATAAAATTTGAATTTCTGTGCTAAGAATGTAGGTATGAGATACTCAGGATATCACTGGGATGTTAACTGCTCATAAAACATTTTTAGAAAGTAGTACAATGTTAAGTCTTACGAAGCATAGTCTTACTTATTTCAAGTCATTCATACTTCGCATCAAGCTAGCATCGCATTGGTTTAATAAATGGGGCAAATATTAATCGGTGAAAGTCGGCGTTTGCATCAATGATGTCTAATTAAATCGACGTTCTCTCCCTTTAGAAGTTGTTATATGTTTTATGTATTCAAAAAGTGAGCTCATTCATGTAGATTCCGAAGAGTAGAAGAAATCGATTCACACATGAAGCATAAAAAAGGTTTCTAAAAGAAAATAAAAGATCTTGAACCAGTTGTAGCGCCCGTTTGCTCTACATCAGACAACTCTGGGAAGTATAGAGAAAAATTAACCTGGTTTTACACTTATCTCTTTCAATCTCTGTAGTATTTTATTCAGTAAGAACCCATTCTCAGGGATAGAAACTCGGTAAAATTTGCTTAATCAATAGAAATATTTTAAAGTTTTTTCCGGAAGACGAAGGAATTTGCATTGTTTCCGTGCCTTGAAGCAGCCTGCCAAATGAACAATTAACACCAAATCAAACTTTGAACTCAAAGTCTCTCTAGCTGTGCGCTCGGGCCCAGATAATGGCATACTTCCATCCATTCTTCGAATTCCTTCTTCATTATTCTCAGATTTTATCCCGCGACAGAATCTGGCAAGAATTCATTTTTAAAGCAGTTGAAGGCAACACTGAATTGTTTCCTAATTCTTTTGTTGAGCGCTGGGCTTTTTGTTCGCTCGACGAAAGAACGCCTAACGAAACAGTCTATGAAATACGAGCAGATTTTGTCTGATCCGTTCATTGTTTTTAACAATAAGTTTTTTTCTCTGTAGAGTTCACAGTGTTATTCACAAAGGAGGCAAAAAACTGAAAATAGAAATTCTTCATCACTGAATAATTGCTGAATCATCGAAAGGAAATCAAATTGGACATCATTTGTTTTACAGCGGAAGCCACAGCAAACGGACTGAAATTTCGAGCAGTTACAAATTTCGAACTTGTACATTTCTTTATGACAATTCTAATCTGTTTTGTCTTGATTTTCATTTTACGCTTGCCTCAAAATAAATAATATATTTAATGGGTGGATGCTCTGTACATTTTAGTTCTTTCCTGCGGTACCTTATGAAAAAAACTCCAGGTAAATTCAGTTCCGCTTTTCCTTAAAAGGACTGCTAAAGTTCATTCGTAGATTTCACAAAACCGGAACCGACGGAATGGAAAGGAACTTTAGAACGGAGTATTATGGTTGAGTTATAGCATCGCAGTTTGCTGAGGAAATCTTTGGCTCACGGCTAGTGTCATCATGGAAAGTGTGGTTATTGAACTTCATAGATTACTGCTCATAAAAGAAAGTTATTTACTTCTGCATTTTAAACAGTGATGTTTTCATTACACGATAATTCTGCATCCTAGCGATTTATGTTTTGATCACGATTTCCCTCGCTGCTGAGAAAAGGCATGGACCCATTTTGAAACTTCCAAAGTTTTGCTTACAACTTTAAACAAATCGACATCACCATAGAAAGCGAATGCTTGATATTTCATGCAAACAATTCCAGTAGAAGAATAAAGTTGTTACTGTGAAGTTCGGTTAAGCTACGACTCATTTTCAATCGTTATGCCATGACTCATTCAACGTTGATTTTCCTAAAGCATAATGACATTGTTTAACCCAGCCAAACTCATACCGATGCTTACTAACACCTAGGTGGAACTGCGAATTTCACTTTTACACAAAAGGGAAGACCACCGCGGCTTCTGAATACAGCCCAGCTCTTAATACGTTGCTTGCGATGCGACCCATCGATGGGTCATGTGAAAAAAACGAACAATCTTTTGAAATTAATAGTATTTAATGAACCCAGTTAATGTTTAGTTTAATAGAATTGCTAACAACTTTTGATTTTAAATTTGAGTTGAATATTGAACTTCAGCTTAACCCATCGCAGTCAACGTGTGGAAGCAGGTGCTGGGACTGGCACGAAGTCTCTCACAGGACGCAAGAGCGTCACCGCTACGTCACACGGCCAAGCTTCTCTCCTTAGGTCCGCTTCATGCCTCTCATCCCACAGAGGAAAAATCTACGGATTTCCCATTTTCTGCTAGAAATTTTGAAGTTTTCAAACTTCGCACTCGCAGTACTCGAACTTTTGAGAGAAGCGGGTTGCCGAAGCCCGCACGTCAGGATGGCAGTCTCCGAAGGGTAGATATGGATTTCAGCGGCAATGTGCAATTATTTCTAGACCTGCCCACGCGGCGCCTAGAGTAAAAATTTCAAACTACTGAAGCTTCCCAATTACAGTAAAAATTAATTACCCCCAAAATTCCCTTCATGAATTGGTTGCAAAACCACCGAAAGAAAAAAAGAAAAGTATGCCACAATCAAAATGAATACAGATTTGCCACTGAAAACGAATCTGAAAGAATAACATCAAACATGAAAAGGACGAAATACATGACAGGTTCTAGTTCGTGCAACTCTTCGGTTAGAATTTGGTGTGCTTATTCTTTCACCTCGACGTAATCAATCACACCAGCTTGCAGGCAATATAGAAAGAAGGAGATGACTTTGGTCCACAGGCCTTAAAAAGAAGTCTCTTTAATTAGAGGCCCACTCGACGCGATGTCGCCACGAGTGCAGCGATCGAAGTTCCCTTAACTTCACAAACTCATCAAAATGGCTTTTAAGAGTTCCTTATGCTTCAATATTTCGGAGGTAACGACCGTGAGTTTCCGACGGAGAAAGTTCCGTTTAAGAATAATTCTTAATAAACTTCGCTCTCCATTATGTCCCGTTTAACAAAAAGAACTCTTTCGAATCATGAGATGGGATGAAAGGCTTTCATTTCTGTTTAAGTTGTGACCTTTGTAACATTGTTAACAATTACATAACTCTTGGAACAAAAACTTCGTTTGATGTTCCTGCTTTTTCAAAATTTTCATCGGCACATTGAAAACACTTCATCATTGTTTAAAAAATATGATCAGTTGAAATAAAATGGGAAACCCTGGAAATTTCGCACCCAAAGTGTTATCGCTGTTAAAAAGTCGTATATAGAATACATGATGAATTCTTGTTTATTTTAGCAGAACGTTTGCGCTCAGAGTGCCAGGGTTGTTCAGTCGGAAAATTAGGACTCGAGAAGTATGAATGGAATCGGATCTCTTATAAAATCTATAAAATTTAGTTTACTCACGAGGTCTATTTTTTAAAGAAGTTAGGCAAATTTTAAAAACAACAAGTCTTGCAAACGTGAATTTATTACAAAATTCAGCCATTACACCCTTACTGCAAGTATTATAAAAATAATTTTAAGACAATGAAGTCCCTAAAATGAAATTTTTAATCATTGTTATGTACCTCTAACAAAACCTCTTTCAAATTATAAGTAAAATTTCTGAGAGGATAAATTCACTCAAATGATTGGAATAATTTCGACTAACGATGTCAATTTTCGAACTTTTAATAAGGCCCGAATAGATCTGTTCACCTCTCAAACTCTCCTTTCCTCTCCTGAATTGCCACTAGAATGGTATTTTTCTTTATGCGACAACTTAGAGGTTATTTTTAACAACAAAATTATTGTTAGCTTAGAAACTCAAAATTATTCAATACGTTAGCCACTCGATACAGAGCTTTGCATCGCAATGCGTCTACTGAAAACTGCTCGTGAAAATAAATGAAAACTTGGAAAACATCAAGCTTGAATCATGATTTAGTGTTATCTCACTCAATGTTTATAAAACTTTTAAATTTAATTTCTCTCCATGTAGCTAAAAAAAACTTTATACAAACGAAGTAAACTATAACCCTATATAATTTAGTGTGTCTGAACGCGTCAGTGGTTTTCTTCAGCCACAACATTATCAGAATCTTAAAAATGAATAAATTCTCCTTGGGCATTTCACAGTTGCGTCAACTTCAAAATGCACCTGCTTCTAACTTTGCTCTGAAATTATAATTATTGAGCAAACAGCGAAAAAATTGTGACGACTACATTACTAGATGCTAAAATCAGAGCTTGAACTAAATTGCTGAGTTTTTCTTTGAAACAGTGTTGTAAATCGTTAAGGTTAAATTAAAAACTTTGCCAACATTTTCTTAATGAAAATTTTTTCCCATGCTTCGCATTAAGATGAATTCAGAGCAATAAAATTAAATTCTAACGCTTATTAGGATGTCATAAATTTTAAGTTTAAATTAAAAATTCCAATTCTACAACGAGTTTAATTTACTTCAGATAGTTAAACAAAAAGGCATTCGCAAATAAGGATTGGAAGCCAGAGCAACAAATGATCTGATGTGTGCGATAAAAACAATGATTTAAGCTGAACAAACCTTTTGTTCACGCGACAAATCAGCAAAAAATAAGAGTTTCCAATTCCAGTTAGATTTTTCTGGCTTCAATGGAGCGAAGAGCCGGAGAGAAAGAGCTGTCTGTTTGCCCTCCTAATGAGTCTATCAAGAGTGGAGTATAGTTTTGTCTTTACTGCAGGTCTCATTCTGCTCTTCGTTGCTCAACCAGGGCTGCTACATTCTTATGCTTTACAAAGTGAATTTCACTGCAACGTTGACTGTAATCTAATTTCTCTTTATGATTTCAATTCACTTTTCTCAGTCATTAGCATCGGTATTTCTCCGTAACTTCGGCAAAAGTCCCTTTTATTTACGCGGTTTTAAAAACGAAGTAAAGATTGAGTTGAATTTCAAGCTTGCAGAAAGGCTTTGAGTATTTTTCAACTATTCTACATTTAATACGAGGCATCAATTCGCTGTCCAACACGTGGACAGAATTTCTATGACCTTTCTGTTCGGCGTCAAAAAAAATGTTTACTTTCCGTCGCAACAGAAGACAATATACGGAAGATAAATTCAAGGTTTTGAACTAGTGTATCCTGAACTGAGCTACAGTTCGATACCCTTTCACGATACATTAAAATTTTCTTTGCACAAATTTTTGACTGACTTCTACGTTTTATCTCACAATCATAAGGAGAAGAACGCTCTGAAACAGCAGATTAATGGTTTGGAGCACGACGCAAATACGAGTAGCAGTATGTAGCAGTCAGACTGCAGCCAACTCGAGTTGACAGCTACTCTATGCTTGTGAGACTGGTGACATGCTCCTACTGTGGCTGCTTACGAGTAGTTCTGTGACCAGGTGACTGTGCTCGTGGTACACCTACTTTCCCCCATTCCCATGGCTGCTTAGTTCTGTGACCAGGTGACCTGCTCGTGGTACACCTACTCTCCACCATTCCTCGTCATCTCGTCTCCATGTACCCGGACGTCTGTAACGCATGACTTTAGTTCGAGGGTAAGATTTAACTCTGATCGGTACCACTAACTTCACGTTGATCAGCTTGTGCTCGTCTCATCCCTTCAAAGATATGAATAGGAAGAAATACCTCATTTGACTCATGCTATTCTATTGCTTTCTAAACTCTTCGCTTCGCAGCAATTATTATTTTCATCGCTAATCTCGCCGTGGTAGTAGTAACACCGGATGATCAGATGTATATTTGTAGCTTAACTATTTTTATAGATGTGCGCATCATTTAAATATTTGATAGACGTTCTTCTTCCCGATAAAGATTCGACGCTCTTTGGGCTCCAGGAGCGCTGATAGTGAGGCCAGATTGTTATCCTGTCGGATACAATGTTAGGTTTACTTCCATCAATTTTCTACCGGAAGTGTTGTTCATCTAATGGATTTGTAACCATACAGTCATACCTGCTATAAAGCCGAAGATATTTTTTTGTTAGAGACCAAAGAACTTGTTGGTTATATTGTAACACATGGTGTCATTGAATGAAGAGTTTTCTCTCACTTCAGTCTAGGCGTTGCGATCAGTAGTGAGATTAAAAAATTTTTCAACCACAAAACTTTGCTCTGAAGGTTTCACCGAGCGACACAGAGCAACGATTGGAACAGAGCTTAACAGACTGCAAAATGTACTGAAGCCTGCCACCTGTTACTCCAAGCTGACATATGATCGGAAAAAATCATTCGAGTCAGTAAATAGTTTTTTCAACCTACTATGAACAACACAGCTATTGATGATGTACATCAAGTAAAGTAACTCAAAATTACTGCCATAGCGACCCCAAGCAAGCCGTGTAAGGAGAAAATACAGTAAAATGCAAAAACTATTGGCCTCTGCTAGCAAAGTAATTTATGCCCTTTAAATATCAGGCTCTAACGGTAGACCGTTAGCTTCTATGTATAACCAGAAAATGAATGTGTGTAAAGTTTGTAGCAAGATTTAGCACTCTAATTCTTCTAATTTCCTTATTCCCATTTTGAGATTGTACTGCGGCTTCCGTAGATAGGTATTTTACTTTCAGACATCCTAAACAGCATGGCTTAAAAATTAATGCACAGGTTAGAAATATTTTTTAATATTAATATGGACATAATACAGGGTATTAGTTGTTTTTAGCGTGCTTATTCCGTCAGCTAAATCATATTTGTCAAAACTGTCATTTTATTCAAAACTGATTCTGTGACATAACTCTACACAAAGGAGCACAACAGCTACTACATTACGACCTAAGATTTCTCGACTGGCTTCATTAAAAGAATAGCAAAATGTTTCCCGAGAAGCACTGCTCTTAAAATGAATAACGGGTGCGACTCGAGAGTTCTGAATGGCCCTTTGTAGTAAAGGGGACGGGTTTTCAGGTGAATAGAAGTTCCGAGCATTACGATTTTCACTGAACCTTCACAACTGAGAGCGAGAAGGGCAGAATAGAGATAGGAGATCTGATGTTTTAGACGGTTTTCGTGAGAAGCTTGACGCAGGAAAAATTTCTAGGAGAAAAATGCAAGAAGAGCTAGTTGGAGAGTAAAAACTTTCAATGTTTAAGTGGTGTGAATATTCCTACAAAATAAATGAGCATTCTCCAGATGGAAAGTTAAAAAAAACAGTGCTAATAGAAGAGAGTTCTAGTAATGTCTATGCGACTTATGAATGGAAAATCTTAGAACGCATAGGCTGAGAGACACTCAACGATTTTGAGTAGAGTGGACATCAAGAAGCGTAAAAATAGCGAATACACCCTAGTTGAATTTCCATGCAGTATAGATCTCGCACAAAGCCTTGTTTCAATTGCTTGCCATTCGAAAAATGAACACTCCTATTGTGCTGTGACGGAGATTAACAGCACAAAGTTCTTTCATCTCATGACTTTGCTGGCCGAGCGATACTTAGAGGCAATCCAATCAGCGTGCTCTCCTTGGTGAGTGTGAATGATCCGAAAGATTTTCCAGTACAACTGGCTTATAGGTAGGAAGATGAAGATATTTTTATACACACTGTACATCTATGCATATGTATATATATCAAAAAAGATACTGCAATGTGTTTTTGCTCAAGTTTTTACTATGTTGGTCTTGAAATAAGTGGAATATTTTTCGGGGTATTGAATGGGATTTCTAAATAATGATTGATACAGAAATGGAGTTTTTGAACAAATTTTAACCGAATCTTTCAAACCTAGTTTCTTTTAGAATTCCCAACAGGTTCGCGGAGAGGCAGTAAAGTCAAATTCACAGGAATAATCCCTAAACGGATAGCCAAAAACTTGTACAGTGAAAGAGAGGAAACATATACGATGTATTTATCATTTTCTGTGGGTGTGAACCACGTACGTAAAAAGAGGCGAATTTATTTCACATACTGTTAATGGTGTGGCTATAAAATACGGACTGAAATATTCTAACTTGAACACCAAATTAATCTAGCGTTATTCTGCACTTTTGAGATCGGTCTCAGAGTGATTCTCGCACTGCATGCTGTTATGGTCGGCATATCCATTATTCCTAAAACAAAGTTTTTGATCGGTTCAGCCCATTTACTGTGTTGCGCAAAGCGAGCAACTACCTAGTGCTCAAATAAAATACTCATTTTGAATTGGCCTATAAAGTTTATTTTCCACTTTGCAAGGTTATGTGACAAAGGTTGAGTATAGTTGAAACCTGTTTAGAGAAATGGATGTACTTTTGGCTCGAACTAATTATTTTATAGAATGCATCAAATATTCGAATCCCAAGCCTTCAGCATCGATGCCTTCCTGGGAACGAATCGCAACTGATCCTATTCTACGCTTCGAGCGTCATTTGGATTTATCCGCATGCTCCTTAATCCATACTCACGTCTCCTTGGTCACTGAACCGCTGCAGCATTCTCAAGCCTCCAGCACCGCATAATAACCTGTTTCTGCTTCTCGAGGCTTAAAGATAGGTCGGCTGTTTTTCGCACCTTGATCGACGATTTTGCAAACCAGTTGAGAAAACATTTTAAAACTATATAGAAATTGAATAGTGTAGATAAAAAATCACGCTTTCTATACTAGGGAAAAGTAGTTTACATTTTTTAAAGCACTGAAAAATGTCATTGGACATGTTGATGCCAAGTACGGAAACAGTAGCGACGCTTATCGAGAAATACGTAAATCTAAGCTGAAAGCCCCCACTTAGTACAATTTTAAACTTTTAAACTTTTAGTTAAAGTAAAGCGTATTTTCATTATTTGATATAAGTTTTATTTTAACTTTCGCAATGATCGGAATTTTTAGTCTGAAAAATTCATCATCCAATAATGTTCAGTTTATGTAGGTATTTTTATGAAGCTCCTCGTACTTGAACTAAAGACAAATTCATGTTAGTCGGTAGAGCTTTCTTGGGAAAAAAAGTTCTATGACTGTTTTACTAGCTGAGAATATGTGAAATGAATAAGGGAGAAAATGATAAAAACTTGAGAAAATTTTTTCCATTTAGAAGAAACAACAGTCCAAAAAAGTTCGTGAAATGCACTTGGTTAAATGAAATTACAAGGTTTCGTTTACGCTGATAGAAAGGCTTAAAGAACACAGATACGGAATGCAAAAGAACACGAGGTCTGGTCAATCTCGTTTCCATTGAAATACAGCTCACGCAAAGGCTGTTTTTGAGTCCCACATGTACGGTTGGGCGCTGCATCTGTAGCACACCTACCGCGTGCTTGCGTGTCTCCCGGGCAGTTAAGTGGGAGCAAGATAGAATGAGTTGTGCACCACGGTAGAGGAAAGAAGGTAGGGTCATTTCTTTGGGGGAAATTACACTTCTTCTTGTTCGGCTAGCCAATAGAAAAGCCTTATTTCAAACAAACTTTATGACGTCACCAAACCGCAATATCGTTAGGCCAATAGTGGAGACGGATTTGGGGGTAGCAGTGCTACCAGAGGCAATATGAGCACTGCTATTGGTTCGTTGCCGTGGCGTCAGCAAACCCACACAGTTGACGAAAAAAGATTGGTTTGACCCTATCTTGTTTCCTCTACCGTGTTGTGCACCTAGTGCATCCAACAGAAAAACACTAAAAAAGAAAAGGTGAACACTCTGGAAACCCTCAATAAGAAATTAACTCTGTATGATTAGTTTGAAGGAATTGTGAATGGAATTCTGTCGCATGCTCCAAACGGCGAGTGTGCATTCTATTTTTGCTTCAACTTTCATGATGTCGAACTGTTACTGTTAGTCTAAGAGGTTCAGTAGGTCGAGGTTTCCTACTTCCCTGAGGGCGAGCATCATCTTCCTCGTTTAGCCTCGGAGGGATATGACCCAGGATAACATCTTACCGGGTATCTATTAACAAATTACTAAACGCCAAGCTTACTTCTTTATGAGGGGTCAAGTCTGCCAAAAAATAAGGAATGACATTCCTCTACGAAACTATTACAAGAATGTACTAGTGCTTACTTTGCTCAAGTACTGGCTACTCAGATCTGGAAATAAGTTTAATTTTTAAAGAATGGTTGACTTTACTCCTACTTTTTTATTGGGAAAATTTAGGATGACTCAATAAAAGAATTGGCAGTCTAAGTTTGTTACTGAAGAAATTAACCCTAACAAAAATTGAACAACGATCAGATGGTGATGAATGAAAAATATTTGTGGCACTGTACTTGAATGGTTTGCAGAGTTCAACCGATGAACTTGTTTCTGACTTCATGACGAATCATTACTTGTAATGATTTATTTCACTACGATCTATGATTTATACAAGGACTAATTTGCATAAAAACACATCGGTAAATTGAAAGATTTGATTTAATCTTAGGCTGTGGAACTCATTACGTTGTTTACAGGCGTTGCTGGCTCTGCTTTACATTGCTTGCCATGTATGAATATTCCATCCTTGCTTTTTGATTATGATTCATCCCAAATCAAGAAAGTGGGGGTAGTGGAAAATTTTCTCATGGGAGGAGCAAGTGAAGTTATAATAACGTGCCACATGTCACATACCCAAATACAAACTGAATTACTGGGACCTAAATTTTCTGATGGAAAATAAGAATAACAAGAGAACGAGAACTTGAGTTATATGATCACGAATAGTCCGTTTTTAATTGGGTATTGTTCACCGAGCTTCAGATAATGATCAAACTTAGAAAAAAAAGGTAAGCTGAGTCACTGGTTCACGTTTTCATTAACACACTTTTTTTATGACGTTTCCACGTCAGTGCTGCCACTCGTTTCAATGGTCGAGTCATGTTAATCTTTATTTCATTCAGCTGCCAAATCCCACTCTTCTGTTGAAGTCCTCTCCCTAAACCGGAAGTCTATGTCATTATGTGCTGAGCAATGCACTTGAGTCTAAAGCACGAACCATTACGAATTATTACTGGCAGTAATAAAACTTTACGGACTATTGTCAGCAGCTCAGTGTTTGCTGAGCTGAATTTTTTTTTCGACCGACACAAAAGTTAAAGAAATTCGATTCTGCGAGCGAAGTAAAATTTCAAATTAACTTTAGGGCATGTAATGATCTGGAACGATCGACTGATATAGTTTTTCAGAGATAACCTTGCAAGTTTGATTATGGTCAACGTCAGTCCTTGAGTTTTCTTTCTCATTTTGGAGCCTTTATCAGCAAGGTGATATTTGACCCTTTCGATTTATTGAAGAAGTTACGCATGGGATTACATTTCTTTCTCACACATCTTATTGATACTAGAATATCTGTAAGATAGTCAGAATGTTAATAATATTTTTGTACTTACAAATGATATCTTAGAGCGCAAAGCAATCTACTACGTTTATGTTTGAGTTACAGTTACTCGGAATGAAAGAAAAAGCTATTCATGCAGCGACTCTAAACTCTACGCTTGCACAATTACGAGGCTGCACAACTCTACCGTGAAGCAGACTTTTTGCAGCGTGTACTACAACTTTGCTGAGTTTCATCTCATAGTGTTTGCAATTTTTGCATGTATGTCAATGACTTAAGAACCAGTTTTTGCATGTATGTCAATGACTTACGAACCAGTTTTTGCATGTATGTCAATGACTTACGAACCAGTTTTTGCATGTATGTCAATGACTTAAGAATCAGTTTTTCAAAATTGTTCCGACAAAATCTCGGATTCAGCCCAGTGGGCTGCGGTAGCTCACTCTGTTATTCATCCCAAATGGCTTACACGATCTCTCAAAAATTATGGCATTGCATAATGTTCGCCGACGCACACATATCGCATTATAAGGTTAGGAATGATATACGCGTACATACAATTGCATCACACTCTGATAAACTGAACAACTGAAAATGGGTGATAAGCGGATCTTTCCATATAGTTATCACTACTTTTCGAATTTTCCCTGTATTTACTTCTCACATCCCTAACGAATATATATGTCCAGATTATGTTCGTCCATTGAAAACGCTGCCCGCCCGGCTGAAAAAGTACGTCGTCCCCTGATGAAATATAGGCATAATTACAACAAATTCGAAGGAGTAAAAAACGACAAAAATCTGTGCGTTTAGTGTCGCTGGTGGCCAGTATTGCATTTGCTTTCCTGGTGACAATAATCTTGAACAATCTAGATGAAAAAACGCCTGACCAACAAATCTCTGTTTTTGACGTAGGATAGTTTGTAGGTAAGTATCGGGCTGGAAAATCAACCAGAGAAGTAATTCAAATGGTGGCCGTAAGACTTAGGACTGTGTGAAGAATAAAACTCAGGTAAAAGTTTCTGTTTGCGCTGGCATACAGTAACTGGTAAGGCTATTAGAGCAATGTTTTTTGAAGGTAGTTTAAATGTTTAATATTAGTTACGCATTCTCATTGAGGAATTTGTTTTTTAAACTGAGTGCTGAATTCGAAAACGCATTTCCCTGATATGTTTACTTTAACGTAATGAAAGGAACCGTGGAAGGAAAATAAATATTTAATAAGTTTGCCCATGCCTCCAAGAATTCTTGGAAGCTGTTTTTCCTGCTTGAGGCAAAACACCAGTTGCTTCGTATATATTAAGTTCAGACCTAATCTCAGTGAGTACATTTGCCTGCTAGAGACTAGAAAAGCGCACACGAGCTCGTCAAATACAAAGATATTCGGTACGGAGATGTTCAATAAAATGCTGTAAATCAATTTTTTAAATGAACTAAGAAAACGTATCTATCAAAGTGCACCAGCGCACGAATACAAAGAAGTTAAAATTCGTCTCTTTTTTACGGAGCTAATTTTACGTTTTAAAGCATTACAGGCAAATAGGGGTAGCTCTTCTTCAAGTAGAAATAGAATGGATAAATACGCGACGGCTATTTTAGTGTGGATAATTGCGCTTTAAGCATCTCGTGCATTAAAATAATAGAAAAAGTCTTGGTTCGAAAGTATTTCCTCTAATTTTTCTTTAATTATACCAGAAACTGGTTGTTCAAACGTGCATAGTTTTACGCTGTTCATAGCATGCATTGCAACAGAATGGAACACTCTATAAAGCAAATCTCGGTTAAAGTTTTAGTCAATACTTCTGACGCTAACGCCCCCATCTGTATTCAATTGAGCGAGCTACTTGGCTTCACGAGTACATAAACAATTCCCGGTCGATGTAAAATTTAGCCAACACAGCTCGCAAACCTCCTGCCAAGTTCAATAAGGAGCCATTTTCTCGTGGCCATTGCCTTGCCCTCAGAAATGTTTTTTTCTGACTAATCGATTCGGGACTGACTCAAATTAATTGCACTCTGCCCCTAGAGTTCGAGGTACTGGAGTTTTTTGGTTCGTTGTGTTACTCCTAGAAACTGGATTTTCACAGAGCAAAGAGCACAAATGCCATAATTTTGTCGAAAAGAAATGAGAGCAAATCGTGCGTCATGAGTGAAGTATTTACTTACTTATAAGTAATGCCCTTATTTACTCGTGTACTTATAAAGCACATGAGGAACAAAGCTGCTAGCGAAGCAGTGATACCAAGAATCTTTGTGAAGTGCTTCCAATTGTTCACGCAGGATGGTTCTTGAAAGAAGGTATTTTAAAGAGGCACCTGACTTAATAACGGCCGCCCTATAGCTGTACCTAATTAATGAGCCGGAGAGCAAGGTTTGCAAAGTTAAGAAAAAATTAATTTGATTCAAATTCAAACATGTGTCCACTGCTGAAAGATGAGGAATAAAAATGAATGAATGAAGGAAAATGGAACGCTGAATTTTACTCCTATTGAGTTTTAAGCAGAAATGTAATATTTTGGGCAATAAGTTGTAATTTTCGCCATTGGTTGGTTTTCTTTAAAATTCTTACTGTATTTTTGCCATTATGCTTATTGTAAAGAATTAATCAATTAATCGATTTAAATACTTAAACCAATTTAACTAATTACTAGCATCGACTGGAATTCGACGGAACATTCACGACCTTCATTTCCCAGAACACTTCTAGATTCATTAATACAAAAATTCCATTTCCTGATGATGTCACCGCCGGTCTCATTGGGCTTTTGTATTTACTTGAAAAGCGTTTGTGAGGTTAAATAAGATTATAAAACTTAAATAACCAACTGATTCATTCAAGTAATCCCGAATGGCAAAGAATGGTAAATCCGTATACTTACATCTCTGAGAGCGTCTTGGCTTGTGCCATTTTCTGATTACACTAAAATGAAATCACAATCACTGCACAAACTACATAGCATGAAAATCATAATCATCGGACGAACTGAAATGATAATCATAATCACCACACAAACTGAAATGAGAATCGCAATCACTGCATAAACTACATAGAATGATAATTATAATCATCGGACAAACTGAAATGATAATCATAATCACAGCACAAACTGAAATGATAATCATAATCACAACACAAACTGAAATGATAATCATATTCACAACACAAACTGAAATGAGAATCATAATCACAGCACAAACTGAAATGATAATCATAATCACAGCACAAACTGAAATGCTACTTATAATCACAACACAAACTGAAATAAAAATAAAAATCGCAGCACAAACTGAAATGATAATCATAATCACAGCACAAACTGAAATGATAATCAAAATCACAGCACAAACTGAGATAATAATCATGATCGCAGCATATGTGGAATGGCTAATGTGAATCTGGAATTCTTTCAAGAAAAGTATTCCTTACAATTCTTCTGGTCCTGCTTCGCCTTTGAATTCTCATTTGCCTCATCTCTAGGGTTTAAGTCGAAAGAAAAATTTCAAAGCCATCGCTGTATTTTCTTTAGGCTTTTCCCTCTCTTAATCGCAGGTTCATCTCGACCTTTGCTAGAGTTCTTTGATGCGCAAATTAAAGTTTCCCGAAAAAAACATAGAAGTTAGATATTTTTAGCGACCGAATGTAGGAAAACTTTGAAAAGTTGAACTTTGACACACACATAAATACATAACGTATACTATCTAATGTTCTTGATGAATGAATATAGAACGTTCAACTTTTCCGTTCTCAAATATTGAAAGCCTGTTGTAAGTTGTGGTATACTGTTGATTAATATTGCTAACACTTCCTGCGGGGACTCCAACTCTTTTCAACAATTTACAGTAAAACTATTTCCTTCGAAATGAAAGAACTTGCCTACAGCACTCAGTTTCCTAACAATTGTTCACTGACTAGAGCCCTTCGAAATGAAAGAACTTGCCTACAGCACTCAGTTTCCTAACAATTGTTCACTGACTAGAGCCCTTCGAAATGAAAGAACTTGCCTACAGCACTCAGTTTCCTAACAATTGTTCACTGACTAGAGCGAACACGGAAAAAATGTTTTTCATCTTAGCAAGAAAACCTCGGAAGACATTCCAGCCCCAAAGATGGCTTTCCACAAATCAGATACTTTTCGCATGGCGAAACTTTACTTTTCGTGTGCGATGCATAAACTACACAGCGTAACTCACTTTATAGAAAGAAAGAAGTGAATTGTTATCTGAGGATTGCTTGAGATTGTGTTTGCGGTGAGCATATTTACGACGACGGGATGCAAAATGCTGCCGTGTTCGGAGCAATCGGAAACAGAACGACTACTTTGTTTGGGGCGAGACTCAGTGGCGCGGCACCCGGTGCCACGGTGGGATTAGCTGAACTTTATGGTTCAATATCAACGCCAAATACTCCAACCTAAGGCCCCAACAACTGAAGAAGAGACGATTTTCAGAGAAGCAGAAAATGTTTCTTGGAGCAATGACAATATGAAGGTGTAAGAAATTGGGTGAAATTTTTCGAGCCACTGAGCTTGGAAAGAGTGGGCTGAGAAAACATGAGGTTTATTGGAAACAGTTGGGCTTTAAATATTTTATGGGTAATGGGAAGAATTTGTAATTTCTTGCTCTATAATTAACTTAAGCGATCTGGTTTAAATGAACTAATTTAAACCTCGACTATAGTACGATGATTGGGCTTCTATAGATTGTCTTTGATACTTTTATTGCACACTCGTTGAATATATTAAAAGGCTTTCAACAAATCATTGGAAAGCAGCTAGTAACCGAGGTTTTTTAGGTGTTCTTGAAAACCATAAAAAGCTCCGTTAGATTGCTGTTTAAATTGTTCTTTCCAAACGCATGACGAACAAAAGATTCTCCGACTTTTGTGCTTCTCACTACTGAAGTAAACTTCTTGAAATATTCCCTAAGGGATTGCCTCTACCGAGCATAACACTGCTGCAAGAACCTTGCCTTTCTTGTGAACATCTTGATCCAGAACTCTGGAGGTACACTTCGCTGTTAATATTGAAGTCCTCAGGGACGAAGAAAGAAGACACCGCCTACCTCCGACGGCTGGAAGTCCAATGTGCGTTGACATGAAAAACGGTCTTCATTGAAGATCTGTCTCTGAGCTCACCGTTGAGCGGCTTTTTGTTGATGAATGGGGCGAAATTTTAACTTGGTCATTAGAGTGTTTGCTTGTTTAGCAGAAATCATCGATGTTCCAATCGGTACCCATTTTTCGCATTGATACTCGGTTGTTAACTTTGGGGTCGGTACCTATCTCACATACTAAGACTATAAAATCAAATTCAGAGTTGGCACAACCTCCTTTTGCATTGAAACTTCGCTTCCAAAAAAGAATCGGGATTTACATCGGTAGACTCTCTAAAAGCCTCAAAACAGAAAAATATAAATTTCTTCATTAATCAAAAGGGAAAAATAATGCCTTCCTGTGATCAAAATTGATTAAAAAAAAGAAGAAGCGACTGCAATTACGATTTTTTGATGTCTAAGACATTCTTTTAATATTTGGTAGATTCTTGTGCTTTCTAAAAAGTTCTCCGAATTTTTTCCACATCTCATTTGTTATTTTCTTTTAGTTTTGTAAAAATGAATTTAGCTGGTGTGTTCAAATTTTTCAGAGAATATCGGCTTTATCATCAGTTGACATAACTAGTTAAGTTTGTTTGTTTCATTCACCACTAGTTTTCATATATTTCAGTTTTATGGTGTTTTACAGAGGTCCAGTTGACGTAGATCGTCATAAGAAGTAAAGAATCAATTAATATAGATTTAGCCATCATTCAATCTTTTTGAATGTTTCTTCAGAGGTATCAATTGGTTTTCAATTCATTGGATTGAATCCCCCCCAAAATATTTATTTCTTAGACAACACTTTTCTACCACTCATGATACTCGAGAACAATAGTGTTAAATTGAAAACTCCCAATAATCAGGATAAGAATTGTGCCACCAAATTCGGACCATCCGGTGACGCGTTGGAACAAAAGCACTGCAGCTAAGAGCGACCAAATCCGCTTCCTTGCAGACCGGCGCTGCCTGACAAGTTAACATTCTGCAGGGAGGCACAGCAGTGCGGCGGCCAAGGCCAATTGGCCCACGCATGACCAGACATGGGCTATTAAGTGGTGTTCACGTGGCCGTTACTTCTTGCCCCAGCGTATGAATTCTGGACGTGATCACCTCATGTCGACCAGGCCTCGTCATCAGAGACGCTTTCTCTGCTATTGCTGACTGTTCAGCACCGACCGAGAAAATTCGAGGCTGTTGACACCCCAAAAATTTCGCAGCAGCAAGGAAGCTCACGACTGAAGACTTATTTCTAAAATTATTTTTCACTATTTCTGAAGAAGTGATGTGGTTTTATTTAATTTCTTTCAACTGCTGCACAAATTCAATTTTTCCTAATTCGCTAGTTCAGAACAGTACAAGTCGGCACTTATTTCTATCTTGTGGGTGGGAAGTAAGACAGTGAAATTTTGCGCTTGAAAAGAATTATTTTTTAATATTAGTAATGATTATTAGGAATTTATATTACTAACGTTGATAATAAATTATTAATATTATAAGAAATCAGAATCATCTGGGTATTCACACATTCATCAGCACATTGATCACAATGATGGTTTGGCTCTTTTTGGGTCAAAGACTCGGTTGTTCTTCTATTAGAGATTCATTTCCTTTTGTTAATCTAAATTTGGAAACAAGGATTTCACATCATAAATAATACTTTCAACTATTAAGTCAACAATAAAATCAGTTGATAAGTCTTCACCTCTTGTACGAACCACATTGTCGATTTATGTTCCATTTAGCGTTTTTACACTTCTTCTATTCTTGCATGAACAAATCAGAATACCTCTATAATATATTTTTAGTACTTCTCACTTCATTATTTGTGAGCTAACAACTGAACATCGAATGAGCTACGAATGTGAGGATGTAACCGAAGATGGGAGTTGTGATAGAATTGTCCAAACAAAAAATTACTGAGTGTTTTGATCAACTTTTTACCTGTAAAAATCGATGTGAAGCAATGGTTTGAAGTGCCAAACAATGTTCAAGAACTTGTCGAAAGCCAGCCTGATGGATTGACAAAGAGGGTGGGATGGTCTAGGGAGGGAAACAAAAGTACAGGCAGTGTGAGCACCAGCAACAGAAATGGATGGACGATATTAGTGAGTTCGTGTTAAGGCCTCACTTCTAGCTTTCGATCTGCGAAAAATATGGAAAAAATCCCACAGCATGATATGTCAAGGTGAGCTATGCTGTAGAGGCTCATTGAAAGTCCTTGACATAGGACTACAGGTCTATTCCTGACGTGCGAGGTCTCTTCGGATGGTACGAAGTCGATTTATGACATGCGAGGTCTTTTCCTAACATGCCACGTTTCTTCTCCACATGCCTGGTTTCTGGTTTCTTGGTTTCTTCTCCTTTACGAAGTCTCCTTTCGACATGTGAGGTCTCTTTTAACACGTCAAGCTTCTTTCTTACGTGCGAGGTCGTTTTCTAAAATATGAAGTCTCGCTCAAAAGCCCAGAATAATTCAGTTTTAAGTTTGTGGTATGACTGTGCTGATATTATTATTGTGGTGAAAATATGATAAAATTAATTTCATTACTTTGACTTTCAAAGGAATTGTGAAACTTTACTCCATAGTTGACGTAACCGCAATTTTGTGCCCTGAACTTGATGCCTTAAAAATGAACATCGTCCCAACTAGACGAGCGTTACTTCAAAGCAATACTGCCTGTCGCTCCAAACGTTCAGGCTCAAATGCAAAAAAAAGACAGATAAAACTTTTGCAACTAATTTACCCTGCATTTTTTCAAATCAGTGCTCTTGAACACGAGCCTTGGCTTCATCCACCGGAAATTCATTTCAACTTTCTAAGCAAACATTCGAATCTAAAATTCGCGGGGCGCTGCTGAATATAAAATTGCCTTCCGATATATATTTTGTTGATTCATGAGAGTCAAAAAAGTGATGGAACTCAGGTGGCAACGCCTTTCAGAGCTAACTTTTTGTTCTCATTTTTGGGACACTAGATAAATATGCAGATTGACTCAGCCATTGTGGCGGTCACATCGTAAAGCTCTCTCGTCCAATTCCTGTAAAAAATTACTGAACCTTAAGTGTGCGTCACGGTAGACGGCTTGCTTTTCGTGTTATCTGAATTTCAAGCGTCATATTTCATAAGAATATGATGTCTGTCATCTAAAATTGAACAGTGAAAGAATAAAATCTTAAACTGAGTTCTTTGAACACTGTTTTCGTGATGTGCTTGGTGAATTCAAGCACATTTATACCGTTCAATGAAAACCATGCTTGTCTCAATTCAGTACCAGATGCCTGTTTGCTAGCAAATAGAAGGATTTCGTGTTTCAAGTCCGAAAGAATTTCTTTCAAGTTCAGGAAAAATAGTTATTAGGGAAGTAAATTACTGTTTCTAAAATCTTCTACCCAGTTGCAGACACGAAGATTATTTTAAGCTTTTCTAAGCAGTCTGTAATTTAATTTTAAATTTTTCATTTACGGCGACAAAATATTCCTTTTGAGAACAGTCGCACTAAACCAATGTGACGTAATTTTGTTTCAAAAGAATATGTTTTTCATTGAGTTTAGGTGAGCGTTGACTGTTTTCGGTACTTTACTGAAAAGGAATGAAAAGAAAAATTTATGTGAAGTAGGATAAAATTAAAGACAGTTAAAAAACATTTTTCTTTTTTTGACACTATCAAAGTCAGCTCTACTCTGAGAAACAAAGTGAGTGCCTTCTCTGCTAGCGTAGCAAAGACATAGGCAATTCCATCCCCGCTCTCTGCATCGGAGCTCTGACTCAATAGTTCAAGGCACAGGCTTAGCAAGAGCACGCAACTTCATCACTCCCTGTCGGTGCCAATTGCTCGCTGCTGCTCTGCGAAGCGAGACAAGTGCTCTCTTGCCTAGCTATTCCAACCGAGAAGATAGCAGTCAAGCACTCTTCCATCAACAGATCATCCTTACCGAGCGCATCCATGCTACAAGAGTGCACAGCTTAAGACTAATTTTTTCGCACTACTACGTCACCATATTCAGCACCATTATAACCTGATAGATGTTGCAGCACGTTCTCGCTCCCTCAAGCTACATCCAACACTCCCCTGTGAGATCCTGAGCAGCAACGAAGCCAACGTAGTCACCATTTGGAGCTCGCTCAATCCGACAACTAGTCACTTCACTGCATTCTCGCAACTGGCTACGCCAACCTGTCCGTATTGGCGTACGTCACTTCAAGATTTTTCTTATTTAGGATACTTTGCGACGCACAATCGTTGAACTCGCTAACTCACTTGCCATACTACCAATAACTCCATACGCAGTCTTGAACACAAATAAATGTTATAAAATCCTCACCATTCATGCAATAGCTATTCCGTTGAGTTCAACTCAAACGAACTCAATCGTTTTATCTTGATAAAGCATTTAATAATTTTAAAAAAATTGCTTCTGTACCATAATATGAAACTTGTGGCATATTAACGTACAACTAATATTAGTTTTCTAATAAATAAATACGTCTATTAGCACAGAGTTTAGTCGGATTTTAACTCTACAATATATTACACGAAATAGTCACCGTACATTCAGAGGGTAGTCTTCTGGCTCTGTCACAAGCACTAAATAATGGTTCATTAATCCACAGAAGATCCAGTCATCCTTTTCAAATCAGAAGAACTACCTCAAAACGGCTAGCTGTCAACTCTGTAGCTCTAAAACCATGGTGGTCATAGAAGGGCACATGCCTGTGAAGTTGCAGAAGTTACAATCTGCCTAATCGTGAGTTGGGGGCTCAGGCAATTGGATTCTTCGAAGTTACTCTTTTTTTCGAAAGTCTTTTTAGTAATGTGGGGCTCGGTGCTGTATTGTTGTAGGATTATTGTACTCTCATTTTTCCTTCTAGGTGATTTAGGTTAAAAATTATGCGCAGATAGTGTATCCGTTCGTTGCAGTAATAGTACACATAAATTGACTGCAGCGTATGCTGGCTTCAACGTTCGATTATTTCAGCTGGGGATGATTTCAGAGCATGATGACTTCAGAGCATGATGATTTGAGCGCCTGTTGAGGTCAGTGCATGATATCTTCAGAGGAACTCCGCTTTCTTGTAAATATTTCTAGCATTTTGCTTCATTCGTACTATTCGTTACTGCATGGGTTCTTGAATGGCTCGCTGGAGGCGTTCTTACGCTGTATGTAATAACTGCTGAAAATTAATTGTCTGACACCTGTCTCACTCAGGTAACAGGAATAGTCTGACACCTGTCTCACACAGGTAACAGGAATAGTCTGACACCTGTCTCACACAGGTAACAGGAACAGTCTAACACAGGTATCATACATGGATAGGCAGGCCTTCTCCCTAATCAAGCATGTTTCCATGGACCAAAGTAACATTGGAGCAATCCCTTTCAAAAGTCATTGTGGGGAGTTAAGAGATGAAGTATTCGCATCGCTGTATCCACAACGCTACAAATCGTAGAAACTTCACAGTTTGCCAGTAATAAGATATTGCTTTTCTATTTGAAAGAACAATTTCCTAAGGACATTTTTTTGGAAAGCTTTGAATTGTGCTCCTAGGTATTCATTGATTTTAATTCGTTAGGATACATTAAGGAGATACTTGAGCTAGCAGGAGTCGGTTTGATAGTCCACTCCGGAATTTGACTTTTGTAGCAATTTCGCCGACACTAGGTCGTTGATGCAAATTTTTCACTATTGTCGCAGTGAATAAATAACGATGAATATGGCTCAGTCATAACGAATAATTATACGTGGATTTCATACGTTATTTTTAAACATATAAGGCATCAAACCCTAGCTCCTCAAGTTAATTTTGGTAGCTGGCATCTCTACGAAGTGAAATTTTTGAAATCTTGAGCAACGTTGAATAACGGGTCATTTTTCGTAAATCAAATAAATCAAAATATATACATAAATAGATAAACATTCTCATTTTCTTTGACCTATTAAAAGAGCTCATTAACTACATGATACACAAAATTCGTTACCAGATGCAGGCAGTGCAACTTCGTTCACTGAAGCGAGGAGACGCTAATTTACTTTACTGTATCAAAAACGAGTTAATATTTTACCGAGCTGAAATTCAATACATACATGTACAATGTATATAGAAAGCAGAGGTTCCCAACATGGTGTGCTTGCACACCCTGGGGGTGCAAAACAATATTCCAGGGAGTGCGAGAAAGTCCCGTCACATCGTTTTCTCGTTTTCCCAGCCCGCCAAACAAATCACTGTGTTGTGGCCTTGAAAAAATTATTACCGTAAAAATGGCATTGCTGAATTAGTTTGTATAATTTTTTCATACCTTCGGCCCGTATGAATGTTGGATGTATTTAATGTAGCCCTTATATTGAAAAGTTTGGAGACCCCTGCTCTAGATCACGGCACTATGATTCCAGTGCATTAACATCCACAAGTTTAGTACCACCAACGAATGTGCAAACAGAGGTCGCTCGAACNTGCACACCGTGCAGCACTGTCATGATTCTGACCGTGCAGCACTGCCATGATGCTGCCCGTGCAGCACTGTCATGATGCACACCGTGCAGCACTGCCATGATGCTGCCCGTGCAGCACTGCCATGATGCTGCCTGTGCAGCACTGTCATGATGCACACCGTGCAGCACTGTCATGATGCACACCGTGCAGCACAGAGACAGCGCCACAAATGGCGGTGGGAGACTTAAAGCTGTTTGGTTAGGCAGGTTGTCACACTCATCTCGGGGCGGGCGTTTTTATCTTGTCCCCTTTTATCGTGGACACTTCTGCCGTGAACACTTCTATCGTGGACACTTCTGCCGTGGACACTTTTATCGTGGACACTTCTATCGTGAGCATTTCTATCGTGGACACTTCTGCCGTGTACACTTCTGTCGTGGACATTTCTATCGTGGACACGTCTGTCGTGGACATTTATATTGTGCACACTTCTATTGTGATTATTTATATCGTGCTCGCGTTTAAATTGTGATCATCTTTTTCGTGGAAAATTTTACCCCAGAATCGGTTATATCATGTTTTAGCGTGGACTCTGATATCAGGACATGATTATAATTATCATCAAGTCAGGATAATCATGTATATCAGAACGCGATTATTGTTGTAATCAATGTAATCGTTTTCATCGAGGATATCCGTTTATCGTGGATATTTCACATGAAGATGCTATTGTTGCGAATATTTCTATGGTGCACAATCGTATAGTTGACACGACTGTTTCGCGAACATTTTGATTGTAAGCACGATTAAATCGTGGATACAATTTTTCGGAGCACTATCATCGCGAACAAGCTGATATCCCGAACATTTTTATTGTTCACGCTGCAAACATAAAAAGATTCAAATATACTAAACGATAAAAACGTAATTGAAAAATTCACTGCTATGAGCAATACGATGTTTTATAATGTTCAAAACCAGGTACAAGATAAGTTTGATGTAAAGTAAAATGGGATAACATCGGCTCGCTAGCACCGTTAGCGCGTTTTGTCATCAACATTCTAAATGAGTCGTTGAAACCGAAAGCCTGACCATTATGCTTTAGAGGTTCCATTACCAAGTGCATCAATTGGAACCGTTCGTTGGCCGCTATTGCCCCTTGTGGGTAAAATACACCAGCGTGAGAGTCGTTAGTTCTGGGAGTAGACACTGAGACGTGACTCCCAGCGCTAGTAAAGGTAGTTTTGGTACCGTGGCAGAGGAATTTTTCGGAATCGTTGAGGACGTATTTTTAATAGCCATAACAGAGGTATTTATTGTACCGTGGCAGAGGTTTTTTTGACACCGTGGCAAAGGTATTTTTAGGTACCGTGGAAGAAGGATTTCTTGGCACCATTACAGAGGTAATTTTAGGTACCGTAGCAAAGGTCTGTTATTGGAATCGATGCAGAGGTATTTTTTTGTCCCGTGACAGAGGTATTTTTGGTACAGTGGCAGAGGTATTTGTTAGATACCGTGGCAGGAAAAATTTTTTTCCGGTAGCAGAGGTGTTTTTTGGAACCGTTGCAAAGATAATTTCTTTGGTGTCAGATGTATTTTTTTTACTATGGCAGAGGAATTTTTTAAATTCTTGGCAATGGTAGTTTTAGGTACCGCCGCAGAAGTATTTGTAGGTACTAAAGCAGAGGTATGTTTTGTCTGTGTTTGCCACGTACGGGAGACCAAGCAAGTAATCGTCTCAAGTTCTGCACCCAATTGACATTGTGCTCCTAAAACAAAATACATTTGTAGTCTGGTAGGACTGTGTAGGTGTGGACGAAGCGACTCACATAAATATATCCCAGCCTTGACTGCAAAACCGGTTTCTGTTCTGGGTAAGATTGAACTGAAAGATTGAATATCAGTCCTTCAAATGATCAAGTTAAATTTAAATTTGAAAGTTTTCAGGTTCAGTTGTTTATTTGGTTGAATAATGTTCTGATATTAGAATAAATTTTTTCAAATTCGCTGGTTTTAACCAATGTTACGAAGTTAAGTACTGCATTTTTTTTTTTGAGGATCCAGTGAAATAGATTCGTTTAGATAAGCAAAACCATGGTGAATGGCAGTTAACTGACTACAAATGCTCTGAAGCGAAATACTGAAACGTAGAAGAAATTTGAAGCAAAAATGGGGGAAGTTATTCGTAGACTAGCTTGACTAGCTTAAAAAAACAATTCTCTTGAACATGTAGAATATGAATTTATTTATGCTTCCTGCAGAGAGTGCCTACAGCAGATCATTTACATCATGATTTCATTCATCGGGATAATGGAAGTAAAAAGAATTCGACTTTACGTTACCGCGCACAGCGCGTTCGGAAAGTTTCTGTACACTTTATTAATTTTAGTCAAAGATAATTTACGACGCTCAAAAAAATGGATGACATCTGAGATCAATATCCATGCATGATTGCACGGTTAGATACCATGCAGGGATTCGATTTATGATTACCATTGCCTAGAGAAAGCCAATGTGATTTATCAGTTCAAATTCGACAGAAGAGAATGCAGATCATTAATAAAAGTTACATTGGCATGACTAGAATGGCCGTGAAACAAAGATTGACTGCGCACAAGTACCCAAGTTCTATTTTTAATCACTTTTGTGTTGAACATAGTTCTAAGCCCTCGAATGAAGATTTTTATACAAAAACCAAAAATTTTATTTCATGTAGTTAAAATAAACATTTTCCAAAAATAGAAGCCTTACTTATTCATAAATTTAAACCGTCTCTCAATGAAAATACTATAGATTTTTTTGCTCTAAAACTATTCAATAGGACTGTAGCTTAGAAGTTTGAAACACCCGCTTGATCGTTCATTTTGCCCTTGCCTCTGTTGGTGTGAACACGTAGCTGTTGTTCAATAATAGCTAGTCATCTAGGGATCAGCATTCCTATTGTACAAATTATTTGCCTCTAGTCATCTTGCAATGTAATCTATTTTTTTAACGTCTGATTCTGTTTTTGCATCTGATTTACATTTCTTAGTATTGTGACTGTAAAATTTACTCTGTATTTTTCAGCCTGATGATGATGTGCGTACATCGAAACGTTGCGTTTTATAAATAGACAGTGATGTCGAATTTTGTATTGAGTGTTGTAGTAAAGATGACGAGTAGTTTTCTTCATCTTTTAACGCGTGATGAACTGGAAAAATTTCGTAAGGGTGAGGAATTGGGGAAAAAATTACCATTAAAGGTCATCTCCATTATTAAAATTGAAAAATTTGAAAACCAAGCAGTAATGGGTTCCCTGCTATCAGCTTTAAGACATGGCCTAGCTTCAACTTCAGCGAGAATAGCACTCGAGATAAAAAAATAGGGGACAAAGTTAAAGAATTATTTGCTACAGAAGTGACAATTGAACGTAAGTGGAAAATATTTCAAAAATCTTCAGTTAATGATCTTTTAAATCCAATGTTTGCTACAGAAGTGACAATTGAACGTAAGTGGAAAATATTTCAAAAATCTTCAGTTAATGATCTTTTAAATCCAAATAAGCATTCTGAAATTGATTAGCAAAATTTTCAATTAAAATGAACTTAAATTGAATGAAACGCATTTGCCTTAAACCAGATCGTTCTGAGCGTCATACATCATTTTCTGGAGGGTCATGGGAGGGTTCAGCTGTGGCACTAAACACAAAATGAAGCACTTCTCTCGTACTAACCGCTGCTCAACGACTGTTCTTAAGCCCAGCCAGTCTAATGGGGTGACTCAGATCCAAAATTAACTCTTGCTAACAGGCACCGCTCTCCTAGACAACTCAACTGGGGCAGAGGTTTTGAACAATTTCCCTAGCCATGGCGATAAAGCTCTCAGCGTAAGTTATTCAAAGTGGCCTTGGCAATGCTACCCACTTGATTGTCTAATGTTCATGCAACGCCCAAAGTTGACTCAGAAGTATTGCTGCTGCCACCTGCAAAAATACGAAGACTTGAATTGCTTGAAAATCTGACCGCATGATCCCAAATGACATGAACAAATTAATAGGTTCTGATCACGTATGTTCGTTGTCGTGTTCATTTTCCGAAAATTTATTTTTGAGAGGCAACCGTGAGCCTTGCCGATTCATGTTCTATTCATTCGTTTTCTATTGAATATTTAGGAGAAAAATGAAGTAAAATATCTGATATTAGATTCTGGGCATGGAATTTTTTGGGTAAATTAAACCTGACGAAACGCGAACTTCAAGGCTTCTAGCTTCACAAGATAATTTAAAGCAAAGGTTTGTGGCTTAGAATATTTCTCTGAAATGGAAGGAAATTGGATCGTGAGAGTTTCAGGAAAGGAGAAAATTAATATTTAAAATATTCTACTTGGAATATTTAGAGTATTTCATTGAGAAATGAGAAGGAAATTGGTTTATAAAAGTTGTTGAAACGGAGAAAATGTAGGGCTCTTAGTATAAACACCATGCCAGCTGGTGCAAAAACGCTAATGAAATAACCACTGGAAATGGAATATAACTATCTGAGAATCAAATTCACCAAGGGAATGTTTCAATCGAACAGTTGCACTGAAATTGAACAATTTCGCTGAAAATCATAGAATACCACTGTGATGATAGTTGCATGGTGATGTCACATGAGTGACATAACTGTGACCGATTACGACATGATAAATGATTTCGTTTAAAAAATAAATGAGCAAAAATTGTCTAGTAAAACGCCACGGCGTCAAAATCTATTTAAGCCCATCATCAGCCGCAAAAACAGTAATCAACTAATGAATGAAACAAAAATGGGAGGAAATTAAATGATCTTCAATATTCAAACATTTTCAAAATTTAAAGGTAAAACGAGTTTAAAATGGCTTAGGGTAAGAGAAAGTTTCATTATCGATCACAGGCAGTTTATATTGATAGTAATTTCGAACTGTTTCCCTCGGCGCTGAATATTATTCACTTACTGACTGGCCGCCATTGCAGTGAAAACCTCACTGATTGATGAGTCGCGCCACAACCAACTAATTTCCCTTAAAAGCTAACGCCATTAATAATTTGAAAACAATACAGATAGAAACAAATTTACATCAAAAAGTGCTCTCTTCTAAATCCTTAAATCTGAATTTGCAGTAATTAGCTGCATGAAGTTAAATTTTTACTAAGTTATGGTGGATTTCAGTGACGATTTTACTTTTGTGTCGATTGTTGAATACAAGCTATTAATGCTGTTCAAAACATTCCAATTGTATCTAACTAGAGCATAGAAATGGAATGAATAGCACGTTTTATCTATTTAAAAGAGATAACAAGGAAAAGTAATGTAAATCAAAACGAGACAAAATTTTTCACAATTTCACACAAGGATCAAGTCCTCTGTATGTAGACAGAAACACGAGTTTAACGAGAAAGATACAGAGTTAACGCTGAACTTTAGACTGAAGTTCCAGTACAGACAGAACGTGAGCTAAAAGCTATTATAGCAAAGCTGTTTCTAGAGTGCTTGAGAGCTGTGTTGGGGAGAATGCGATCCGTAATGCATTTGTGGCATGCGATCGCTTTGTTTAGATTCGAACGCTCGCGTCCCCTACGGACTCCGACAAACGAGAGCGTGTCATGCAAAGTCGTCGCTTGGCTGTCCGACTGCTGCGTTTTGTGTGGTGGCGCACCAATATATTGCCCACTGACATCACAAACCAAAATTAAACACTAATAACTTCAAAAGTGATGTGACAAATTTCTGGGAGTTAAAGTTTGAGAGATTCTAAGCAATTGAGTTTGACGATGGTATTAAAAAAATGTATTACGCAAAGACGCTGGGGTTAGAGAATAAAATAAATATTTCCAGAGAAGGAATTTTTTATGTATGAAATTGAAGTATCATTTGAGCAGCTTATTGCGTTTCTTAAATTGAATATGAAAATATTTCATTCAACTAGGTAAATCGATGTGTATACGGTTCAAGTATGTTCAATATTGGTCTTAAAGAAGTTTTGGTTTGAAGAAAGATCGACAGCTCAAAAGATTGAGGAATGTCACAAATTTTTCCGAACAAAGTACTAAACAGCTTAAGACTGGAAATTTTGACGCCGTAACACATTGTTATCAATAGGCATCTGGAGCAAAAATCCATCGTTCGCCAATAAATTAAAGCGAACCTCGACTGAAAGAAGAAAGGCGCGCCTCACACACACTTGTCGAAGCCAGCCGCAGGCCCGGAGTTCTCCGGCAGTGTATCTTTGTCAAAGACAGAAATAGAGAGGGAGACGGTCTGTCTGTAACAGCCGTCGTCAGGACTGTCTGGGCCCAGACAGTGCTGCTGGTATGGTTACAGCTGTACGGTCTGCTTTTGTGTGTGTGTAAAAAGTTATTCGTTTTGTTCGAAAATCATTAAAGCATTTTGTGCTCATGTGATTTTATTGAAGTGCTATTTATGTGAATCATATTATCTGCTTTTGTTTTATTGTTCTTTTTTTTCATACGAACAAATTTTGATGTACTGCACCCCACTTTTTAGCTTTTGAGAGAAATATAATCGCAATTAAAATAATTTTAAATTAAATCAGAATATAAAATAATGAACTCCTTTTTGTAGTTAATACTGCTTGCATTTTTTTTAACATTTGTTTACTAACAAGGCATCGAGTGACATTTACTGCTCTTGATCTTGATAAAACAATGAATAGAATCTTTATATTTTTAGCGTAGTGAATAAGAACAGACTGATATTGGCTAATTAATTTCATAGTTCAGTTACATGTTGCTGTTCGTAGGAAAAGTTACAGTTTCCAATTTTCTACTGGTAGACACTACAGCTGGAATAACTGCACTAAAAACCGGCATGAAAGTTTTCCTTTGCATTTAAGAAGTAGTCACCAATACAAAGCAAAAAGAGCATTTCTACATCGTAGTGATGGCATCAATCTATAACACTTGTAATCAACATCTAGCATTTGCTCATTTCGTGAGAATTGTTGATGTGTAGTTTTAAAGAACAAGCCATTGACATATATAAAGGCGCCAAACGTTAAAGTTTGAGTGATCAAAACTCATTCAATGTGAGGAACTAGAGTCATGAATGTTACCAGTAGAAGACACACGGCGAGACACTGAACGCGAGAGCTAAGCAAAATTCAGAAGAATTTTCTAGGTTACAGGTCACGGCCTCACCCTGCTGATAGATCCATAAAGCTCTCCACGACATGCTTCGTCGTGAAAATGAGCGTCGAAAAAAATATTCATGGCTTTCTTCCTCAGCCTCCATGACTTTTTATTTTATTTTCCCCTTTCTTTCTCTGCAATGAACGCGAAAGAATGCATCACTCCTGCACCAGCTGCACTTCGAGATAAATCCAAGCACAGCCAATGCATGTTTAACGCACTTGCAGGAATACGTCAGAACATAATGGTTTCCGCAACGCTCTAAAAATATGATGCCAAAAGCGTAGGTCAGGCATCAATGTTGCGAAATAAATTTCTGGTTTTAATTTTCTTCTCGTAGGCCAGGGAGAGTTGATTAAAACTTAAACTGGGAATTTGCATATTGAATATTTGTCTCTAAGCAGCAACGGGAGATTGTTAAATGCCTGCTTCTTCATGATGCTTCTTGGGGTAACCTTAACAAAGTACTGATATTTGTCTTCTTTTCACTAAGAAATTCGTAAATGATTTTGTCATGAAAACTTCATTTCATGACACACTTGAAAATGAATTCTCGAAGTTAGAGATAATTTTTGGTACGGTAGGGAGTAAAACTTAATGGCATTTCAGTTTCCCTCAACGCCATTTTTGTTTCTTCTGGCTGAACACACCAGCGTCAGTTTCGGCGAGTAAAACCTATAAAATTTAACTACTACACTTCGGGTTGGTTGCGTTTCGGTGTGTTCAGCCAAAATTGCTTTTTCGATATGACGAGAAGGGTTGTGATATTCAGAAATTTTTATGTAGTACATTTTACACAGAACGCAGATTAAAGCCAGAGATTGCCAACAACTTATTTTTTGATTTGATGACCTTCTGTCCACCAAACGTGATGTCTCTAAAATCGTCACTGCTGCATTTTCAAAATGAGATTAATTTTTCATTAATTTACAACTGTTATACTTTTTTCTTAGGCACTATTGTGGTTGCAAGGATAGACGTTCCTTAATAACGTGACTTTCAGAAAATATTAAATGTTGCGAAAAACTACTCTCGTACATTGGGTTATTCATAATATTCCAGCATAAAATACTCGCATTTTGAAGATTTATGCTAGAATATTTTTGATGCATCATTACGAATACTAACTTTAAGAATAGAATATATTTCCAAACACCTAAAGGCATGACGATCTTAATGTGTGAGTCAATATTTCTTAACAGAATAGTGTTCAACTGGACGCATAACGGGTTTTCAAAATAACTCATTATTTTACAGTAATTAGTCAATTCAACAAAATATTTTGAAAGTGAGTTAATGACTGTTTCTGAATGTCTTTTCAGCACTGCTAATAAATTTGTCAACAAGTGAGTTTCAATCTTCAAAAAAAGAAACTTAAATCGTGAAACTTTTTCGGTCTTCATTATCGCTGGATAATGAGATTTGATGTTCTGAATGAACTGGAAGTAATTTTGTTTCATTTCATTTTGTTTCAATTTTGTTTCAATTTCAAAGTAATTTTGACCGCGCCATTAAAATTGTTTCTACTTCAATCTATCAGTCATATTTATATTGATCTCTTAGAAAATTAAAGCTTTTATTACAAATACTTCTGAGACATGAAAGAATCCTCTTATCAACAGAACTTTTTTCCGTCGTCCAAATACGTTGGAGGACGGTGGTTCTCCTGTTGGTCCCTATAGCTATACCGTTATTATTGCCCGGTTGTGTTGTTACTGTTATGGCGATCTCGTTTGATCTGAAAATCGGACAATTTTAACATGACTGTGGCACAAATTACGCTAATCTAAAGCCAGGCCTCACGAGATGCAGAGGCTCACCTTATCTGAGTGCTGAGCGTTTCTTGACTCGGCTTTGAATAAATTGCGTGCGCTGCAGCACTCTGCCAATTAATGTAATGGGGCGAGGGGCAGCTTTGAATGCGTGCTGTTTGGTGGATGATGAAAATAGGCGTCAATGTATGGAATTAGACCCCACGTGCGATTCAAATTGAGATGTAGAGGATGAGATAAAATAGAGTTGTTAACAAGTCTTTGATTTGTGCTTCGTTGCAGGGAGTTTTGCTTCGAATTTATGGATGCAAGTGTCAAAATAAAGAAGACGATTGCTTGCCATTCATTCTGGTAAGTCTGGCTTTTATCGGCTTAGTGTTAACGGACAGGCAGTGATCTCTGCAATCTGAAGTTAAGTATTTATTTGCAGGCAAAAATTTGGAACTGAGTATTTATTTGAAGGCAACAGTGGAGTTGAGTATTCATTTGAATGGAAGAAAATAGATCTATTATTCATAAGAAGCCAACAGTAAAAATTTGTTAAACTTTCCTTTACTAACAAATTACATACAGCTGTATCAAATATAATCGCTCTATTGATAGACGCTTAGGAATTTCCACATTCGCACAGCTGTTGAACAAAAATCATTTCTTCAAATTGAAAATCAAAAACTAAAAATTTTTACCCCAGTAGGTTTGAAATTTTACCATGCTTGAAAATTCCATAAACGCGATCACGAGTTCTTTCAAAAATCGAATTTACGACACAATAATTATCAAATTTTTCTGTACTCATAGAATGCAAAATTGACATTCATTGAGGAAGTAGGAGTCGGATAACAGTTCAGTAACCCTATAATATTGCTATCAGCATGTCCCTGTCTACAAGACCAGCAAAAATAAATGTCCCTCCCGCTCAGGTCCCGCCTCGCCTGCTACGGAGCGGTCAACTAGCGTGTCACTGTTGTCGCTAATACGAGGCGTAAATCAGTTGATGCAATGTGATAAGTTACAATACCCACATTTACCGTCACGCGACACGTCTAATAGCGCTTTATGCCTGCCCACACTCCGCATCTATAAATAAGCGGCGACATCTGTAGCTGTGATACAGGTTGTTAATGATAAGGCGCTCACCACGAGGGCGAAGCGGTGAAATTACTTCTTCTGGCTTTCTCATTGGAGTTGAGATTAGACCGGAAATGAATGTTCATCTGAGTTGTGTTTTATGAATTAGACTATCGTTTTGAAAACGAACGATTATAATTTCTTTAAAATGTGTTGAGGTTAAGACAAAATGACCAATGGTCCTTATAGTAAGTTACCTATATTTAACTCCGGCTTCATGCTCTTCAAAAGATGGTTAATGGAAAATTATTTCATCTTGCAACTTAAACGTACATCAGATAATTTCTTCTCATGAAATAAGTTAATAGCTATCACCGTACTTAAAAATTCCACATTCTGAAAAGGACTAATTATCGATACAGTCCCTGTAATTGTTACTCACAACATGATCAAAAAAGCGTTACTCCAATTCTCCCGCTGCACAATTCTAGGACATGCATGAACTGTAAGTCCTGTCTTCGAGAGACAGTCAAGACGGGGTCGATAAAATAGACTCAGGTAATCGTAATGAAGAGCAGCGACGGTCTGAAATTATAGATCTCATTGAGTTTGGGATTTCCATCAAGTCGGCAGATCAATAACGATGAGCTCACTTGCGGAAGAGGCTTTGAGCGTCTCAGAACGTTTGTTTGTGTGATTCCCAGCCATGTCGTGGCCTTTGTCTAACTGTTATAACGAGTAGCGAGGCATGGCTGTTTGAGCTCAGAGTTTCTGAAGTTCCTGCTCTGTGCTGACGTACGAGGATATCCAGTCATGCTTGTCTCACGCAATGGACAGCTGCACTACCGCTCAATGACATGACAAACTACGTGCTTTGTACTTAGTTACACTTTGTTTTCCGGTTCTGCGAATTGAGAATCCCTTCAAAAGCTGTTAGTTAAACTGAATGTTAGTTTACACCCATTTACACTTCGAAGAATTTGGAAGACCTTGTCTCACTTTATATTTAGATGAGCTCTCACTTGATATTTAGATGGGCGTTCAACGTAGAGGCGTTCCTCAATTTGTAGGAGTGCACTTTCGCAGAGAGCATTTGAGCGTGTTCCTAAATTCTGCTACATTTTACGACTGGAGGAAATTTTCAGTTGTCGGATATCTTACGCTCCGCTTGGTATAATGTGTGCTGCAAATGATGTGTGACACAACTTAAGACTTCTCCAAAAGCATGGTACGATCTCCTAGGAAATACACGAAAATAAGCAGTTACCAGAAAATATTTTTCACCTTATTTTAAAATTTTTCCCTATGAAAATCACTATTTCATGATTGAAAGAGTAGTGAAACTAAATATTCAAACTCTTGATTTGAGTTATTTTGAAATAATCAAAAGGACGCACACTAGAAGTGAATTTTTTGGGTGCGATAAATGAAATTACGTCGGTGAATAATTGAAAAGTTTCCAACACTTTCCATTTCATTTTGAAATGCTTCCTCGCCTGTTCGTGCTAATCTGCATGCACAAGACCATCACAGGATGATGTTTTCGGCTCAGAATAGATGCCTAGCTCTTCTTGAGAGCCTCGTGTTCGAACAGCTCCGTAATCTGTTCTCTCTTCACCACAGCCCGAGGATCTCATTCTTCCCGTTAGCTTTAATTTATGACAGAGCTCACGGACGCTTGCAGCCTTACTTTGGTTCCCTCCCTTGCGGAGGAAACGAGGCACGCTTCTATCAAGTCTATCATTCTCAGCTGCGCTGCCAACGGATTGTTGCAGCTTTCTCCGGCCGGTCCGCAGGCTTTGTGTGGAGACCTGAAGTAATCGCAGATATTGAGAGGAAACAAGTTTTCACTGTGCTGTTGGGCAGTGACAGTGCCTAAAAGGATTATGATTTATGCGTAAATTAGTATTTTAGTATGAATTTGGGGAGGATTGTTAGTTGAAGATTTCCATAAAATTTCAGTTGTTAGAAATTAATTTGATTAAAATCGTTTTATCTTTCCTTCATTTCACCTGAGAACTGAGACATCACTCTTCAGATTATCTAATCGCTGCAGGCTGATAACAAAGAGCTTCAAATTTATACTTGGTCTTATACAGAGTGTAAAAACGTCCAATGTAAGATCCAGACCAGGAAAGAAGAGGACGAAAAAATCTACTGTACTCGCACCTAACATTCAAGTATCTTTTCACTTCTTGTGTTGCCAGTAAATCAATGCTAAGTTATTCTGCTTCTATAAAGGAAGATGTGCGCCACCAGTGCTACAAGAATAAACATTTCAAAGTATCATATACTTACAAAATTATCTAAACCAGAAAGGCTCTTTTATGATTAATTCAAATGCACTCGACACCTAAAAGTATTGATAGGAGCTAATTGTTGCAGCACAGAAAAGTCATTGTTTAGCTTATATTGATTTTTTTTAATTAATTTTTGAAAATTAATTTTGAAATTTCATCTCAAGTAATGGGAAAATATTTTCAGAATTATCAATGTCTTATGCGTATTTGGATGCCAAAATCTTACCTATGCCTAATTTATCTATGACAAATGTTTCATTTTTATAGGAAAAGACCACATTCTGGGGATAAATCATTGATGTCACTGACAAAATTATAAACAAATCTTCGAAAGCTAGACAGCATGGAAAATTTCAGTCAATGAGGTTTACAAGGAAAATGTTTGTTTCATTCTGAAATATTACATGAGCAATGTTAGTGCTCCAGAGATAGAAAAACTATTTGGATAGTTACAAGCAATCAAATAATTCATAGCAATATTAAGTAAACTCGATTCCATAACAAGTAAGGTGTCATAAGAAACAAAGATTACGTCACATGTAGAGTAGTTAGTTGTGTACCATGTGGTAGATGAAATGAATAAACTCCCGATAAATATTTCTGCTGCAAGGAACTGAAAGAATGCTGCAAGGGAGAGGCAGCATGCATCACCAAAGAGACGGCTGCATGCACCACCATCTCCATCAGAACCAACTCTGCCATAATGTTGGATGACTGCGCTTTTTGTTGGAGGCTGAGCAACAAGTTCAGGGCTTAACAGCTCTCTTTCATGGCCAAGTTCTTATCTCTGACAGGAAATCATAATATAGATCTCGACGCAGCAGCTTCATTTCTCAAGGAGGCCGAATTTTTAGAGAACAATTAGTGGCAGAAATGTTTTCTAAGAGGGAACTCAGCCCTGGAGACCTCTTTTGGTTTTCGCCAGCCGGGCAAGGATTTGCAAAATAAATTTCATGGCATGAGTTCATTTCATCTCAGTGAGTGAACGATATTACTTATATTTCCTCGTCTGACATAATATGAGCTTCAAAAGATACTAATAAAGGACATTTTTAAATTTTGATGCTCGATCACAGTGTTTCTAGCGTTACAACTAGCAAAGCCTCGTGCAGTTTGCTGTAAACACGGAAAGAAATTTACTAAGAACGTGATAAAAGTGTTTAAAATAATCTTGATCAAATTTTTGTTTCTGTACTAAGCATTTGGAAGTAGTAAAGTTAAAAAGTGATTCTTAAAATCAAACGATGATGCTGTAACATAGATAGATGAAGCTCCGCTAACTGTAGCGGTTCATGCGTAATCATCTTCCGGTTTAGATAGAACGACCATGAGCTGAAATGTGCAGCAGTCAAAACGTACCACTGGAAAAACTTTTTATGAATGCCTTGTTGTAGTTGTGACAAAACTAACAAAAGAAATTTGTAGTATGCGTTCTTCTAATACCAAGGAAAGTTAGATGACAATGTTGATGACTAGAACTGACTTGAATTAACGTCACTTTTAAGTACCACCCAATCATGATGTTGATGACTAGAACTGACTTGAATTACCGTCACATTTAAGTATCACCCAATCATGATGTTGATGACTTGAACTGACTTGAATTAACGTCACATTTAAGTATCACCCAATCAAGATGTTGATGACTAGAACTGACTTGCAATTAACGTCACATTTGAGTATCGCCCAATCATGATGTTGATGACTTCAGGTGACTGGCCTAAATCATCCTGGATCATAAAATAGTAGCATACGAAGTTGATTTTCATGTAGCAAGATTTTGCTCTCTGAAAACTAATCAATCAAGGGAATAAAAGGAAGTGGAATGCTTCTATTAACGTTAGTACTTTGTTTTCAGAGAAATCATTTGCGATTTCCAATAGGAAAGAGGCGAAAAGTTAACTTCAACAGGTGAAAAAAGGCTTAATATGGGCTACAATATATATATTTTCTTGAAGGTTTATTTTTTATAGTTTCACGCATTACTGACATCACAAATGTCAAGTTTTTACAAACAGAACTCACATTGGATTACAGCTTCAAAAAGAACATCCACGTTTCTAGTACGATACATGTAAAAGATCCTGCACAACGGTATCGCGGTCTCTTTTACAACCTACATGACATCTTTGCTACACCTGGATGTCCAAGGCTGAACCACTCAAGTAATTCTCATGAAGCAAGAATATAAAGAGAAAATGAAAATTTTCCAAAGAATATCCTTATCGTCAGCGGAACCTTTCCCAAAGCGATGCCCTTGAAAGAATACCAGCCAAGCGACTCCATCTGCAAGTGGAGTGGGCACGGGTTCACCGCACAGGAAATATAAATTTTACGGTCGTCCTGTGACTCGTGAAAGGCCTTTAGAGCCCCGAAATTTATTGCTGTATTGATGAAAATAAGCCTCGGAGTCCAAAATACAGAGGTGTTTTGAGCACTTCATGGTCTATAAATTCCTGCCGAAGACTAGAAGCTTCCGTTCAAGTGAACGTGCACGTGTAGTGAATAATCATCGAAATTGCAGCGCTACAGGCTCGAGACTGGTAATGATCAGGAGCCAGGTCATGCGAACGACAAGACACAACGCTTTGCAGTCGAGTTACACATCATCTTATACAAACCTCATATTGCTAGAGTAGTAATAAGTTCCTATTATTCCCGCTCATCTATCTAGCATCAATTACTTTATAAGTTGCGTAACAGAAACTAATTTTTATTCTTTTACGTTGTAGGCTGCATAAGATGAGGTGTGGCTCAAGAATTGACTGCACACTAGTAGCGTGGCGATCCGGAGTTAGGATTCAAGTACCTACCAAATAACTTAGCTCTATTGTCAAATTATTGATGCTGCAGTCGTTATAACGTGACTTGTACGTAGGGGATTAGAATTTCAGCTTAGTCTGCATTGAAGACGGAGAAGATGATGGACTTTGGTTTCCAAGAACTGCTGTCTCTCACTCGTGAGTATTGGGTGTGAGAACTGTTGACGTGTTAGAGGTCGGTGTTTTGCATGAATGTTGCAGCTTCATTGAACCGTACTTGAAGAATATGTTTCACTGTGGCAGGTGATGCTTGTTAGGGCTAGTTTGGGCTACAGATGCTCTTATTATTGTAATTTTCTATTTGTGCTTGTTTTAACGATTAAGTTCCCGTTTTTGCCCAGATGCTCCGTTAATCACGAAATTCTCTCAGGTGTTGGTCATTTGAGGTTATTGTTTAGAATTTGAAGTAACGCCAAATTAGTCCTTCATTTAAATGCGGTTTTTAAAGCAGAGAATCTTCAGAAAAATTTTATAATTTGTTAAAGAACGAATGACGAAGATGATGTAGCGTGACATTTAGTGTATTTGATGAATTTACGTCTCAAGTGGCCGAGTATTCGCTGTAGAGGAATTACAATTAAACCTAATTTTTT
>JACJUY010000053.1:116808-162234 GCA_014220935.1 Platorchestia sp. MABIK
TTCATTTTTACCGACCCATTTCACAATTTTTTGGAAGCTTTAGTTATTTATCTCTAGATGCATTTCCTTCATCATTAATTTGAACGAAAACAATCATTAAAATGAATCCTCATGGGCTGCGTGTGATATCATCGAAAACTTCTTGATATTTTTCCATAGCACGAAGTGAACGCAAAATTAGCATTAAAAAAAAGTCGTCCGCGTGTGTTCCCGACATTTGGAACCATCATTCGGATCTAGACAATGCCGTCGAGTTATAATTACGATTAAAAAACAGGCTTGGCAGTCATGAACTGGAGTTTGCTTCGATCAGGTGGGTTCAGGTAGCGTTCTATGATTGAAGTACCAATTTGGCAGTCATGAGCTGTAGTTCGCTACGATCAGTTGGGTTCAGGTAGAGTTCTATGATTCAAGAACCAATTTGGCAGTCATGAGCTGTAGTTCACCACGATCAGATGGGTTCAGGTAGAGTTCTATGATTCAAGAACCAATTTGGCAGTCATGAGCTGTAATTCGCTACGATCAGTTGGGTTCAGGTAGAGTTCAATGATTCAAGAACCAATTTGGCAGTCATGAGCTGTAGTTCGCTGCTACGATCAGATGGGTTCAGGTAGAGTTCTATAATTCAAGAACCAATTTGGCAGTCATGAGCCATAGTTCGCTACGATCAGATGGGTTCAGGTAGAGTTCTATGATTCAAGAACCAATTTGGCAGTCATGAGCTGTAGTTCGCTTCGATCAGATGGGTTCACGAACCTTCTAAGCAGAATTTTTCCAAAAAGAATCAAGCCATTCGTTCTTATTGACTCGCTAGCAGTAGAGATTATTTTGTATTCGATTTTGTTTTTCTTTCCTCTATTATGTCTCTGCAACGTATACAACGAATGTAAGGAATAAAAGGACTCAATTGTTCACATTTAAATTGTGATGCAAGTGATTGCGTTTAATACCGTAAACTAACATTTAAATTCCTTCACGAACAGGGTAAAAAATCTCTAACGTTTTCTGTAAAATAGCTCAAATAATGTTTAAGTTTTTGTACTATTTACAAATACCGGCTTCTGAGTATGTATCTGTTTCAGCATTTGCTAACTTCAAAAAATACTCTTCTAACTTGCTATTCCCTCACTACCAATCCACGTTTTACTAGGAGAAAAAATTCCAGGATAGCAGCAATCAAAACAGGTTGCTTGAAGAAAATGTGATAAGCCGAATTATGATCATTTAAACGAATACTTTTATGTTTTAGCATTTGCTGGCATAAAAAATGCTCCACAAACTTTTTCTTCTCCATTTCTAATGGACATAATTTTGATTAGAGTGTTGAAGCCAGCAGCAATTTAAATGTGTTTGAAGGAAAATGATCAGACGAATTACATTCGTTAAATACGAGTAGTTCATAAAAACTGCACTTCAATCATTTTTGCAACTTTGAACTGATAGCTCATAAATAACTGGACAAGCTTGTCATCATAACCGAGTCCCTTAGTGTGAACATCAGCTCTGAAAAAGTTTTAATGGCGTGCCCTGTTAACTGCATCAATTTAAGCGAAGTTTGGAGCATGGTCATTCTAGCTATTGGGAAGTAATTATCTCCAATGCATACGATTACGTTGCCTTGATTACGATGTCAATGTCCCTTAAACGAACGCTAACAGAGTTGTGTACCATCTCAGCGATACAATAAATTCAGAGCTTGAAATGAAGATTGTTTACTACTGATGATTTTTTTCGTTTCATTTCTCAGAATGCCCGAGTGGAATCATGTTGTTAAGTCCCTTCCATTCACAATTTTAAGACTCCCGTGTCCAGCAAAAAAGTAATTTTTCAACGCATTTTGGCGTTCATTGTCTCTTGAAGCCGCGTGAGTGAACCGTTGAGCGAAGAGCGCTTTAGAAAATTTTTTGACGATAGAAATTAAAATAACTTTACATAACTTTAAACACAGATAACTCTTTAAAAGAACCAAAGATTGCTACAAATAGGAAATTACTTCTAGCTTCTATCGCTATCTAACGTACATAAATTAACTCAATTAGCGAAATAAAGTAAATTTGAGGAGGGACAGGAACTGGTTGAGTTTTTCTCTATAAATCATTCATGTTTAATGTTAGGCAAAATCATGCCATTGAAATCCTTGTTTTATTTATAATAAATTGAGATGAGCCTCCTTTTCAGATCATTGGTTAAAACTTGTGTGGGAAAATAAGGAAAAATTCACAAAATTTTTACAATTGTGAAGCGAGAAAGCGGAAATTTAGGTACGTTATTTCCTTCTTCCCTAAATTTATGACATGGACAAAATGTCATTCAAGGTTTGCCTACATTGAACATACCATCAACAAGATACCATTTCTCATATATTTCTCATAGCCTTCCATGGCCTGCGTATACTGAGCAGCTCAGTGTCAAAACTGTCGCAAATTTAATACACTCTTCTGAAGAGAAGCCTTCCTTTTTGGGGTGAGAAAATAAGTATTTGGTGGTGTGCAGCCGGCGTTGTGGAGGAGCCAATTACCGCATGAGAGGTGCCGTGTCTTGCAGTGAGTGATGCGCCTCACAATGGTGGCCGGCTCCAGAACAACCCTACTCTTTTATTATTTTTATTTTTGACGCCCTGCAGCGATGAAGTTCCTGTTTTTCTTCACCCTTTTGGAAAAAGTTGTTTCGTCTAACATGAGTGCTCTGTATTTGTGCTGCAATTCCCCGGTCCAGTGCTTAAATGATATAATGTGCAGCTAATTAAATCCACTCTCAAGTGCTCTTGAAGTGTTTCAATGTTTGCTGTTGTGTGAAGACGAAAATATTATCTATCATTTCAGTCCATCCGTATCTGATCCTGAATCATTTATTGTAGGAACAGAATTTGTGCCTATGAAGTTCTTCTAAGTTTATCCGACAGAGATTTTACATCGTTATTAAAGTGAAGCGATAATAGTCTAGCGTCTACATACAAACGACAAATTTGAACAGCTAATGAGAGAAAGTCTTCAGACTTTAGTCGCCATAAGGAAGTTACTGCAAGAATTTAACTTACTGTTATAAAAGTTTTCGAAGAAAAGTCTACGGACTTTAGAAGATATATTTACTTTACTCGTAAATTTGTGTTGTGGGAAAAGTCTACGGACTTCAAACGGTAAATTTAACTTACTTCCAGGTAAATGTTGGGACAAAAGTCTGCGGACTTCAGACGATAAATTTAACTTACTTGTAGGCTAATGTTGTAATAAAAGTCTACGGACTTTAGTCAAAAGATTCAAATTGTAATAAAATGATCTAGCGAGTGAAGTCTACGGGTTTCGATCGTCAGATTCAACTTACTTTCTAACTGGTCATAAGCAGAATTTTACTTCTTTTGCGCGACCTGCATTGATCCAGATCCCTTAGAGTTTTTTTACTGTTTTATCAAGCTCAAATTTTGATTACAGCTGCAAGCGCATAGAAGAGGGTGGTTTCAATAAATCATACGTACACAAATCATTTTCACTTTACTACTGTCAAAACATGCATCAAAGAAAATAATTAGCACTTTCCCCCAGAATTATTATTAATTTTAGAGTTTGGATTTTCCTGAAACACGCCGCGACTTTGCCAACAATTTTTCTTCCAGTAAACTCTCCCCGTAACATTCACTTTTATACCGAGAATGAAACTGTTGAGTTCCTAGAAGTAAAATGCAGAATGCAGAATACTTTATGCCTGTGATTGCTTAAATCGTTGAAGAAAGTTTTAATTAGCCTCCATTGTCTTTCATAGCTTCGGAAAGGGCATTCTGTTCTTTAATTACAGTTTCTATTTAACAAACTTAAACATTTGTTCGTAAGAAATTAATTCTTACGGACATTTAGATTTCCTACGATTAATTCATTCAAACGATGACTAAATGAGGTTAAAAATAATTTGTTTAGGCAATCAGAATAAGTTGAGCTTTTAGGTTAAGGGAATTCCCACCCTTGGGAGCTTTTCAAAATTCAAATCAACAAATCTCGATTTCTCTGGCAGCTAGATGAATGGAAATTCATAGGGATATGGGAAATAAGATTCTGAGCTGATTTTTATTTATATAAAATTTTGAGTTTCACAATTTCAAAAAAGTTACTGCGCTAACAAAAAAAATACACACTTGAGCAAATTCCTAAGGCTTTTGAAGTTTTCAACCTAGAAGCGTGACTTTGATTTCGTTCAACGTAAAATAACTGTGGAAACCAGAAAATGTCTTGGGTTTATTGAATTTTGAATGACAAAAAATTAAATATTTTGAATAAAAATGTTTGCTGACCTTAAAAAAAGTACATTTTTCTCATAAATTTTTCTTTTTCAATTTAAATTAAGTTCCCAAGGCATTTTCTTGTTCCCATTGTATTCCTGCGTCGAATGAGACTAATATCACGTTTCTACGCTGAAAACTGTAGAAGCCTTAGGGATTTGAATGTCAATAAGTTACATGTTGAGAAAACGCAATTTAAAGTTTGAAATGGTGCAAAAAGTTTCCACTACCCCCACTTCTAGTAGGTGTACCGTCACAACCATAGCAGCTAGCAACGTGAGATTTTTACAGGACTAAGCTAACATGATCTGCTACGCAGAACTCAATAAAACGAAACACGACCGTTTTGAGCCCAAAAAGGAAGGAATTCCCCTTGAATGTAGGACTGCGTTTTGAGCTTACGACAACGAACGTAATTTGTTTCCCGTGTGACGTGAAAGTCTATGCATTTTGATACCCGTGGGTTATGAAACATTTTACATTTTACCAGTGTGTTGTACAACATTGTACATTAATATTTATTTACGGATGAAAACAAACGTGCTTGAAAATGTATTTCAAATTGAAACATTTTGCTAATGATTACCGTTGCTGAAATATGATCTACACATTTTATTTTCCGTTTGCCTTTCTCTTGAATATGATGCATTTCGTGACTAATGATCTTCCATAGATAACCTGATATTGCTGCTGAGGTTGCAAACCAATGGTTAGTGGCAGTATAAATTTTTTGTTAGTTTGCCCGAGAAGTAAAATTTCTCGAAACTGTTTTAGCTCAACAATTCATAAAGGTTATTTATCATTTGGACGTCATTCATGGAGAAGCAGTTTTCGAGAAAAAAACACCTTCAGAGCTATGAAATTTTTCTGCTCCAGAGCTCTTCACAAACTATGTACTCATGGACATGAGCTCGAGAAAGTACAACTGTGAAAAAATGGGACCCTACTCGAAACTTATTTCCCAACATAAAAGGGTATGTATTTCTGGTCCTGAAATATTCGCAATCACAAGATGAGCTTCAAATGGGAAATTGAAAGACTAAAATGCTCACAGAAGTTATTAGAAGAATTTTGAGTGCGAAGAATATTGAACACAAACATTCGCAGAGTGGAATGTCCTTTACTTAAAAATTGTTTTATTTTTAGTTTTTGTAAACTGAATAAATTTTAAAGTGTCCACGGGTTATCATTTTATAAAAGTGTTTGTAGGATTTGAACGTTTAGATGTATCATTTATCTAAATCGAACATCGTGACTGCATNTTTGCATAAACACAACCCGAGCTCTTAAGCTTTATCAAGTGCTTGAGAAACTGTTTTTTTCGTTAAGTTTTGTGTCTTGAATCAGCCGTCACCAACAGGGAGGCTGTGACCAGTATAAGCTGTAGCCGGAATCGCCGGAAAAAATGTTGAGGCAGGGAGAAATTTTTTATCCTTCACGTTCTTACAATAGATGTGCTACAATTTTGAGGAGAGGACACCACTCGGGTTACAAAATATATTTTCTTTGGAGTTGATTATATATTGTAACTGCATGCACGTGAGCTCAAGAATACAAAAATGCAAATAATGATAACTGGCTCTAAAATTATCAAACAGCCAATAAGAATAGCTAACTTCTAGTAGGAAGCAGGAGTAACCAATTTCTAGAACGACTTTCAGCAGGTCTGAATAAGATTTCTGGTGTTAAAACTCCTCCTATCGACAATTGAATATTTGAGACTCATGCTAGATACAATAAATTTGGTCAGCTTGGATTATTATAAGGAAAGTACGAATACTAGAGAATATGCTCAACACGATTCTTTCGTTGGGCTAGAAGGATAGGAACTATTCGGAGATGTAGTGAGAAATCTTCTCACTTGTGTTTTTATTTATATTTTGTCAAGAAAAACTGTAGTTGAACGTATTATTATAAATGCTTGGATGGAATAAAAGCTTACAACATGTACAGGACCAAAGAATTCGGATACGCAGTTGGGATTAGATATTACGGCTAATTACATCGTGAGCTCACCTCGACAACCGGTGCCGTAGAGCAGAACAAGTATGTCTCGCAAGATTAGACCCTTACATCTCGCCGGAGGTAATTGCTGACAGCGGAGAGGAATTCTCGTCGATCCACGTCGGACGGAGACAAAGCCTACAAAACGTCGTTGGCGTCTCTTCCTAATTACAATACCGTGTCCTTTAGTCTCGTTAGCTGGCAGTGGGAAGTCCAATTCGCTGTAGTACGTCGACAACCGCAGTCCAATCAGTTCGGGGGATCAAGACGATTGGCTGGCGGAGTTGAGCCACTGGCTTTAGAGCTTCGCTGCTCCTTATGCCGATGACAGGTCTCTTCTTCCAGATCAATCTTCAGCTCCCTTGGATTAAAGCTACGAGATCGTTTGTTGGGCTGACCATTACACTGCCTGGAACTTATAGACGGGGTTGTCGACGCGTATGTTTCATTTTTGGAGTACCTGTATGCTGAGGATTTGGCACGGATAAATGAATTTTACAGGGTACAGTTATTAATGTCGTATTCACTTTGGCTCTCACACTCATATGCAAGAATGTACACAAACTATGATGGCAATTGCGTAAAATGACGGAATAGTGAACCAATTGGAAATGGTTTCGATGTGCATACTCTTGAGAATTAGTTTTTTTTGTATCATAACTATTTCAATAAAGACTGAGTCTATCAAGCGGAGAGTAAATGAAACAAAATAATCGAACAGATAACTTCCGCCACCTAATGAATGCCTTCTCGATAATATTAGCATGAAAGATGTATTTGACTGCAGTGAAATAATTATTTATAATAATCGATGCCTCATACTCCGTATAATATCATCGAAGCATCGCGTTTGGAAGACCTGCAGAATGTAGAAATGTGACGTTGGAAATGAATCCCTGTTTTCTTCGACTGAAATTAGCTTCTCTGAGTTCAAATTAAATATGAAATCACTGTATTATTAAACAAAATTCCTTGTACATCGTTTCGGGCCAAATTTTGAACAATATCCAGCTTCTTTTTAGGCGGGAAAAATTTGATGGCTGTTTTAACATAGATATTAAACCCACGTGGCCTTTAAGAAACAAAAGAAAACTAGCGGATTTCAATCTAAAAATAACATCAAATGAATTCCAATAGTTTAACTTTGCATCTTCCCTTCGAATCACATCTTCTAAAATTATTATCGAAACGGATGCTGTTTGGCGCTTGTGTAATTGAATTCTTTGCCAAATGCTTTCAAGTAGCTCATGAAAAATTAGGAAAATTACAATGAACTGGTAACATTACTGCAAGAGATTTCTGGGATCGGTGAGCAGTTTCTCATGAGAAGACTATATGACACAGAGTTGAGAAGCTACAAAGTCTCCCCGGCCGCAATTTCTATTTGATGGCCCCTAAAGCTCTTTTATCATCTAGGATTGTCCGAAAAGTTCAGATGTTGACCATAAAATGCGTTTTGTGGGCAAGCCATGTGAGATAGAAAATGCTGTCTGGATTGGATTTTCGCAGAAGTCCTTATTTACTCACTCAAATCGTGGTGCAACTGGGATATCACACCTGGAAGTTTCGGGAAAGATTTACTCACGTAAATTCAATGAGACACTCGTTCAAAGTAGCGTGCAGTCAGAAGATTTTCTATTGTAAGCAATGTGAGTTCGTCAACTTATTAATTAAACAAGGGTTTGCTAGACAGAAGGCAGTGAGCACGTCCCCTCGATAGATTGTGGTGCAATAATTTTATGCCTCATAATTTTCAAGCGTAAACCTTATTTTGGTTATTAATCAATAAAGAGAGATCAAGACTAGATTTTTGCATGTGCAAAAAAGCATTGAGTAAACCACTTTTATGATTTGTCAATTTTTTCAATTATGGAAGTTATAAAGGAGAGTAGGCCACCTCAGGATTTACAATTAAGAAATTTTGAAATTCTGATATGTATTACTCCAAGTTATGACAAATTTTAAGGATGTCTTGGATGGAAATGAGCGTTGGTCATAATGTCGAGTGGAAGCATTTCAGTCCCACTCGTCGCTGGTCAATAATTTTCAAGACTTCAATCATGAGACTAATGCTGCGCTTGCAAACTTGTGCCGTGTCAGAAATTATTCAGGGCGACCATGGGAGATCTGCACACCGAGCGCCTGTGGTTGGACACTGCAGCGCCAGTTTCGTGCATCGACTATGCCTTATGGGGCTTTATACTTGGGTCTTTTAGAGACGTTGTATTGGGTAAAGTTTGGTTAACTTTTGAGCACGAGCAATCAATTTTACATCAGTCTTGAACAAGAACCTCGCAAACTTTTGCACGCCTCAGGTCAGCGTGAGGCCGTGCGTGTCTTTGCCATTCACGACGCATGTGAATCAGAGAACTCATAGGCATCAATTTATCACTTCTGGAAACATGAACTCACCATTTTGAGGGTCAGTTCTAGTTTTCAATCCAAGAAATTGTACTCGAGTGCAGCGATGTCTTCAACACATTGATAGATGACGAAACTTTTCGGAGTTTTGTTTCATGTAATGCGTGTGTTGTTGGTCTTCATTGATTACTAATGTTAGTTTTGACTTATTTGTGTAGATTCGTTTGTCGGTCTACTTGCAGACTGATCTTCTGCTGCAAAGTATTCATTGCGTTTGTGAACAGTTAAATTTTGGATAGAATCATCAAGTTGTTGCAGTGTTTTTTCTACTTAGTGGAAGTGAGCAACATGAGTGAAGCTCTAAGACAAAAAGTCGCTAACCAATCAGGTTATCCCTGCGAATAGAAAAAGAATCATGGCACACATGAGATAGTGCATGACAAGCTTATTGAGTGGTAAACGAACAAATTTTCATGAATATCATGAGCAACGCCATATTGCAGTCATTGCTATGAGAGATAGCTGTCTTTCAATACTCCACCTCACCGTATTTCCTACAGCCTTGTTCGTGTGTGTGCCTCCCTGAGCAGCCAACGTACCTTCATTAAGCAATAGCTCGATCGCTTCTTTTGTTCGAGTACTACCATCAGCGACCTGTGTTGCTCCGACCAGCAGTCAGTGTGCGAATAAATAAATTACAAACGCGTACTCTGAATAATTAAACCAATAAGGATCCTACACAATGTGCGCCTGCATTTAAGGTAGATGTTATTCAAGTGACACTGTGTTAATATTTATTCAATAGCTTTCACTGTTTGTTTGATTTCATTTGTTAATAATTACTGGCACGAGTGGCCTGTGTGTTGGTTCATTTTACAAATACTTTTCATCGGTCTCCTTTACTTATTTATTTGCGTTAATGTCACGAGTTTATTTTATGATAGATTTTAGGTTGACTACAGCGGTACGTCGATACAGGCGTTTTACGAGTAAATCACTCGCATGCTCTATAACGATGACATTAAAGATGACATGTATTCATTAAACAAAAATACCGCTAGCTTCAAAACGTGTTTATATGTTCGAGTCCTTTTTTGGTTACATCCAAACGTTCTCAATCCAGTGTTAGGTGTGAACTGCACTAATTTACATCACTGAAATTCATGCATTCCAATGAAAAACGTAGCATTCTCTAAGTTAATACAAAATACTGCAGTGAAATTGTTGTTGTAGTCAAATTGCGGTCCAGCAAGCCATTATTTTATGAATTGCATCGATCACTCACCTCAGACAGCGTTATTGATTTTGTCGATTACTTCTGCGCTTCAGCTTGTGTTTGGTTTTGGAACATGATGATATTAATAGTACGACTATCAAAGAACTTGATTGTTTATATTCTATCCTGCAGAACTGGAATTATCCTGCCACAAGCAAAAGTTTGCACGCATCGACCAGTCGTAAATTGAAAATGCTCAGAGCTTCTACTTATAAATAAATATCTAAGCAGACCAAGCAGATTCACAACAAACGTGAATAAAATTGAATGAATTAATCGTTCTAGCAAGCCAGACGATGACTGTTCGTTTCCAGGAGGCTAGGGCAAGCTGCTGCCAATCCATCATCTACTTCCGAACAGTGTTTGTCGCAACCAACTGTGAACGTATCGCTGTCACAGGTGCTCGGCTCTCAACTACTGACCCAGGTCTACCTGTGGCCAAAGCCGTCCTTCCGAGGGGAGGCACGCCATTACAGTCTGATAGAGCTGGTTGTGTTGGGCTGGAGGGTGTATGTTATGCAGCTGAACTGAGGTGGTTGTGTGGTGTTTGAGGAAGCGTGTCATACAGCTGAACTGAGGTGGTTGTGTGGTGCTTGAGGGAGCGTGTCATACAGCTGAACTGAGGTGGTTGTGTGGTGCTTGAGGGAGCGTGTCATACAGCTGAACTGAGGTGGTTGTGTGGTGCTTGAGGGAGCGTGCCATACAGCTGAATTGAGGTGGTTGTGTGGTGTTTGGGGGAGCGTGTCAGACAGCTGAACTGAGGTAGTTGTGTAGGGTTGTGTTCAGAAGATGACAGCAGAGGAAAATAGTTGAAAATACATTTTTTCAGTCTTGCCCCGTAACTAACGACACGTCGTTCTAGAGTAAAATGACTCTCATACCCAATTATTCACACTGTTACTTATATTGACTAAGTTCAGTCGCTACCGTGCGATAATGCAGTTATTGAAGGATTACTATCGCTGCGGCTGCCATTGAAAAATGTTATCTGCAACATAGAAACCTCTTAAAGATAGCTGAAATATGAGTAATCCGTTTTTATGTATTGGTCAAGTGATCGTTCATAATATTTTTCATTGTCTCAGTTTTATTATCCTGGTCACTCCGAACAGTCACTCCTCGAGTATTAAAATATCCTCATATGTGAACCTCAAGTTATACAGATAAATATTAGAGTCAGTTATTTAACTACTACCATGCTCGCATCAAGTTATGAGTAAGTGGGATTAGCTTAAGCTAATTTTCATCCGTATAAGTTGCCGTTTGCATAAGACGAAGTTGTTTAACTTAAGGATCAACTCTAGGTATTTCACCTGGGTCTCGAAACCTCGATACCAAAACCCATTTCTCAGCAGAGGTGTGGCTTTTGGTTCCCATTCATGCTCCAGTTTGACATGCTTAGTATCTAGATTTTCAAACAATTCATCTCTCAAAAGCGGTACAGCGAGGGATCTTTTAACTTGACTTGGCTATGATACGTGCTGTATCACGTAGCGTAGCCATGACAACTTAGAAGAAATTACACTGGCAGCAGATCCAAACGACGTAAATTGTTTAAAAGTCCAGCCGTGGCGGGTCAATAAGCTGTCACGTTGCCTGCGGTCTGCTGGCTTGCTCCGCTCGCAGACCGCACTCCAAGATTGATCCCTGTAGTGATGGATTGACCGGTGAGCAGCAACTTCTAGGCTTGGCTAAGCTTAGTTTCGCACCTGAGTTCTGTTTTTTCGCCGTCGCTCAATAAACAAAACTGCCAACAATAGCATCGTTTCAAATAACTCGATGGTTAATGTTAGTTAAAATTGTCATCCGAGATGAAATTTGACACAAATTTGATTAGTAAATCCGATGAGAAGAGGAGACGAGCACTTGCGAAAGCGTCATAGTCTCAGAACAAATTGTCTTGCTACGGTAAAAAAGCGTGTTATTCTTCAAAACAAAATGGCGTTGAAATGAATTAACCGCAGTTCCTGGATAGTGAACTGAATTCAAATGAGACGTAACGAAGTCTGAAGTTAGTAAAGCTAGGGCAGCCTGACCAAAGCTTTATGTTCTGTTCTGAGAAAATCGTTCCGTTTACAGCCGTCAAAAAAGAGTGACATTGCCACAGGTGCCTTGAAGTTGTTTGAACAACTTTGCGCTTGTGCCATCTGCTGTAATGTGTGACGTGTTAAGCACATTACGGAACTCATCAGGGATTTGCTTACTAAGGCGTTCAAATTAGTGTTAGCTAAATGAATGATTCATTCTGGCCCCCTAATAATGGGCATGGGCTTATGATTAAAGATTTTGCGTGGTAAATTGCGTCAAGATGCGGAGAAATATGAATTATTACGATTAGCACTTAAGAATGTCGTGTGCAGAGCTTTCATCGATTCTCGCTTAATGCGCGTGTAAAAATAATCATTTTTCTGTATTCTGAAAGGGCGAGCTACTGAGAGAGAGAAAAAAGTTAAAAGTAACTTGCAAGTCATTCAGTTTTTTATTTTGACGTGGAATTACGGCATGAAGTGTCACAGTAACATTATTTCTGCTCCACGTACACTCAACGCTCAGTTTTAGAGGGCTGTGCTGCCTGAGATATTTAGTTTTTATCAAATTTTCTCGAGCAGATTATTCAGGAATAAGTCGGAGTCAAACATAAGCATTGCATAATTTTGCCAACTAAAAATTTACGCTCGAATAGGTACGTTCAATGCTTCCTAATCTGTAGTGCTCATTTTATTTATGTTGCATTCTCGCAATACTCTTTTGGAATGAATATTAAGTAGGTGAGTATTTTTTTTCTGCGGATTGCTATGAACTATCCATAAAACGGACGAACGCGAACTCACCAAAATATTTTGCAAGGACAACAGCGTAATGAGTGTTTTACGACAAAATTCAGCTTGGGACGATTGAACTGTGGTTTTTGTTATTCGATAATGAAATTTACAGACCAAAAACTTTACTCCAGAATATGAATTTAATACAATTATCGACTATTTTCTCCTAGAACTGTGAAGATTTTCAACAATTTGCCTAGAAATTCCATGGTAACAGTCATAACAATTAATAACAAACAAAAAAACGATATTCATTTCAATTACAACATTCTATGGCAGCTTTCGTTCGACTATTTTTTCTGAACATTTGAACTTGTTAGTACTGATCGGAATCATTGGTGAATTGGCCTATCCCAAAATACAGTATAAAAAAATTTAAAACTTCTTCGAAATCAATCGTTTTCATGGGAACATTTAAAATATGAAGGACATATTTACTTTTTTTTAAACTTTGAAAAAATTGATAATAATTACATTCAGGTAGAGGCCAATTGAATTTCCAATCAGCGATAATGGGAAATTCCACTCAGCTCCATTACTTACTGAAGCATTTCGAGGGACGTTGAAAATACTGTGGAGTGAATCCCTTTGTTCAAGTCGTTAACCAAATGCAATCTGCCGATAGTCAAATTTCCTTTGAGGTCACCTAAAAAGAACTAGAAGACGACGAGATCGGTGCATTGGCTACTTTGCCGAGTGATTTGGGGAAATTTCCCGGGATGAGCAAGAATGCCACGGAAAAACAGAAGTTGCGTTATCGAATTTCACATAATATTGAACGCGAAAATCGGTGTACTTTTGTGTGTCGTAGAGAATGAAATGTCAGTATTCAAAAAGTTCAATGTAAGTCTAGACTTTTTTGGGGAAAACTATTTCCGAAGTTGTTCAAACACGGCTAAAAATGAATAAAAAGTTATCATGTCATTAGAGTCTCAGTTTTGTTAATGTCTGAAAACGGTAAAACAGCTGTTTCATTTCATAATACACTAATTTCTCAATTGCATGCTTTTAATACTAGAATGCGAAGATGGTTACTCTCTGTAGAGCCGATACCTTTTATTACACTTGCTTTGATTGAAATCGTGAATGAATGTCCTTTTCCACAGTAAAACACCCTGAATACGTAAGGATAAGCTCACGACTCTCCGCACTGAAGCTATCTATTTAACCCCTTGGTCGCCATACCTAGATCTTCTCGTCTGCGTCTGCAAGAATAATGTGGATTGGACGAGGGAAGGTCGTCCGTTGCGTGTTTGCCTCAATAATAGTTCATTGACAAAGTAAATGTGGACTTACGGAGGAGCTTTTCTCTCAGGCATTCCTTTTCACAGGCACGATAGAACTCCACTTGATAGTTGTTTGGACTGCACGGCCAGCGTACTGTGCTTTTTTTTAAGTTTTAAGACACAAAGCGAATTTCCGAAAAAACTGATATTAAAATTGTTTTTGAATTGGAGTTTCACCATGCTAGATAATTTGACTTTTTTTATTCAAGAAGAAATACTGATGGAATAGCCATTTAAGAACAAGGATTTGTTTTGATCATGAGCTTCAGGAGGACTCTCAGAGCATCGCTGTCATTGCAAGCTAAGTTGGTTCTGAGGGGGTCAAGGTAGCTGTCCTTCCGGAAGGCTCTGTGGAGTCGGGTTCGCTTGAGCATCGGACTCGCTGCAGAGTGGGCTCTCGGCTTCCTAGACCGAAATAACACTCGCTTCTGTGGACAGATAATTAACACGTCAACCGCCGTGTGAGCCAAAGGTCAAATACAGATGGAATTTTCATAATACTGCTGACCGAATGGCAGTCACGGAATTTTCATAAATACTTTAATCAAAGCTACATCAAGGCGCGATCCAGGTAATGTCGACACATTCTTGCGTTGACAAATTAACATGTTAACCGCCGTGTGAGCCCCGGTGGTACACGGAGGAAAGTTTCATTGTGATGCTAACCGAACAGTTGTTTGCAAAAACATTCAAAGCTAAACGAGGCATGCACGACCCAGTTAATGTTTACTACTTTCAAAATGACTCACTACAATTGACTTAAATTTGAGTTGAATATAGAACTTTAGTTTATCGCAATGCAGTTAACGTGTTAACGATAATTCCTTGAAGTGCAATAGCTAATCCTGACATAGCGGAAGGATGAGCAATTTTGAAAGGCCAGAGCAAAATTTTGGAGCATTGTCATGTAATGTTTCATATCTCGACAATAATGTATACATTTCATTCAATGCAATGACCAGAATCATATCACGATCTCTCTTAAACTAATTTCTCCGACTCAAGTAATTGCTGTGATGCAAATTGTAAAGTCTTGTGTCGGAAGTTTTGTCCGAAGTTACATTAAACTCATCATTCGCTCGAATCTTTCCTGGGTGTGTCTGATGGCGGTTTTGTCCGCTATTTGGTTATTTCCCTTCAGACACTAACGAAAACTTTAATGTGATCAGCTCCTTTGAATAAAAAGCCTGAACGAGGGTTCAGAAGATTGAAACCGATGGTTTGGTTAGGCTAGGTTGTGTAAGGTTTGCCTAGGGTGGGTTGTGTTAGGTAAGGTTAGATTAGGTTTGGCTATGCTAGGTTGGTTAGATTAGATTATCAGCTTCGAAGAAATAAGAGATGGATTAGTTGTTTGGAGATAGTTTGGCAATTACAGAATATTGTCGAGTTACTCGGAGTTTTCTCCATGGAAGTATTGAGTGATATTTAGTTGGAAGGCTTTTGCGTTGTGGGTCCTGGCCACTGAAGACTGGATTAGAGTTTAGTTAATATAGAGACCACTGATGAGTTGTGTTGCGATTCAAGTTCCACAATTTATCACTTTACAAAAAATATATACGTTGGTTATGCATATTTTGAAACCTTAAAGGGGAGCATATTTGATTGAAGAAAGGGCTTCACCATCGGCTTTAGTTTAGTTTGAAATATGTGGATCAATCGAACTCAGAGTAACATAAAGTGTAGAGTTAACACTCTGCTGAAAAATGTTTTGCAAAATCTGCTAAAGTAAAAGAAACTGAAACTCATCTCTTATGTGCGCAAGACGAGAGTGGCAGATTCAGATGCGAGATATCGTTGGATTTTTGCCACAAATCGATATCTGCGCTAGAACAATTGGTAACAAATATCGGTTTGTAGCATAAACCCAATGATATCCTGCATCTGAATCAGCCGCGCTCGTCTTGCGCACATCGGAGATGAGTTTCAGTTTCTTTGGCGTTAATCAGAGAGCCAAGTGCATATGCAACTAATCGGGTCAAATTTCATTCGACTCAAAATTTATCTAACTATATTAATGGCCTAATTTTTTTTCCAGAATGGTAACTAGGCCTCCTGTAGCTTAAGAGTTTTCTTAGTGAAAATTTTATTACCGAAGCTATGCTGGGAGATTCCACTGTTTGGTGATTCAAATTGAAGCGAGAAAGTTTACCAGTATTTTTGTAATCCCGCGTACATATTCATCTAAGGGATATGCATGGCACTAGATAGTATGTTTTTACGCGTTGGTCACGAGAAGTGAGGTAAAATTTTCTCACGAAAACCGTGTAATTGTTGACGCATACCATTTCCGATGGGCAAATTCATCTGATTTCTAAATGTGTATTGTGCGGGTCCCTTATGAGAATTGCGACTCACATCGGAAATTTGTTTCGTTCTTTATCAATGAAGAAGTCATTTTCGGGCCCTTTGGTTGATGAAATCTTTCACGAGTTGTTATCAACCTAATGATGATCTAATGTTTAACTTACAAGTCTCTTTTTCATCCTTCTTCCTCCTTCTGTGTAAAACTCTTCTTTTCATTTTAATTCCGTAACCTATTCTACATAGGTTAGGATATTCCGAAAAGCAGACTAAGAAAGTATGGTTTTGCACTTCAAATCGTAATTAATTTTCTGTGAATAAAACTAAGATCAAATTTTCGGTGCCATTCAATTATTTCGTCTGTAATGTTGATCACAAACTCTGCTGATGACTAACAACAACTAACTCCAGAGTACTAATTGAACAGTTTGTGGTGACCCTTTGAAAATTGTTAACTTTTTACTCGTACTCTCTGATTTGATTGCACCCGCTGCCAAAGAACTCACTCAAACGATGATTTCTCAAGAATTGTCCAAGTTAATGCGCACAATTTCACAGAGCTTTTCATTGCTCGGAAGTTGGTGTGACCGCCAACATTTGTGGCATCAATCTAAATTATTGCGGATGAAAAAGCTCAAATCGAATTCAACATAAATCCAAGTAATTGAAAAGCTTCATTCATCACAAATCGGATTGAAAGTGTGCCTGCTCTAAGCAGCTAAGCAGTGCTTTGCTCAGACTAAACTCTGTAATCCCTAATTCTAACATCGGTCAACGCTCGGACCATTGAACTTCTGATTGAAAGTTTGCTGCCAGGTGTACATAGGTTGAAGTTCTATGCGTCTCTTACTGAAGCTTTGCACTTCATTTGTTTAAATGTTTAAGCCAGCTTTGTAACAGTTCATCAAACCTTAAGGAATTACAATGAAGCCGTCTGAATCATTTTGAAAAAAGACTTCGTTCTCCTGACAAGATAGCTAATTAAGGTCATGAGCACTTTTCGCTAAGAGCTCGAGCGTTGTTTTCTTACTGTCTTTTTCACGTCTCATAACATATCATCTGCGTAGCAGTCTGTATAATGCATAAGGAACTATTCTTTAAAATAAGACATGCAATACACTTGATAATCATAGTTAATCCAAAATAATTACATTATTTCTTAAAAAAGAAAACACCGCCTCTTTGTAACGCAGTGTTAGTAGTAGTCAACATCTTGGAATAGTAGTCAACGCCTTGGCACATTCGAACAGATTACGTGGTTGTAGTGGTGAAGCTGGTTTCGTTAGCAATTCCGAGCCAACTCGGCTGCGCTACGAGTTGCAGTACGTAACGTCTCTAACTTCTCTTGGAAGAACTGATGCTCTCAGTTGTACCGCCATGACAACGTGAAGTGTTTGCGTGGCAGCCTCTCAGCCTTCTGTTTATATCCGCGCATGGTAGGTAACAAAAAAAATTTATTGAAATTTATAGAAAGGTGGAAATGTTTGTTGCTGAGAAAAATTATGTTCAGCATAACTACCATTGGATGGATGAAAATCATTTTTCTTTAATCGAATGTTCACTAGGAATTTAAAAACGACGAACACTGCGCGTGGCGTAAACATTATTTAATATTACAAATCGTCAAATCTATGAAACGTTTCGGAGTCCTGAAAATCGAAAATCGATGGAAAATCGAGGCAAAACTTCATAGTGTCCCATCATATCAAATAAATGCAAAACATGCTCTTGTTGAACATACTAGTAGATTATTTTTCTTGGTTTTTCGTTTTAATATCTGAAAAATGTCATTGACAATTTATTCCATCAAATATGACATCTACAACAGGTCGTGATTTTATCGCACAATTTATTTTGTCTTTTAGTGATAAGTAAATCTTAGAAATATTAAAATAAGCAAATCAGAATTATTACTGTGCTCATGCAACCGTTAAATAGATGTTTTCACCATCTTCATTCACTGAAAACTTCCTTCAAAAATCATTTACCAATAGTTCATCGAAATCGTTGATTCGTTAATCATGCATTTCACAAGCTCGAAAGAAACAACATCGCCAGCAGAGCACACGGAAGAAGACGATTTTTTTTTATCTTGGTGAACAAAATTTAGCTTCGAGATTTTCCCTGAGAGTTAAAAATTTCTGAGGGAATCAAGGTTACATTTCTTTCTTGACCAGCAATAAACCGGGACAGAAAAACGAAATTAAACCGAATTAAAGTTCTTGGAACCGTTCATGGCGCATTTCGACAAATATTTCTGCATTGCCACCAGGTTATTTTGCGGTGCCTATTTTTGCCGGATTTGGCCGATGGCGGGGAGCTGCCGAGCTGAAGTGTTCTATACAGCAATGCTGCGCCTGGAGGAGGATGCCGTAGATTAATGAAGTTATTTCCTGCCATCCCTCATGCTAGGAGGTATAAAATTTCTCGGCTTACCTCACGCTCAGGAATCCCTGAGAGGGTGCCTCCCGTATTATAAAAATATTGCGTGTGCAGCTGTGGTGTTAGAAGCATCCTTTGCTTTGATGGTTCCGTCTTTTGGAGCTTCTGATGACGCTGTCTTGCAATGGAGATCGTTCGAAAATGACGCTGTTGAATTTTTCATGGTATAGGATTTTGCCCAATGTTTTCCCTTAAGTTATGCGTGAGAACTGCATAAAGATCTCATATTTTTCTTATATTGGTGCTCGTATCCGTAATTTTTTAATGAGAATTCATTTCTGAATTTGTAGAAGAGATGCTTGTTGAATTACCGATTTTGTTTCATTTATTTGTTCTCAGAATGTTTAACATTTGCGTCGATATTAGAAAAGCAAATGTAATTAAGAGTACAATTCTCAGATTAGTGAGCTGTAGAATTTTATTCACATTCCTCAGGTTAAAGGGACGAAAAGAAACAAAAATATACAATAATATTTAGAGCAGCAGCGTGCGATAGTATCAGAACAATAACGCTATAAAATTCGACTATGGTGTGATCGTTGGTGCCAACATCAAAGTTAACTCAACTACCTAACATTTCCAATCAGAAGTTTTACAACATGAGTAGAGTTCCTTTTGCGTACGTAATGTTCCCTAAGAACAAATACGTGGTCTCATGAAATATGTAAAATCACTTGCTCAAAATACCTGAGAAGACTAAGTTTAACGCGCAGTGAGTTAAGTCAGAGCTCCTACAACGAAGTGACCAAGTCATGTTTAGCACTGCCCCCATCCTGGCCTGCGCTCGAGACTGATTACTAAACTTGCGCCGCTCACGAAGCTCCAACTCAAACTACGAGATCAGCAAACTAGTGTAGAGATTAATGTTAATTTGTTGTAATTTGTTCAAAGCCTCTGATGTCACTGACGAAATTCAAGGGATCGAGTTAGTGCATTCAAGAGCGGAAATCCTTCACTCGCTGGATTTGTCATAATCATTTTACGCGCCTGAGATGATATTAGACTCTTGGTTTACATAGTTGAGATACGAGTACATCGACCTTCCGTCCCGACATATAAGTTTGTTTTCCAAGTGCTCTCTCGGACTGAAGTATAATTGGAAAGCCTTTTCAGTGAAGAAATGCGAAAGTTTCTTATGATCTGTTAATCTGGAATAGGATGAAGATGGCTCGATCATGACGTGACAAGCGCTGGTGAATTTTTAGTGGGTTGAACGTTGGAAAAATTCGTAGGAATCGGTCTCGCAATCGCTTGGGAAATAAAACCATTCTTAGTACACACTGGTTTTACCGTGTTATTTCTACCAGATAGAGTAGAGAGCATCACGAGGAGAGAGAGGATAATTTTCCCATGTGGGGTTCAATGGAATAGTGAATACGTCAATCGATGAGCAAAGATAGAGAATAGAATATTCACCTTCATAATTACTCAGGATATCAGTGCGCAGTGCTGCTTTTTTGATCTTCGTATTGTCATTTTGTGATGACAACCGAACTACTAGTGCAAATGAAACATTAATATGACTCATACGCCATCGTAAATGAACATGTTGTAGGAAAATGAGGCTGCTCTATAGATGTTTGAATATATTGAAAGTAAATAGGATCTTACAACACACACACACACACACACAGTTGACGCGCGCTGCTTGTCTAGTTTTTAAAGAATTCCCATTGTCTGAAATTATTTAAACGGAAGCGTTAACTAATCTCAACTGAGTTTACTGGCAGCTAATCCTGAAAATGAGTAATTTTGAACAGGAGATTAATGAGGGAGTAAATACTGAGTGCAGTTTAAATGAATTCACGATGCTAGCATATTAGACTGAACAACACTGGGGTCAGAATTCGTAATGATGGAGTATTTCTGCACTCAATAACGCTGAGGGTATATATTCACGATAATTGACTATTACTACACTCAACAACACTGAGAGTATTAGTTCCCAATGATGGCGTATTAGACTGAATATCTCTGGGGATAACGCCCAATACCAATCGTGTTGAGATGGAGTCTTGATGATCAAGCCAGCGTCTGTTAACTTGTCACGACTTAATGATTTGCTTTTTTCATTTTCAATTAAGGTAAAAATTTTACTTACTAGAATATTGCTTCTCTTTTAAAATAGTCTCAACATGAACAATGCATGTTAGATGCAACAATACCGCTCTTCAATGAATGGGTCATCAAGTGAACAATTGATGTTTGAAACAATTGTACACTTTAACAAGGCGCACAAATGAGCTATTAATACTTCCTTCCATGTCGCCCCTCAGGGACTGCTAGAAGCAAGCCTCGCTGTATCTCAGGTCAGTTCAAAACAGCAGCAGCGCGAGTTACTATGTCTTTAATTGCTGCTTCAGCACGTAGTTGCTTCGTAAAATGCTGTGCGTGCTGAGTTTCTTAATGAATTTCCCAGTTCTATTGGGGGTGTTTTTACAGGCGGCAGGGGGATACTTAGCGGAGACTTTAGACGTGCCTCATCGACTACTGAGAGAAATGTTCTGCCTTGTTTTCAGAGCTGCGCAAAAGGGGCGATAAGATGAACTGTAATGAAATGGTATAAGTATTAGGATAGTTATAATAGATGCGGAAAATACCTGGAACTATGCGATACCCATTCAAGAATGTTGTATAAAATTTTGAAGTGATTGATAAAAATGTGAAAATTTTGAGTTGGATATTAGAAAAAAATTGTGTAGATGGATGTTGGGCTGTGAGTAAACAAGCACGTGGTTCTTTGGAACAAAATCTTCTTGGAACATCAGGAAATAAAGGATTTTGTCCCTATTTCGGTATTGTTTTGAATTAAACTGATGAAAAGTGTGATAGAAATACAATGACTATCATTTCAAATATAGTATTAATTCAACTTTGAAATTTCATTTCTTCGCTGCAAAACGAACTGGACTTAACTTCATCGTAAACTTATTGAAAGTTTTTATGAGTTAAATTATTCTCCACGAACATTCATACATGATCTTCAGCTCGATAATTTTATATTTTGTGTATTATGTTACAATATCTTCAGTCGACTGGAAACATGTGTGAGTGGAGCACGCAGTAACTCAGGAGATTGTGGAACTTCTTACGGTTTGGCCAATGCAGCTTAGTGTTCTGTGCTTAGTGCCTGGACTGTGGCGGGGTGAGGGCGGTGTGGTAAGCCTGTACATGGCGGTGTAGTTAGCCGGGACTCTGGCGGTGAAGTAAGCCGGGACATAGGCGGTGTAGTAAGCCGGGACTTTGGCGGTGTAGTAAGCCGGGACTTTGGCGGTGTAGTAAGCCGGGACTGTGACGGAGCAGCAAGCCGGGACTGGCGGTACAGTTAGCCGGGACTGTGACGGAGCAGTAAGCTGGGACTGGCGGTACAGTAAGCCGGGACTGTGGCGGTACAGTAAGCCGGGACTGTGGCGGTGTAGTAAGCCATGACTGGCGGTACAGTAAGCCGGGACTGTGGCGGTGTAGTAAGGCATGTAATGCAGTCCGCTATTGATCTCGACGCGCCGTTTACTGCCGCTACATCGACTGCTCTGAGCCGCCAGCTCAAATCGCGACAATTGTGTACGCTTGCTCGCTAGGCCGGGCTTCACATCCAATCTTCTCCGGCAGGATCAATGTCACTAGACTGTCCCCCTTCGCCTCTTTTCTCGGGCTAGTGTGTGTCCGTGCACAGAATCCTTCTCCAAAAGTGTTTGCGTAAGGAAATTCTTTCAAGGTTGAATGTCGACTTAGCCTTCCAAGTTACTGGAAGCTCTCATGATATAATTTCGTTGACTGAAGTTCGATTGAGTTCTCGATTGAGTTGAGGGAATTTGATGAGTCTAACATGCTGCTCATTGCACGAAGACTTTAGATCAATGGCACGAAAGCTGGAACTGCTAATTTTTAAGTGAATGCATTTTTAAATCTAAATGCGGTCATAAAAAAACGAAACACTGCGCTATAGTTAAATTCCTCTCCATTGAAACGTTTCAGTTGATGATCATGGGCCCTGCGAGAGGATGGCGTTTTCAAGCTCTATCAAGTATGCGTAACGAGTTAGAGGAAGGTATGAGGCAAGAAACGAAAACATCCAAGATTTACGTTTTTTGATGTGCAATATAGCCTCTCCGGAATAAACATTATTATCATCTACAACTCTACACATGGTTTACCCTTCATTTGATTCGCAAAACATCTATGAGTAAACTCAATTGTCTAATTTATTTAATCATAAATACATATGTAAATCTATTATACATGCTGTCATAAAAAGAGAGAAACACTGCATTGTAGAAAAATTCCTCACCCCTGGAAAGTCAATGTATTCCCAATCCAAAATCTCCGTAGAGCTCTTGGCAGCAAGTGTAGGGCAAACCTCCTTAGGATATTTGCGCATAAGGTTCACGCGACGCAGTTTAGCGCAGGAACGTTCGGGTGGGGGGCAGGTCACCGCAGCATCACAGATGGCGGCCGAGGCTGCCGTGCGGCTGCGCAAAACTGCCCTGCGACTCACGAGACGTGCCATTTTTGCTACTGTGGCACTAAATGAATACTTTTGCGCAGGCGCTGCACGGTGCTGCCGTTGGCGGTTACATCAATACGTCAATACTGGGCTGCTTGTCGGTTGTCACTCCAGATTACTACTGCTATTTTCATAGGGTCTTACTTCTCACATTAACTTCCATGAAAGCAGCCGTGATTTTCATAATGTTTTGACACCTTCATTCGTCGAAAAAGGAACTAGGGTAAGTAATATCTTATGCGTACTTTCGACTTTAGTTTTCTTACCAGTGCACGCATTCATTCATTCATTAGTGAATAATGAATTTCCCATTTCAACTCTCTGCTGTCATCAAGCCTCAATAATTCACTCTACAATTAACAAAATATTACATTAGAGAGCACGAGACCGACAAAAAACAATGCGCCCCAGCTGAGTGGATAGAGTTGTAATTTTTTCTACGAACTTCAAGGTTCAATTTAGCGTTGTCTCTTCGTCTTCACATGCGTGATCACTTCTTTTTTATGAAAAAATTTTAAATCACTTTCTAAAAAACGCCGACTGGAACTGCAATCGTGAAAAATGACTCTGCTCAAGAACTCAAGAATAACGCACAATGATTTGATTTTAGCACGTACAAAAACTTCTTTTTTTGAACCCGCGAATTGCATGCATTTTGCTGCAAAATTTCAATTCCTTCATCAATTGAAAGAATTGATGTGTAAGAATTAGTATTTAGTATCATATATTTATCTAAAGCAGAATCCTTCCTATAATACATCATTATGTCAAAACAATGTATAACTTTTCCAACAATTACTATGCTGCACATTATTTGCCGACAACCTATTACAGACTCGAAATCGTTTTCTTAGAGTTTCTGCATTAATCTTCGTGTACTCAGTTAAGTAAACTTCAGCACGAAAGCACCGAATTTTACTGCGCTGATTCTCACATGGCGTGTTAACAAATTGCGCTCTCCATGCTATGAACAACAAGTTCTTTCGACCGAGCCAAGTTTGGGGCAACTCAGGGAATATGGTCTCAACGCACCGCACCCAATGAGCGAAATGTTAATGTTATCAAAAATATTGCCAGCAAAAGGACTACGCTAAAGTTCAAAATGTTTAAAAAATTCCTATTTAAAGAACTTATCTTTCAAGAATAATTTGTTTCTTTTTTAAGGAATTCTTTTCTTTGAGAAAGTTTCGTCAAGGTGGGGAAGTGAGAAATATTTTTTAGATTATTTATGGTTACCTTGTTTTGCGTACCCTTTTGAGTTTCCGAATTAAGCTAGATCTAATTATCGAATCAATTTAACTAATTGCAGAAAAAAACGTGAAAAATTTATCAATATATCTAACGAAGCTGAACGTAGCATTTATGGGAACTTAAGATGATCAGAACCTTTGACCAATGTTACGTTCACTTATGACTCCACTCGCGAGTTCTCGCATGAGACAGACTATTTGACACTGGCAGATGAAATTTTCAATAAATAATCATTTAATTTCTGAGTTGAAACAGGCGTAACAATATTTCAAGTGGAGTGATCCCAGTAGAATTCAAACTGTATTCAAAACCTTTTTATCTGTACACATGTTCCTGAGCCTGTACACGAAGATAGCAATCAGTCATGAGGGGAGTGTTGCATAACCGTAAAACACGGCAAGATTTATTCGATTTCTTTATCTATTCTTTTCTTCCATCGTTTTCAATTCTCTGTATTCTTTTCGCCTTTTAGTTTCTGTTCGTATGCTCTCTTTTTCTTTTCTGTTTTATTTTTCTACTATTTTCTTTGAAGCGACCTCTTCAATTTAAAAACATAGTAATACATATGCATTTCATGTACATAGATTACATGCAATTGAAGCATTTGCATTTCAGCACTTGGGAGTTTTCCTCCATGTATACCATTAGGTCGTGAAATTATCCGAAGCTGGTAGCCATTTTAGTGTAACTTCCGTGTGTAACTCCGTATGGTGAAAATTTGTTATTTCTGGCTCTGCCATGCATTGCAAGTATTTTTTCGTGTTGAAGGATTACCTGATTGACAGCTGACGTGCAAAATTTCCAGGGGTTTTTTCAAGAAAATGTTATATAGCGCATGTTTCATTATCATCCAAAGTTTCATTGGACCTATAAGAAATTATTCCTGTACGCTATAAGTTTCTGTTTAATCAATGAGGTTCCCTTGCTTCTGAAGACGCGAGAAAAACAGTAGTATGAATGTGAAATGTACATCATTATCCGAGGACAATTTCAGCTTGGGTGCGTTGTTTTCTCCTAACATGCTGCATTCTTGAGATGCAGCTCAACATTTTACATTTTAGGAGGAAAATCGCTTACAATCAAAGGGCCTGATGTCGTAATGTCTCAGTTTACCGAGGGCTGGCCTGGATAAGAGTTTCTTTGTCTTGCGAAAGTTGCGACTTGGCGGTAACACTTGCCTCCAAGAGCCCTAAACTTCTGCCTGGACAGTTCAAAGCGGTCGTGTATTAGGTACCGGACACAAGCGAGCCACACTTTTAAAAAAGCCAGTTGATTTTGGTCGGTTCATCTCCTGCAGACTGATTCCAGTCGTTTTATGATAGCCATTTCTTTCAGACGCTCACTAAATCCCTACGAGGCTATGCAAAGACCTTAAAAAAATTCACAAACTTTGATCATCTCGAACCGTAACTGAGTCGGCATGACCAGAAAGTTGGGAGTTATCCCAAAGTCAACCCAGGAGTGCAGAGGGTGTGCGGCGGTTAAATTTTACGAGCTGTGACTGGCGGCCTTCCTTTTGTAGCAGCAAGCGCCCTCGCTTAGTGAAACACTCTCGCTTGCACGACCTCAGAGAACTTTTCCAATTTTCCCAAACCTAACTGGAACATTTCCTCTACTAGATGGTCCATTTTAGCGTTTTTATGCAAGTTATTGCATTCCAAGCTTCTAGGTGCAATTATTGAATTTCTTCAGGCGTCTAAATTGGTGTCACAGCACAGGGTAATGCAAACATTACGTTGCTCTAATGGCTGTCGCTGTAGACGCCTGAAACAGAGTCTAATTTGAGCTGTTGAAGAAGAATGCAACGCGTATCGATACACTCTTGAGAGAAGATATTCTGAAATTTTAGTTTAAATCCACTTTTTACTGCGAAGTGTAGCCTTTTTTCGTAGCAATAAGCATCATCAGTTGGCGACGTACTAATTATTTCCTAAGCAAATCTAATAGGTTCTGCTAAAAAACACGAAATTAACACTTCAATTGAAGAATACTTTACTGCAAAAAGATGTGTGAAACACCTATTAATTTTTCTTCAGATTATATACGTGAATCCTTGTACTATATATTCACAGGCGTGGATCGCTTTGTATTATGTACTTTTAACTGAAAACTTAATTTTACGAGTCTAAATAAAGACGCCGGGGTCTGAATACTAACAATCCACAGCTCAGTTTTACGAAAACGCTATTGACATATAACAAAGAAATTGCTATAAGGAATAAGAGAACTCTACATCATCGACTAAAGTCTTCAATGTTTTCAGGACACACTTGCCGTGTTCTGAACTGCAGACTCGGGGCAAAGTCCCGCTTATTGAATCACTTGTTTATGAGATCCGAGTTTTAAGGTGAATACTTGAAATCGATGTTGCATCACGCTCCGTGTTCTGAACTACCTACCTTTCTGCGTGAACATGTTTTCTCTGTTAGAACTGTACGTGCGAGTTGCGGTAGAGACGACCATTGTGGACTTGGAATGCAGAATCAATATTGTTACCACTCTGCAATAATTGTTCTGAAGTAACCATTTTTCTCGGTAAGGTCATTGAATTCTGCTGAGATACAAAGTTTAATGGGTAAATTTGCCAGAAGAGACTGCAAAATGTGCTCAAGCTCTGTAATACAATGTGAGCTCTTTAATCACCCAATTCTCGAACTCTTCGTAAATTCGAAAAATGATTGTCCCAGCAACTCAAGAATTGTTTTGTCCATTTATTGTAATCATTGTTACTCAATATCATTGTCAAATATAGTAAAAGAGTCAAAATATTAAATCATTCCGTTAATGAGTACGTGACATGAGTCTATTGATATCACACAATCCTGTCTAACCCTGTCTTTAATATAATCTTTATGACTTGCAGTCTTATTTAGAGAAACATTATCGTAATATTTTCGAAGCCATGCTGATGATTTACCAATCGCCCATGCCTTGCGCTGACAAGGACGCGTTTGAAAGATGCAGCTCTGAAGACTCAAGTCTCGAAAGTCGACATTGTAATGAATTATCAACTGCATTAGCTTTTAGGAACAAAATTGAGCCAGATGTTAGTTTCGCTACTTGATGTTCGGGTAGCATGGAAGTTCGACCTTTTTACATCACTTCACACGATGAGAAGTGCAAAAGTCGCACAAATACCCCACATGCTTCTCAACCTGATTGACGGAAATTGTAAATGACATACTACAGCTGTTGCTCACCTATTAAGGCATGAAGAAGAGGTTTAATTCTTCGAGGTTTTATTCCAAAATATGGAACATGATTTCTTCGAATTTATGGTAGGAGACAGAAATAGTGGTTTAATCGAGTGAGTGTAGGAAAACGCCATGCGACAAACATCTTCTGCTCGCACTGGGCTTAGTGTTTGTCGGAATTGAAGTACATGAAAAGATTGGTCCTCGGCACTATGCGCTGTAATATCCCCTGTATTATCTTCGACAAATTTTGCAGGCACCTTGATAGATTGGCGCCCGAAATAGCGCAAACGCCCACGTCATTGCGCATCCTCGCTTCCTCCTCGACAGCTCGAGGAAGCGCAATTGCTCAAGTCAAGACAATCACGTCAAACGCAATGCGTGCCCCCACTTTCTTGTTAATACATGGATCTTACGATTGTCCCGCAAGCGTTATCTATGAATTTTTCTACTCTCTTTCTCTAGAAAAAAAAGCAGAAGTAGGGCACAACTGACCTCCAGTACGAGGGCTTTTGATTTTAATTCTGTTATAATTCTCACTTTACTTTTTGATCAAATCGAGAGACACCTTCTTCGGTCAACGTACCAAATCTGCGAACACCGACACTGAGCTTTTATAACTTTCTAGAGCCACCGAAAACATAAAACTTCACTGAGCTTCTCTGGCGTCTGATAGTCGTCCTAAATGAACGGAAATGTAAACAAGACCTTGAATAAATAAATGGTACACATCGTTACGCTGGGCTAGAAGCTTTCGAGGCTGTGTTCAGGGAACTTATATATCCTGCAATCATACCATCTCGCGCTCCACTTGCTTTTGTTAACGTTTGGTTGTTTATTACTTACGTATTCAGGGTAGCTAAAAACTTTCCCTCAGGGTAGCTAAAAACTTTCACTCAGGGTAGCTAAAAACTTTCACTCAGGGTAGCTAAAAACTTCACTCAGGGTAGCTAAAAACTTTCACTCAGGATAGCTAAAAACTTTCACTCAGGGTAGCTAAAAACTTCACTCTGGGTAGCTGTTGTGGGAATGGAAACAAACAAGTATTGTCCTAAATGACGATGTTAGTCGGAAATTGTGGTGATTATTAAGACGTAAATACTGCACTCATGTAACCCAATGTTAAATCCAGCGAAAATATAATAAAATGAGTCGCTTTTTAATCTAAACGAACAGTGTGTAAAGTATAATTTTACAATTATCGGATATTTTCATGGAAGATTTTGAGCATTGTATGAACTGGTCTGTATTGAAATATGAAAACGGTCAAAATCTCTTCCTGATTCATAGCGTGTGCTTTTATTTGCACGTTGATATCAAGTCAAAACTAGGCGTAGTGCCTGAAAACTGATACCAATTTATTTTATAGGCGAAACTAATGTTAACTTAGAATTATATTACATAATTTCTGTATGCAAAGTCAGTAAAGGAACGTGAAACCTGAGCAGACGAAGGTTTTAATTAAAATGTCCAATAATCTTTTATTTCTTTATGATTCACGGTTTAGAAGTGAGAATAAGCTTTGGATTTTTTTCATTCATCCACACACACACGTGCGCACAAGAACGAAGAGTTTTTCTTTTGCAGCTTCGTGAAACTTGGTATTCCGCAAGCTGAATCCTCTAGATCACACGGGCTTTACCTGGTTATCTTTCTATCAAGTCGTTCTCCAGGATCAGGTTCTGTTTTCCCTCCAAGACTGGAAGATTTCTACTGACTTAGCTGGGAGTCTCGAGCACTGACACGTGCGGTGGTTCTCTATCTCATGTGCTGCGTGCTAGCATCTATTAAGGTTGTAAGGTCATCAACTTTTCATTGAAAGACAGAAATAGTAACATAACAATGTAATTAGGCAGTAATGCTCTTTGGAAATGTCTGATTAACAAACATCGAAACTCTCGCAATCAATGAAGAAAAATCCTGTTTTTTTCGAACGCAGGGTTTGATATTTCTCCCATCTCTTGTATCGAGTATTGTATTTTATGTAATCTTTATAGAAAATGATACACCTACGAAAACCGAAAAAGCTTGTTTATAATAAACATATCTATTACAGACATTAACCTAATAGATATACAACAAAAACAGCTATGATAATTAGCCAGTAAAATTGACATATATCTCTGATTTCTCCTTTCAATTATAGTCTTCGTCTGCACGCATGATGAGGTGATGAAACGCTCGGTCCCAGATTTATGGACTATATAAAGAGTTTATGAGCGCGGTCAACAAAATTAGCGTGCTTGCAAACTCGGCTGAAATTTCCCGACAATTTACCTTGATTGAAATGTTTCTTCGATATGGAAAACCTTTGATCTGCGTTCTTTCACCCAGAATAATTTGATCATTGTTCAGGAACGTTGCCAAAGAATTCACATGGGCTGAAAAGTGGCTCACGAAATTTCGAATTCGATGTAATCTAATCAATTTCAAACATAACTGATACATTCAAAGATTACATCAAGCTGATGCATAAAAGGTTTGATTGATCGAACTCAAATCAACACTACAGACCTCTTGTATGAACTGCCCTGCGGACAATTTCAGGGGACGAATTTTCAACAAATTTACTTTGTTCATGGGGAAAGCGTGAGAGAACTTACGTTTTCTGCTGAACTGTTACGACGACGTAAATTATTCGAAAGCCAGCATAGGACGTTGGAAGAATAAATAAAAGTGCGAGGAAACACGTCTTCGGTGAGATCATTACCTTATTTAAGAGAGTCAATGAATAAAAACATTTGGAACGTTTCAACTTCCTGGATTACTTTCAACTTGAAAACGAGTAGGTAAAAACTATTCAATGTAAATCAAAATATATCAATCAATGGGCAAGAATAGTAAAAAACATTCAAAAGTTTGAACATTGAACATTCAACCACTCACTGATAAAAAGTAAAAATATTCTTTATCAATATTAAATCAGTTGTAAAAGGAAAGACAATGTTCTGACACACGCTGGTTGCTGTGACGTTCGCAAAATTTAGTAATTATTTACAAGCTTCAGATTTTTAAACGAAAGAGCCAAATTAAACTTGATACATTAAAGCAAACAGTACTAATATTGGAGGATTAAATGAGCAACGACTCTAATATGTTTGTGAGGACACCTGATTTTCCAACTATTTTCACTCCTTTGCAAAATAATTTTCCCACATCTTGGTCTCGTCGAGTTGCTTCTTTTTACAATTAGCTACACCAAATATAAGTCACTTTGAAACTGCGTAAAAAAATAAGTGCCTGAGAATCTCAAAGATCATCGTGCACTTGTATTTTCTTGGGTTAGTCATTAGTAGACAACTGTACAAGGTTTTATTTATCTAATTTTACAAGTAATGTGTTTTTAATTTGCACTTTTGCGAATGTTTCAAGCTGATTAATTTCGGTTTGCTACCTGTTTTATGTTATAATACTGGAAATCCCTCATTTTGAATAATTTAAGATTTTAATATTGGTATGATATAAGTTGATGCTGCGAAAAAAAAACAAAGGTAATATTTCCTTCCATTATTACACACAATGTTCAATCGCATGTACAACAATATTGTCAACCGACGTCCAAATGTACGCTATGTCGATACAAATTCTCATTGATCGAAATCAGCTCCAACCATTCTCTGATGTAGCCAAAAACGCCGAGCAAAACATGCCCCAGTTGGAAGCTTGATAAAAATGATTCTTTCGGGCCTCACATCGTGATGACCCTGGTTGCAATGATGCAATGAACGAAGCACTTATCATTAGACGCAATAGTGTTGCACGTGCCTCAGGACGATCGTAGGCATCATATTCTTTTGCTCAAAAGAATTCTGGTTTCTTCTGAACGTCGTAAGAAATTAATGACTGTGACAGGCGGCTGGCATGCTGTGGCTGGGTGAAATTTGCAAATAATATCTTTCTTGCTTTGTGAGAGTCCGTAGTTTTGTAATCACGCGGCTGAAGTATGGAGCTCTGGAAAATTTTCAGTCAAGGGCATACCGAAATTCCTTTTCGGGTCAACATTTTTTTTTCAGTTCATGTTGCTACAATTCACTGCCATGAAGAAACATGCAGAATTTTCATGTAGCTGAACGAATTGAATATTTGTGCATCATTTTCTATCGAAAAGGTTGTTATATTTCAGAATAGTTAGATGTTTTGCAACATGAATTAATTCTTTCACAGAAACTCATCAACAAGTATTTCTACTGAGTGAACCCATGGCTTTAACTCTTCAAGAACCACCAGCCTTTGCTTGTTATATAAAATGTTACCAAAGAGAATGAAACTTCTTTTCTTTCGTGTAGAACCCTTTTGCCCCAGTATTGCTTTTTAGCGCCACATCCCGCAATTTCACACAGATAAATACTGACGCATTCTTGACGCTCACAGACACCTAATTTAAGAAGAAGTCATGAGAAAATAAGTTGCTCAACTCACTTCCCAAGAGATCTTGCAGTTTAATAACGATGTTTACTTTAAGCCAACATACTTACAAAACATGGCGCATATATGTATTTTGCCGAGTTAATTTTAGGGACGAATTCACAGTCACTACTACTCCCGCCAGCTCACTTGTATATTTTACAGAACTCGCGCAGGGTGCAAAGTCCTTTGTGTGCATTTTTGGTTCGTTAACCACTGATATAGACATAAATAATGCTGCGACCACATAATGAAATTAGGCAGCATTACAATAGTTTTAATTGCATAGATAAAAAGTTTGATCTGCAGGATCAGTACATTCGTTTCACGAGATAAATTCAAATAATTTAAAAAAAAAATAAATTTTATCAGACCGAAGAGCAAGACATATTTTTTTGGCACTAGTGCTTACATTAACAACGCTTAAAAGGTGACCTTAGTACGAAATTATTTGTACGAAATGGCAAGTTTGTGATTTAAAGATATATTCAACTTCATTTCTAAAGGTAAGTATACAATTCCAAGCAGCAGAGCAATGTATTTCACTTGTCTGGATCCTCTGGTTGTCCAGTCGATCAGTCGATCCTCTGGTTGTCCTCGCATGACACCATATTTTGCAAACTTTAATTTTTAGGGTCTACAGTTGACACTAAGGTTTTTGAACTGATCCTGTGTTTGAATCAAGTTAGAACAACAGAGAGTAGCTGGGGCTAATTCCCAATAATTACCTTCAGTTTACGGAATATAACACCGAGCCTCAGCTGCCTGATTACAGAACTACACACTCTTGACATAAACACAAAGACATCACACGCAAATTTCTCCCAACCACAGTATGCCAACCGTCTGTCACAACCATTAATTACTTACGACGTTGAAAAGTAACCAGAATTCTTTTGAGCAAAAGAAAATGTTCGCATGAGAGCGTGAAAAACTTGCGCTAGCCACAAAGAAATCGGTCAGTGTTATCTGAGTTAATGTAATTATGGAGATATACTCCCTCACCGCTGGCTGCTCTGACCCCGCTTCTGATGTAGAAGTTTGTACAAGTCTGTGATACTAGAGTTCAGTGTGTATTACGACTCTTTGTTTTCTCTTACTATGAAAGATGTGAACATTTTTGAACACCTCATAAGCTGAGAGTAACACACTCGGATGCGGATGACTTACTTGAAATTACTCGAGGATACGATATTAAAAGCACAACTTTGCAATCTCTGAGAAAATTGTAAAAGCAGTCGGCGTTATTCAGTTCATTTCGCCCTGCTTCAGGAACACAGGCTACACCCAGAGCTGACGAAGTTGTCCGTGCTACCCGATGTTCAATTCAGATAATTCCTTCTATGCTGTCGTGCTACCTTATCTCGACTCCGATGACCACGAGGCTAAGATGACCCTGCACTGAGAGCCATGGACTCCTGGGCTGCAATCGGCTCCAGGAGTCCAGCCTGTTCACGAGGACTTGACCGGCAGCTGTCAAACTGTGAATTCGGTGTTTTTTAACCTTTCGCTGCATCCCCCGATGAAGATGACGAAGCTTGACTTTTCATCAGATTAACTACGCTGGTTTGCAGAAGATGTATGAATCCTACTCTGACTCGTCAAGAGGAGCGTACATTCTTGGACGCATTGGCTAGAACTGAAAGGTTCCTCCGTTTACGCGCCGTCCTATCTTTTTTTGCTTCGGAGAAATTAGCTAGGTTAACATGTTGATACAGGCACATAAATGAACCACTACTTTGATCTCCAGCATAAGTAAATAAAAAACAATATATGAGCTACTCTAGTCAAAGAGACGTGAAATTTTTTTTTTCAATATATGCTAGAACTCTCTGTCATGTTCTTCGTCCTCGTCAAACGCACAGTCGTCTGATAAAGCCACCAGCGTGTCGGTTGGCATGGTGCTGAGGAGAGATCGGCGGTTTTATTGTTGGTGGTGGGACTGCCCCTGAAATTTTTACGGCGACTTTGTGAGAGTTATAAGATAAAGAGGCGTTGATTTTGTGAGAGCGTAATGTACCCTTGCAGCTCAGCACATGTACTTCATTTCTGAAATTTACCAGACATGATTTCAGAGCAGAACTCAAAACTAGTCATCCTAATTTTATGATTCTGTATACATTTGTTCGAAACAAATTTGATTATGTTCTCATCAATTTAGTGTAAAATAGTTCAAGAACACCTAAAACGACTCAAATCTGAATCCTAACATGCCTACAAAGTTTCAAATGTTATGTGTTTCCTTTTTTCCCTCTGATGGGAACATCGTTGTTATAATTCGCGTGTCAGATTATTCGCTGGAGCATGATCTTTCAAATATTTTTATCGTCGTGACATATATATATATTCGTCACAATTATTATATTTTCTATGATTTATTAATCAAATTGAAGCTACCACCACCCATTAAGGGAACATTTGACTATTTATTAATATTATATTCGAATGTTTTTCTGTAATCTTCGGTAACGTGATCTGCGGTAATCATTTTCATTCATTTCTTACGAACGATCGTCTCTTTTTCTCTCCTGACTCATCTCACCACAAAAGGTCAAATAAAAGGCATCTCCAATCGAAAGGGATTTTACATATTAATGAATGTTATCACTCTATGACAGAATACGCATCCTACATACTTAGAAGTTTGAATATAGAGCCTAGATTGGTATTATTAGAGGGAATACTCATCTTATCGGGCGATTCCGCCGTTGTCATGCGGATCACCGGTGACTATACCGCCATCTTGAGAGGAGCTGTGCACTCCGCTGGTACTTAGTGTTCACCAGCAATGAGCACTGCCACGGCTACAGAAACATCTGACTTGTAGAACTTAATTCAGCAATTACATTAACGTAATTTACTTTCCAACGCTGTGATTTACTTTACAATTAAGCGTAACAGCCGCAAGGCTGTAACGCACGAGAATGCCCTCTCTTGTTCGTCCTTTCTCAATGAGCGTCTCCCCCCAACTGCCTGCCTGCCCTCGAATGAACCGCGTCGGTCACGTCACCTCCCTGAGTTGCTATTTAATAATTTTGATATTAACGCTCTAAAATATAAACAGGAGCTACTTCCTAAACAATTCAAATACATGGATAATTAATTCAATAAATATAGTTATAATAAAATCCCGTTTAGAATACACAATATTAAGAAAAAAAACAACATGTAGTCGTACGTTGAAGTTCGTGGCAATATGCTGTTGGAGTTTCTTCCTCGTCATAACGATGTTTGATGTCCGTCCTTGTTGAGGCGATGTTTCTAGAAGGTTCTTGATGATGTTCTCGCAGACTCAGTCATACAAAATGTTCTTTTAGAACGTTTAATGGATTGCAATGCTGGCCAGTCATCTCCTCCAGTTCTTAGCGTTGTTTCCTTTTTTTTCTTTGGTCGGAGACCAAAGACAGTTATACTGGAGAGTATAACAATTCTCCGCGGCCAATGGAACTGAATCAAGTTCCACCTTGACCTGATTTATCTTCAATGTGTCCTGCTCGTGCAGCCGACGCGTTAAAAAAATGCGCGGGTAGTGGAAGGAGCAAGTTAGCGTACGCTCGGAGTTTGCTCTTCTGTCGAGCTCTGATTCAGGGTCGTCACGTATAGGTACCATCCCAGTAGTTTTTGGCAAAACGCTGTCCTTAATACGATACCGAGTCCCCCTCCGTCGTAATGGATCACCGCGGTAATGCTGAGAGTTAAGACTCCCGGAAGTGTAGACTTCCATAAATCCCCCAAGACGCATGAAGTCCAGGGCTGCTTTAATCTTCTCCTCCACATGCAGAAGTTTATAAATTTACTTCGAGTTGAAAAACTCCCGCGGCAGCATTTGAAGTGGATTACTATCCCGTGGAGTTCATCTTCTTTTATGGAGAGTGTTGGAGATAACGCTGCCATTTATGCTGAGATCGTAGTGCGATTTTAATACGTTGATTTTCCATCAGGGCCTCCGTAGTATTCCTTTCACCGTCGTCGATACCATCCAAAGCAGTCGCCGCTCGTCGTCGCAGGAACCGTCGAAATCCAAAGTAGTAGCCGAAACCTCCACGATGACCTGTTGTCCTTCAAATTTTTAAAAGGCCCCTCGTTTTCTGTTCACTGGGCCTCCGTAGAAAATTTGCTGCGGTTGTCGACTTACCCAGCTGATCGAAAATTTCCTTTCAGTTTTCGTTTTCTATGATCTCGCACTAGCTCCGAAGCCTGTCGACGAGGGCTGCGCGTCAGGAACCGGGGGAAAGGGTTGAGGGTAGAGAGGAGAGGTCGCGGGCGCGTGTGCGTGGTGCGCGGTGGTGCGTGGTGCGTGGTGTGTGGTCTGCTCGAGCACACCGATGGTGATGTGTGCCGGTGGAGCCGCCCACTCTGGTGATCTTGGTGTGGGGAAGGCAGCATCGCGTGCCCAGGGTCGGATTCAATAGAAGTCGTCCACCACGCCTGGAAGGTCAGTCCAATTAAATACTTGATCTTATTTATTCTTCAAATTTTCCCGAGTATTCCCTCAAACCATATCTAGTCATAGCTCTCTCTTTCAAAACTTCCAAGTATTTACAAAAGAACTTAAACATCCTACGCGTTTTTTGAATTTTACGTTATTCATTAGCAAATTATGAAATGCACATAAGGTCCAAGTAATTAAGTAAAATCGCAAAGTTCTAATACTAATACATCCTAGCGAGTACACATATTTATGAAGTTATCTAAATACACGGACATGAAATGAACATACTATTACAAATCTTCCCCACATAAAATCATAATTTTTACTTTGGATTTAAATTCGATCAAATTCGACGTAATGAAATCTAAAATCACATTCGGCGTTTGTAGAATACAGATGTACGTATTAACATAAGATCTTCAAAATTGAATACATTCATTTGAAATCAATCATAACCCTAATAAAGTTTTGAAATTATGAGTTTAAATTCAATTTTCTATTTAGATGGGCTATCGTGTCTCCCCGGTATTTATGAATTATTAATTGATATCAATGATGAAACATTTTTCATTTGATGCCTCTCGCAGGTCAGTAATTAGTAGTGCAATGATAAATCCATTAGGAGATTTTCATGGATTATAACCTTTGCGCTTCACTAATATAAAATGAAATTATATGACAAAAAATGAAATTGGTTCGAGGAACCCAAACTAAATTTTGAAAGCCTTAACTTACAATAACTCTAGTAAGTAGACAAATGTCTCTAAATTAGGTTGATTCTCGTTGGAGTAGAGCTGTCGGTAATTGGGGTTGAAATTTCTTGTGTTAAAACATCAAATAAGATTATTACGAATTCGTACTTTAGATTTGAAAAAATTAATCAATTATAGATTGATGTTGATCATTCTTATTTTAATTTTTGAATATACTCATAAATTTTAATAGCAATTTTCTGACATCCGTAGCAATTTGTTTAACAAATGTCGTATAAGATCGTTGAAGTTTACTAATTACATCGCAAAAAGTTATATACGGCCATAATGAAATAATAAAATTTTACATTCTCACATGTTGTCAAATTATTTTTTATTTGTAAACGTTAAGTATTAAATGTTGAAATTTTAATAATTCGTGGATCACGAAATTTAGTTTCTATCGTGCGTGGTATAAATTTTCCATGGCATCGTGCGTGAGATTGTTACAAGCGTGTCTGGCGGTCGCCGCCCGAAAGCACAAAGGGGCTTTGTTTAAGCCTGCGCGCCGGCACCAGATGTCTCCCCGGTGAAGCCGAGCTTCGAGTGCCGTGAATGCTTAGCCCAACATACGCCTATAACATAGCTATGTTAAACTATATTTTTAATGTAGAAAGTGCAGAAAATGTTGTTATAAATTTGCGGTTATTGAAATTGAGTTGACAGGAAGATACATTGAACAAACATACTACAAATCTCGTCGTTAGCACAGAAATGGTTTACAGAACATTAATGCAACATAAATTTATCATTTTTGAAGACGTCCTGCAAATGAGTATTCGTTTGAAAGAGGAGGACGAGATGAGTAAGTTAGAGAAATTAGTTGTGATCGTTCGAACATTTAAATTTACAATTTAATTTTTTTTTTGATTCGGAGGTGTGAATTCGGTTTGAGATTCGACAGTAACATTTACATTATTACATCAAAACTCAAATTCCACCGCACAGCCGCCATTGTTATGTGTTTCCTTTTTTCTCTCTGATGGGAACATCGTTGTTATAATTCGCGTGTCAGATTATTCACTGGAGCATGATCTTTCAAATATTTTTATCGTCGTGACATATATATATTCGTCACAATTATTATATTTTCTTTGATTTATTAATCAAATTGAAGCTGCCACCACCCATTAAGGGAACATTTGACTATTTATTAATATTATATTCGAATGTTTTTCTGAAATCTTCGGTAACGTGATCTGCGGTAATCATTTTCATTAATTTCTTACGAACGATCGTCTCTTTTCTCTCCTGACTCATCTCACCACAAAAGGTCAAATAAAAGGCATCTCCAATCGAAAGGGATATTACATATTAATGAATGTTATCACTCTATGACAGAATTCGCATCCTACATACTTAGAAGTTTGAATATAGAGCCTAGATTGGTATTATTAGAGGGAATACTCACCTAATCGGGCGATTCTGCCGTTGTTATGCGGATCACCGGTGACTATACCGCCATCTTGAGAGGAGCTGTGCACTCCGCTGGTACTGAGTGTTCACCAGCAATGAGCACTGCCACGGCTACAGAAACATCTGACTTGTAGAACTTAATTCAGTAATTATATTAACGTAATTTACTTTCCAACGCTGTGATTTACTTTACAATTAAGCGTAACAGCCGCAAGGCTGTAACGCACGAGAATGCCCTCTCTTGTTCGTCCTTTCTCAATGAGCGTCTCCCCCCAACTTCCTGCCTGCCCTCGAATGAACCGCGTCGGTCACGTCACCTCCCTGAGTTGCTATTTAATAATTTTGAAATTAACGCTCTAAAATATAAACAGGAGCTACTTCCTAAACAATTCAAATACATGGATAATTAATTCAATATATATAGTTATAATAAAATCCCGTTTAGAATACACAATATTAAGAAAAAAAAAACATGTAGTCGTACGTTGAAGCTCGTGGCAATATGCTGTTGGAGTTTCTTTCTCGTCATAACGATGTTTGATGTCCGTCCTTGTTGAGGCGATGTTTCTAGAAGGTTCTTGATGATGTTCTCGCAGACTCAGTTTTACAAAATGTTCTTTTAGAACGTTTAATGGATTGCAATGCTGGCCAGTCATCTCCTCCAGTTCTTAGCGTTGTTTCCTTTTTTTTCTTTGGTCGGAGACCAAAGACAGTTAAACTGGAGAGTATAACACAAACTCCACTCAGCTTATGCGTACAGTTAACTTTAAGTGTTATTTCTCCTTCACAAACTCCTAGCAGATTTTATTTCAAACATTTTCCAGCGACTCTACAATTGTTTATTCTATGCGTGGAAATCGTACCAAACGCTCCCTCTAAATTTTTCAAACGTTGACGACAAAATTCCTAGGGATCCGCTAAAAATCACTCAACTCCGAAATAATTAATTTCCTCTGAACCTCCATCTGGAGACTTGGAATCGAGCGCTGCGACTCCAGGCAATCATGGAAGAGCATCCAGAGTTGGTGCCGTCAGTCCGCCCTGCAAAGCCTGAATGGCTCGAGAGGAAGGCGACCAGATCGCGTCTTCGTGCGCCTATTGATGTTGCTGTGATGGGCGTCATGGAAGCAACCCTCCGATATTGAATAACAATCTACCGCGACCCATCACCTCTCAGCTCTCCTTAGTTTCGTCGGCCGCACCTCTTCATGTCTCTCGGGTCTCATGCACGGCTGATTTCGAGTGAACCTGCCGTGCCAGTGGGAAATGCCATGCGCTTGTGCAGAAAAATGATTTTGAGCCAACGTTTCACTGCATCAATGTGTGACTTTGATATACAATCCAGGATTATATTAGTAGCGACGAGATTCGAATTACGCGTCTATGATCACTTTGAGCTTATAAAAATTGAAACCAGATTGGTGAAAATGTTTTAAAATTCATATGACTGAGATGATAAGTATCGCTACTCTATTCGTACGTGATGTATTGAGCAATTAACTAACATTATAGACGAGTTACAACAAATGACCGCCAAAGTGTGTTCCGTCATTTAGTTATGATCATGAACTAGCCTTTTTTTACTTCTCAAGGAACTAAGTGAACAATGGTTCATTTGAACACAAGAAGAATAAATGTAAACACTGCCTAGTTGAAGTTTTTCGTTGATTATTTGATTTAAATGATCAATAGCTCATTTGAATACATAAACAAATGTGCAAACATAACCTAATTTAAATAATTGCCGCTGAACTCAGTCCTTGACAAATAAATTTGCCCCGTATTTGACATTGTACCCCGTACAATGAAAACTGTTGTTCACGCCAATGCTTCAAAAGAAATATTGCTCTACAATGGACGGATTTTATATACGAAGTGTTGTTCACCATTTCATGATTGATCTATTCAATGCTGAGTTTTCCCCTTATTGGCTTCACAACCTTAGATACAGAATTGTTATTTTAATTTGTGTTGGAAAATTGAAAAATTTTAATAATAAACAAAAATTATTATGGTAATGAACATAAAATAGAACAATTCAGAAAGGATTTTTTAATGAAAATTACAAGAAGTAAAGAACTTGTAATATTAGCAAGTCTCAGACAATTCGTTCGTTGACGAAATCAAACTAACACTTGCGTCTAACACCTTCCATTCTGTACACTGCTGCCTACTTCTAATACGCTCTGCTATATGTATCCATCTATTGTATTTGTAGCCTTCAAAATTAAACGTTATTAAGATCCTGATGTGAACATGAGAGAAAAAATTAAACTGATTGGGAGCCGAACTTCAAAAATGAAAGTAAACATAATTTGTAAAACATTGAAGTCGACCATAACTCGCAACTTTGATTGAAGTATATATAAATTTAGATGTCTCAGCGCATTTTCCTGCAAAAGCGCATTTAGAATACTAGTTTCTGTTTTTAATTTATCGTGTGGGGAACCAACATTTTACATGCCAGTACGTTCTTTTTAATCCCGGAATTATTTAAACTTAGCTTTTTTCAGTTTCAATTCAGTTTACTTTGTATTTTTAGCAAAAAACCAACAAAAAATCTTTCATTCGTTCATGTTCACATATTTCACTGAAGAGAAACATTTGCAGCGCGAGTTTTACGAGTGCAATGAACCCCGTAAGAGGAAGATGAGTGTCCTAATATTTAATTTCGAAACCCTTGCTCGCAAAAATCGCTGGCGCTTTCTTTTTAATTTTCTGTGTGTGTTTTAACTGGAATAATAGTTTTTTCTTTCAAAAAAAGTACCATATTTTCCTCAGAAATTACCTAATGTCTGAATAATGCAGGTATCAACTTAATTTCAGTGTTGCTCTTACGTTGGCGCTAAATGGAATATCTGAAATGAATAAAAAACATCTGAAATAAATACCGGTTCCGTCAGAAGCTTTTATTAACACCTCCGTTTCTTTGTGGTCCTTCCGAAAGTTGTTTTGAACATCTTAATTTCGCGATAGATTCTTTTCTATTTGAACTAAATTCTCACCATAAGTGTCTAGCGTGAGTGTGGGGAGACTTGAAGCTAGTCTGGCTTCTCAATAAACTTTGATCTTAATCTGAGTAAGGGGTATTAGTTGTCGTATATTCTTTTTTATAATCAGGAAAGATTATTATCACAAAAAGTGCGTTCTCTCAGCATGTGAGTTTCAATGATGGAATAATTTTCTTTCAGGTGGTCTGTTTTTTTTCCTGATTTTGACATGCAAGAAAAGCGGCGGGAACTCAATGAATGAAATTGTTTGTTAAAGTTTAAATTTTTTGCAAAGTTTTGAAATGTGTTTTTTTGAAAAAATAATGCAGATAGTTTCAACTGAGAAAACTTTCTTGAATTTTAGTTATAGAATGACGTTTTGGCAAGGATCCCTGGACTTAGCTCGTAGCATAAATTATCAGTGTTTCATGCTCAAGTGAAAGCCACAACACAAATTGAATACGATTGAACACGAGAACTTTCTTGCCGTAAAGAGTAACATGTAGAATATGAATTAATTTTCATTCAGAAAAAGTCAACGACTAACAAAGCTTGAAGATCGTAAATTTTGAAGCTTGGCAATAGGTCATTGCTTTACCAGCTCCATGAATGCCCTGACAGTCATTCGATTTTCATACATGAGAAGCGAAAGGAAAATTTAAATGGAATTCATGCGCATTTTGCGTCAGTGAAAAATATCTAATTTGATGGAATTTAGTTATCATCATCATTGAAGCGCTATTTGTATTGCTACACGCATTTCATGCAACCCCGCAAGAAATTCGGTGAACCAATGGAACAACGACAGGGTACTGGGTACATCATTTCAGCACACACTCGTGAAAATTGAGTGATTAAATTCAGTCAAACTGATTTTTGAACTTGGGGCCAAGAAACTCGTCAAAATCATTCAACCTGCACGAGCTTAGCTCTTGTATTTCTCTCAAATGAATAATGTATCAATTTCGATGAGTGAAGCTCCGATTTCGAAGTGAATGTGACTCCATATACGATTCTAATTGGATCATCATATTTCCAATCACAGATGTGGTTTTTCAACGAGTCCGTGACCCTTTATAAGAGTCATGGGAACTCTACAGCCAAGGGATCCATTTCACTAGACAAACCGGTCGTTGTAATTGGCACTAATTCTGTACTTCACAGAAACACTTTCGATCATTTTCGAGAGATGTCAACGGGAGGCAGAGAAGTGAGGTGGAAACGACGTTAATGCGATGCGCAATGTTCCGAAACTGCGCATGCGCGAACGCATCATTAATGCTGACCAGCAATTAAATCAAGCATGATTCTCGCAATTGGCTCACTCTGCTGAAACGACGCTACTCGTCTCGCGAATGGATTTCATTTGGGATTTGAAAACGGAGCAGAACTGCGTTTTTCAGTTCAATTTTTGAGGGTATTTTTAACTCCGTCAACGCAAATGATTTTTGAAGGGCTTTTTAAAGTAGGGATTTATACATACTTCGTTGCATTTTTTTCTCGAAATTTGATGATACATTGAAGAAATTGTCTTGAAATGAGATGAAGTGAAGGAAATTTTTAGTTTAGAGTGTGTGCCTGTCTATGAAGCCTCTACTTCAATTTGTTTGTGTGAAATAAAATATAAACGCTGATCGAATTCAGTGCCTTCGTTCAGTTATACGAATTTCTAGAATACTTTTGAGCTACGGTCATGAGAACTGATACGGAAGTTTTATAAAACCAAATGGCTCCCTTAAACAAAGCAGTTGAAGAACTGAAATAACACTCTGTAAGGTGAAGTTAAACAATTGTGTTCATTTTCATGTCTTTTGAATGTAAACTTCAATCATGCTCTCAATTTGTTCATTGGATTTCACTGCCGAATGACAGTTCCTTTCTCATTCTGTTGTCGGTGACGACCTGATGACAGTACCAGTCGAATGACTATGGTTGAAGTAAGACAAGTGTTAGATTTATATTGTTTTATTCGATTTGATAGGCTGTTCTGTTTGACGCCAATAGTTAGAGAATTATTGAGGCTGGTCCTTCTTGGGAGCCAGTAATAGATTATTTAGGTGCGCGAATCCTGTTCGGCCCTTATTGATAATTCTTGAGGCTGGTCCTTCTTGGGAGCCAGTATTCTTCTCGGGGAAGATAATACTCGGTTTATTTCCAGAGTTTATTGGCAAGAAAATAGTATTAGTTGCAGCAGATTTCAATAGCAGATCAGGCGGTTCTGAAATTTTTCAGGAAGCTTTTTCAGTCGCTCTCCGTTAGGCTGTTCGAAATTCCAGGGAGCGGACCAGTTGAATTTAGTCGCTCTGTCGAATATCGGACAAGCCGGATTGAAGGGGGTTTGGCGAGTATGTAGGATACATGAATTAAATTTTGACGGACATTATTTCTAAAGAGGCGAGAATATTCGGACTGGCGCGGGGCCAAACAACAAGAATAAGTGAAAAAAATTGCCAATCATGGGTTATTAACGAAAAACTCTCCTACGATTGCCACTGTTTTTGGAACATTCGAAGACAATATTAGATTTAACCTAACAAACAATGTGTGTTGGATCATGTAAAAGTGTTTAATTCGTTTGTCAGGTACGAATAACACTATAAAAGGCTTTCAAAAAGACACTCGTATTTGATTACGAATGGAGTAAATGCAGCCAAAACCTTGGGTCAAATCAAATGCTGTTTTTGTTGGTTGCTGGCAAGAGAAAGCAATCGCTAAGTGGACTCCGCATGATTACAACTTCAGTCTCGTAATCGTGATGCTGCTGTGCCTTTTTTTGTCGCAAAAATGAGCTGCTGAACAGCACCCCTTCATGCTGGTCCCTTCACTGGTTTCTGCTGTGAATTTACAGTGTTTAACGATGAAAACATTTTAGGGTGAAAGTTACACACTTCTGATAAAGTTCAATCTATGAAATACGTCCAAGCAAAAATATTCAGCCATTACAAGAACAGTAATGGAACAGATAGAATAAATAATTTTGTGCGAAAATTGAAAAATATTAAGGTTTTGTCGAGTGAGGTTTATTCTAAACTCTACGTGTCTGGTTCTTCTCCGTGAATTTTGTATGGTCTACCAAAGATACACAAACCTGATTTTGTTTCTAAATTCCAGTTTCGGCCAATCTTTGCTGCGTGTAATACTTCCAGTTTCAATTTAGCGAAGTTTTTAGTCCCTGTATTGAATCCTCTAACGAAAAATAACTATACGCTTGAAAATTCGTCATATATTGTGAAAGACATTACTTCTATTCAAAACTCTAATAAATCCGTTATGGCCTCATTTGACGTAGAAAATTTATTCACTAATATACCATTGGCTGAAACCATCAATATTATTCTAAATGCCTTGTTTCAAAAGTCTGGTGATGTAATTTTAGGGCTAGGTAAAAATTACTTTAAGACTCTGCTGGAACTTTCTGTAATGAATTCGATTTTTATTTTTGCCGGAAAACTGTACAAGCAGGTTGAGGGGTTGGGTATGGGACTCCCCTTGGGACCAACGTTTGCTAACATCTTCATGTGCTACTGGGAGGAGATATGGCTCAGAGATTGCCCTTTGCTTTTTAAACCTCACTTTTATCGACGGTATGTAGATGACACTTTTCTTTTATTCCGTGACCCTGGCCATGTTCCTTTATTCCTCGACTACCTGAATTCTAAACATCCCGCTATTAAATTTACCAGTGAAGTGGAGAGATGTAATAGTTTGCCTTTTTTGGATTCTA
>JACJUY010000053.1:175862-191432 GCA_014220935.1 Platorchestia sp. MABIK
AAACTTGTTGAAAAGCCGAGTTTTACCTCATATTTTGAACGTATTATGTTTGCAAAACGTTCGGTTTCTTCATCTATCACTATACTTTGATTTACGAAATTCATTCATAAACTTCGAAGCAGTTATTGATCCCGAGGCATTTTATTTAAATTTCGCCTGGAAAAAAGAAAACACTCTTTATACGAGTAGCTTTATAGAAGTTGACTTGTTTCTTTTGAGTTTTAGCATCACTTCAGGTCGAATAAAATCGCTGTGTATATTTTTATTGAATCCAAGAGGTCGCAGCACGGCTCAGTCTAACTTTTTAGCTGTTCCATCAGTAATTTTTTCTGCCCTGTACAGAAGATACACAAAGACGGCTAAAATCTTAGGTCTCCAGGCGAAAAAAAAAATTAGACTTAGGCTCAGCAACCGCATGCACCCCATGACAGCTCGATTAGCATCTCTGCATGATGGAAATGCAAGTCACTTCCAAATTGCTAACGTCGAAATTTCTCACATAATAATGGGATGTTATACGATTTAAATAGAATGGTGATAAAATTTTAAGTTTTGAGATATTAATAGGACGTTTTATAGTTTTAATGTAATAGTGATACGTTTTAAAGTTTTTATGCAATAAGAGGACGTTTTATAGTTATAACAGAAATGATTCGAAGTCAAGATAACTGAAAAAAATCTCTCTGAGTAGATAAATTTCATTCTAAAATCTGCAACTTTTTCATGTGCGGGTAACTAAACCAATACGTCCGTTATTATTATTCACTGCATTATAAAATTTATACATTCGATGTCTGACAACTAGTATTATTGTGTTGTTCAATTGGACCAAATCAATTGAACATTGAATTAGTGATCATGATCCTTCATTCAGTTGAAATAAAAACATTCTCCTTGGAGAGTTCAAACGTATAACTTGTAATGAAATTTTTTGAAAATTAACAGACATTTCCCAGAAGTGTATTTTTACTAAAAATATTTCCCATTCTCGCCCTCTGTACTTCTGATCTCCGTCATTTATTTGCTTCATAACTGCGACAGTTGTGACATGTCTTTTGGTCGGGCATCGAATTTATGGTGGGTGAAAAGTTTTTCAATTTCGGCGGATAGACTGGCTCCTGGCTTATAACTTTCATCATCCGAGCGAGTGAGTGAGTTGACTTTGTTCGGCTCGACTCGACGTCTTAATAACGGCCAGCGTTCGTCTTTGTCTTCACGCAGCCACCACGCGCTGCTAACCTTCAGCTCGTCTTTGTCTTCACGCAGCCACCACGCGCTGCTAACCTTCAGCCTGTCTTTGTCTACTCGCAGCCACCACGCACTTCACGCTCTGCTAACTTTAAGTACTTCTTTCTCCGCACGATCCTTTAACAGGTCTGCTGCCTTAGGTCATTTTTTCAATTTCGAATGAGAAGTGCAGAGAGTGTCAGTGAATTGTAAAATACAAGCGTTAATTTACAAGTTCTTTTAGGATTGTTTCAAAATCGTGTACGGGAATAATTCTAAATAAAGACTTTCAAACTTCATTTTCCGGTCGTGTTGGATATGAATACTTATGGTACTACTGACGAATTTCGTTAACTAACGAAGCTTACCAGTCGCATCATTCACTTCGTCCATTTCTGTGCACCGTAATGTTCTCTCTTCTATTCATGTTGTCTTCCAAGAAGTCTTACAGCTGCTGTAAAACTTTAAACGTAATTGGAGCTGCTTGCCAATTTATATATTTACAACATCTACATTTTGAAGTGTTGGACACAGTAGTTTAAACGTACGTACTAAGTTTGTAGACGGAGAATCCTCCAAATATTCTGCATCCACCTAAACGAGCAATTTTATGTACATGTGACAGCATTCGTGTCAAGTCGTTTTCACAACATTTTGATCCGACGCTTGGTGCAATACAGTTCAACTGCTACCCTAAATACCTCCTTATGAGATCATCATATTCGCCGCGTATGAAGGATGCGCCAGCATTATGAGACGTTCGCTGCTGCCACAAGAGCAAGAGACATTGCAGCTCTGGTGACTAGATCCAGAGAACTTGCGAGGGGTGCCGTGCAGCGGAAATGAATAGCAAAGTTTTCAAAGGAGAAACCAAGTCGCTGGAGGAGTTTTCTCGAGCGTTAATATCAGGGCGGTGACCGAGGGACCGTAGCTTGTTGCTCGCGTCATCAGGGTCGGCAAGCTTGTCATGGTTAGCATAATGGGTTTCTTTTTCTTCTTTCCGCTCACTAGAGGAATATCGTACGGCTGTGACGCACTCTTGTTGACAGACGCAATGTTTCGTGCCTCCATCAATATGATCATTCGGCCCTTGAAATTGTATGAGCTATGAAAGAAAATGTTCTTTCAAAAATGTCAGCTCTTGTGGGATAAAAGTTTTTAAAGACTTGATTTCTATTGTGGTTGCTGAACCCGATTCCGAAAACCTGGTGTAGTTTTTTAATGAAATTGGACTTGAGCCAAAGAGGACCAATTCGATTGGCGTTTTTCATACTCGTTTTTTTCGACGCACTCATAGATGGAAATTCTAATTTGAAAAACTTTCGGAGCAGCACGCTTTATTATAGTGCGCTGCTGAACAAAGGATCCTTCGCGAGCAAAACCGCTTAGTGGAAGAGCCTTTTCCTCGAGTATCACAGCCATCAAAGGAATTATTCATGTGCAAATGAAAGCCTTAGCGATCGACCAGGTAAGGTCTCTGAATTCTACATCGGTGTTTACCTTCACGGGCCGCTGCCTCGCACACACACACATCGTTTGAGCCAGTCCTCAGTGCTCGACGCTCGCTGTGCTCCACTTCAAAACATCACCGTTTTTCTGCGCAAACTCCCACACACCGAGCGGTGCGGGCGCATATAGGGACCCGCTTATCTCGGGCTCGGGTCGCGTTTGCTTTGCTTGGTTGGCGTCTGACAGCTTGCGACTTGGATAGCGCCTTGAGAATGGACTGCTTGGTTCGTTTCTTGCAAATCATGCAGATTATGTGAAATATGGAAATCACTCACATGAATTGTTTTTGCGTTTTTGGCCTCTTGCGTGCTGTTTTTGGCTTTTTATTAGAAGTTGTCAAGGTGAACTATCAACTGAAACTTTTACTTTTTTCAGTTGACATTTTCGAAGAAGCAGGAGCAGTTGAATTATAATGTAACTGCTTTGATGTGCAAATCAGCATTTATCACGCGTCTCGTAAAACCTTAACTTGCATCCTACACTACGAGTATTTTTTTCTAGCTAACTCCCCAGAGAATGAATAAATTATGCTAAATTTTTTCACATGCTCTATAAACATTGAGTTTACCCTCTCAATTGCATAAGCCTTTATGAGTAATTGCAACACATTGCGAGGAATTAGCTGTCATTATTCGTGTTCGATATTAATAAATTTCTCTATCACGTTCAGAAGTTGAGTTTACTTTTCTTTCGAGGAATTCTGTTGTATTTTACGACGTAGTCTCACTCTGTTTTTCATCTGAAATTGAGAACTGATACCACTTGAATTTGAGGCCCATTTAGCTCTTAAGAATAAGAGTTGTCTCAACGTCTGGTCACGGGATTTCTGACAGGACTGGGACCAAAGACATGAATCGTCCAATGCGGATGTTTATTTGAGTCTCTCATCTAATTTGATATCCTTTTCAGTCAACAGTATGATGATAGATAATAATTAATTATACGCAGACCTTCGATTGTGGCTTACGGAGTCAAAAGAAGAGCATCCAATCTCATTTTCTGTCATCCACGAGCTCTATATTTTGGTGATTTTGGAAACAGATGAGATGAGCAGAAAAAGTTACTAGGAATGCCTTCCAACTCAATGAGACCGTACAACAGTATAAGCATAGGGATAAAAATTGAAAAACCATTTGACTGTGTAAAATGTTACTGTAAAATAGGGAGGTCAGTACACAAAGACATTTGCCTTCCCACTCATTGAGCTGGTTTAGCAGTGCACGCCTTAGGGTAAACTGTGCAAAATCAGTTTGATTGCTCGTAAAATCTTATTGGAACAATGGGGGGATTAGTAAAGATGCTTGTTCTAACGTCTCTTTGAAAGTCGGCCCCAAACTCAGACTCAGACTTCGGCTCACTGTTTGTCTCTAACCCCAATTACGCCTTGTAGTCTACGCTTGCCTAGAGGGATGTTATATTCTTCTGGTTCCTATTTCATTAACTTCGTAGTCATTTTCTGGCCTCATAACTTCGAAATCTATTTCCCCCTGCAAACATTGCTACTATTTTACGGAAAATAGATGGCTGCTGAGCTCAACATGCATTTCTTTAACTAAATTTGGAAATTCCCTCCGTGTTTCTTGCTTTGTCTATATTTTTAAAATAAACTACTAGTCTGAGCAAGTTCTGTTTTCTGCTTATTTGTGAACAGACCTGAGTATTATATCATAGCAAACACGTTTTAGCAGCCATGTCCACACATCAAATGAGCTCAAATCTTGCCCACACTGATCGCTTTCACACATCTTGTTTACCTCTTTAGCATGTCATCCGCAAATTCTTAAGTATTCATTGAGGACACGAAATTTCACACAAGAATATTGGCTCTCACAAACTCCACAGAGGAACATCTGAGTTCATGAAGATCACTCTCTGCTCCTTGCAAGGGTTTCACTGAAGACGTTCTTTTCTTCCAGGGTACAGCTCAGCAATGTCATTGTTTCCTGGATATTTTGAGAAGCAGTGTCTGGAGCAGCGATGCGTGCGTATTCAGAAATGAATATTCGACCGCGAAGAGATTTCGCTTTTGGCTTTTGCCGTCGTTGGCAGAGCGCCATTGATGTTGCTGGCATCCATTCGCCAATGTTGATATGAAAGAGCAGAATTTGGAGTCTCTTGTTTAAAACATCGAAATGGATTTCGTGCTCGAGTGCGGCCATTGTGTAGAGTAGCCTCAGGGCTTGTTCCATACACGATGACTGTCAGAGAAATGGTTTCTCTCATTTTTATCTCGTCACGCTAGTTAGGGCAGCGTCCGAAAAGTCACTTCAATTTTGTCATCGTTGCGCTCTAACGAAATTTTTTTTTAAATTTATGTGGAATATCAGAATTTCTCGACGCATCGCAGTGAAAGTAGATGAACAAACTTTTGAATTCTGGACATTTTACTGTCGGTTTTTGCCGACGGTAAATTTATTTAATAGAGTTATTTAACAGAGTTCGGTGATACTCAATACCCGACACATCTAAAGTGTGAAACTAATGAGTTCTCCCCACCTCATTTGCGTGAGCCAATGATGAAACAGCAAAATCATCAAATTTGACTGTTACTATCACCGAAGTGCTTAAATACTTTGAAAAAGTGAAAGACTTACCTGTTTCTATAGAATTGCTTGTTTTAGCTTTGTTAGCGAAATACATTAAAGTTGTCTTAATAATTAGTGGTATTATTTCGAGTCTTTTACTCAAAAATTTTGAAAAAATCTGACCTGATTATAAGTGTATAGTTGAGTGATAGGTATGAAAACTTGACAAGAACATAAGAAAACCCCAAAACTTGCAGTTCCTCGGAAATAACAGTCAGAATTTTAAAAATAGCTATCAACTTCTAATAAACAACACTCAATCTCTCGAAAATAGCAGTCAATCCCTCGTTAATGGCTGTCAAACCCAAGGAAATAGCAGTCAACTTCTCGGAAACAGTGGACAACCCATAGAAAAAATATTCAACCCCTCCGAAATGAATGACAACCACTATAAAAAAATCGTTAACCCCTCGAAAATAACTAGAACCCTCGGTGATTAGATCTGACCTGCAAACGTTGTACAGAATTTTAATTTTAGTATTTCGAGTACAGCTCTTAATTACTAATTTCATTTTGCCTCTACATGAAATTAAGAACGTTGGGAATTCTGAAATAATTTTCTGGAATTCAGTATCGGTGATTTTTTGCTCCCCAAAGTTTCATTGTTGCAAATCACGTTCTCGTCGCAAGAAGCACGAGCGTGCTTTTTATTCCTTTTTTGAGAAATGGAAGTGTAAAAATTAATAAAACTAATAATTATTAAGCAATGTTGCCAAAAATATTAGACAATATAACCAACAAGTCGGAATGCACTATATTACAGTGAGCAGAAATTACTACTAATTAGGAAGAACAAAATTACGCAAGCGTTTACCACAATTTGTAATTTCATCATTCCTTCAATTAAGAGTATTAATATGACAATACCATATGAAAAAGAAATTTCAGTTGAACCTAAGATGATGGTTAAATATTCATATGAACAAGTGAGTAAGCCACAAGAAGTCAACTCCCATTAACTTAGAACATCCAATTTCGAGTGAAATATTTCATCATTAACATGGTTTTTTGCAAGAAACATTCTGAAACGATCCAAACCAGCCGTGAGGAATTTCATTTCTAAAAATTAAACTGGGTAAATTTACAAAGTTCAAGTAGTCACTGATACACCTACTGCCTGAAATTAGGCAATCCAAGCAATTTACGCTATTTTATATTAATTAAATAATTACTAATTAAATGATTAAAGATAATTAAAATAAAATAATTAAAATAATTAAAATATAATAATTGAAATAATTAAAAGATACATTTCCTACACACTACGAGCACCCAGCACCTGCTTTGTTGGACACAGCTACCGGACAACCAATAAAAAACAACATAGAGTACATGACTTGCAAAACTTAAGTACGCGCGTCGCAAAATACTAATTGAGCCAAAACGTGCGCCAACTCCGACACCTGTTCTTCAAGATTTACTTGCGAGAACGTGGAGCGGCGCGTCAGTTCGTTAGCATTTCTTTCTGGCGAGCTCAAAGTTCTTTGTTTTTCACCCCGCTGACTTTTTGGGGTGAAGAAGGAAAGTCTCACAGCTACGAGAACACCCAATTATGGAGGTGCCCACGCCGCTGTTCACTGTCGCTCGTTAGTCAAGTTGTCGACCTGGCAACTCGACTGCAGCCCTCCCCCTCCCCCTTGATTGACAATCGACTTTTTGCCTCGGTCGCGCCAGTACAATTTTCCAGCTTCGCTTCTCTTCGAAAACATTTTTAGCGAGAGCTTCAAAATAGGATGAGGCTTGTCAATATAGGCAATACTCAGGAAAAACGAGACAAGGCCTTCCAAGTTAAGAGGTTGAACTTTGTTCGATTGAGTTAAGATTTTTGAAATTCACGGAGCATCTGCAGGACTTGTTAGTACAGTCTTATGTATTTGTTATGGCACCACGAGACTTTTATTGCACCTCATTCGTGCCGTGTTCTGTTGAAAAATGTTTCGAATTTTGTTTTTTTGGTACATTGAGATTTGATCAAATTTTTACGTGGGCTTATATTTGTTAATGAGCATTCACTGACGCCTACATTAATGAGAGTATTTGATCATCCTATAATGACGGTATCTTTTTCCATCATGGCGATGTTACTCCATGACGAGTACTGAACATGCTATCGTCAAAAATATGTCTCAAAAGGAAATTAATTGTTGGTGGCTCAGTGGACAAACTTTTGTTTCGAATACTTAATTCCAATTGAATTGTTGTTGGTTTAATTAGTTTAGTTCTAATTGTTTTAATTCTAATTTTTTAGAATGTTTCTCGCGAATAATCAACTTAATCCCGTATTGAAAAGGTCAAGTCTTAAAATAAATACTGATTGATCCCAATATTTATATTCAGATAATTAGTGTCCATCACAATGACTTCCAGCCGACTACATTTGCCTGAACCTAACAGAACAAGCTACTACTTACGAATAATAATTTAAAATATTCCTCACTTTATTCAGCAAAGCGTGAAAGAACGAGCTTAATATTTACGAAAAATTCTCCTACGTCAATCTGATCACATCTGAATGTGTTCAATATACGTGAAAAATATACATGAATATTCGTCGTTTTATTCACATATGTTTTACTCACCTGCACCCTGCCACTCACTGTCATAATTCGACCATTGAACATCAATCGAATTCTTACGTTTACTGGCCTACAGCTTCAGATCACAAGCTACTTGTGCCGGTTGGTTCTGAAGACACATTTCAACTTCTGTGAAAGTCTTATATTCATACGTTGCTTGAAAATTGAAGCTTGAGGAGCTTAATAATGATATTTATGTTGAAATTAATTTCTAATCTACTTCAGTACATTACTGTATAATTTTAAATGTGTTTAAACTGCGTGAAAAGTAGTGATTTTTTTTTCAATATTATAATTTACTTAATAGTTGAAATGGATAAAGGAATTTTTAGTTTTGATCAGAATGATTGATCCGTGACATCTTAGGATACGTGCGAAGTATAAAACATCATTCCTCTGAAATGCAAATTCGTTACTGGAAGGAATTTTTGCACCACATATTTCATTCTAACATCAAAAGTAATTTTTCAGACATTCTCTGACAATAAAACCTCTAGGGTAAAATATCTAATACTGCATATAAACTCTCCATGAAGCTGAACAAAGACGCGTCAAATAATAACAAAATCGACCCTGAATGCTCGATGAATAATATTGGAGTAGGAAGATAGGTAGCACATCGTCTAGTCATGTTCATTATCAGTAATGGCTTCACTTCTACTGCAAATTACACCCAGCAATACTGGCATGTACAACGGCACGTGTTCTCAAGTTTGTCGTCAATCGGCCTTAACTTGAAATATCTTCTTTTCCAAGTGTCATTACACGGCTGAAAATGAAACCTTTTGACCTGATTTGCATCATTTTTATATTCTATTTCTAATCCACGTTATCTTGTGTGATATTTTTTTATTTGTGCATTTGCCTAACTCATAACTTTGGTCGAGTCCAAAAAAAGTGATGATCAAACCACTTTCTTTATTCACTTTGAAGATCCTCATTGAAAATGTTGTAAAGAAGCCAGAGGAGAAGTGTTAAAAACATCTTCTGGTCAATAAATGTATAGACATTCTGTGCTCTACTGACTTAGAAACAGTTTCATTACCTACAATCTTTATAAACAGAAAAATCCCGGTACACTTGCACTATTTATATTATCCCGTAAGTGTTACTAACAAAAGTTTAGCGCTTCCCTTTCTGCGTTTCTATCCCTCACAAGTATTACAAAAACTAGCTTAACATTATACTTTTTGCAGTATCATTACCCTCAAGTTTTGATAATAGGTGCCAAGCATTATACTGTGGACAGTTTTATTCGTTACAAATCTAAAGATAAGAGCTCAGTTTTAAACTCTGAAGAATTTCACCCCTCATAAGTTCCACGAACAGGAACTCAGCATTACAACGTAAATTGTTTCATTACCCTCTAGTTTTGAAAACAGGAGCTCAGCATTAAATTGCCAGCAGTTTCACCCCTCACACGTTTCATAAACAGGAGCCCGGAGTTACACTTCGAACTGTTTCATGGCCGACGAGATTCACAAAAAGAAGCTCAGCGCAACACTTTCCACATTTTTTACGCTCATACGTTTATTTAACAAAAACTAGGAGTTACGTGTTGATTAGTTTCAAAACCCATTGGTTTAAACAAAGAGGAATTTGGAGCTACAAATCAAAGAGTTTCAATACCCACGAGCTGTATAAGCAGGAGGTCGGCGCTACACTTCGGCAGTTCAACAGTCGCCCTGGCAACTTCCCACCGTAATTTTTGGAAGCCGAGCCAATTTCCGGTAGCTGCTGCCGCTATCAGTGACCAGGCGCAACCGGGCCGTCATCTCAAAACTTGCTCCCCCGACGGCCGTGATCATAAAGAAGCGTCTGTGTGAGCAGCGAAGGTAATGCAAAAGTGCAAGTAACACCAGCAAGACTCATAAAAACGATCATCTACGACCAATACAAAAGTGTGTGCAAGCAGCAAAGCCGTAGAGCAAGTGAGAGCGCTGTAGTATGGCCCATCTCAGTGTCGCTTCGTCAGAGCGTGTACGAGCTGGAATTTCTTTGCAATATGGTGCCAAAACCAGGGATTGGTTCCTGACAGGATAGCATGAGGAGTTACAATGATCTCTCGTCACAAGTTTCTAAGCGCATCAACGTTTCCTAGACTGAGTTGCTGGGGTAAACATATCTCTGTAAGAGAGACTTAAGAGGATTCTCGTAGGAAAGTGTTAAGAGTATCAGCGTTTAAAAAGAGTTCTATCAATAACAACCTCGATAGAAGAGAATTCAATGATATCAAACAATTTAGGGTTGAATGTAAGTGGCATGAGTCTCAAATTCGTCGTAAAGGATTTCCATGAATATCAACGTTTTAAAAAAGTTCTCTGAGAATCAACGTCTTTGTTCGAATTTCATGCGAATCAATATCGTTTAAAATGAGATTCGTGAGAATCGACGTCGTTGTAAAATTGTCACTGTCAGTGTCCTGGAATGGGAACAGGTATGAGTACGAGTATTTGAATCCGATGGAAAACATCGTCACCAGCACCAGTGTGCAGCACAGAGGCATGACACCACCACCAAAAGAGCGCACAAAAGGCATGCTTCTCCAGCACCCAAGGACAGGCGCTTGACTTTCTTCACCTTGCGCTGAACTGTCGTCCTTTTGACATCCTTTGATCCTGAAAGGCTTATCCTGCTCTATGCGAGCCTGAAAATTTCTACAAAGAAAACGTCAGTCTGGTCGGGCTTTTGCCTTTTATACGTTCAAAGAAAATTTCTGAGACCCCAACTCAATCTTGCGTGAATTTTTGGGTACTCGAAGGAAGCAAACATTGTACCACGAATCCGGTGCCAGGGTCTCAAACTTTCTGTGTTTGGGCGGAAAACTAAGTAAAAACTGTTCACTCGTGATGGTACTAGGAGTTCTTTGTTGGCTTGATTGAATTGATCTCTAAATTTTGTGAGCTATAATGTGAAGTCTTCAATGTCCATTGCGCTCGTATTAAAAATTAATTTTTGTGGAGTCAGTGACTACTATTCATAAAGTGATTTTTTCTCGCTCAAATCAGAATAACATGATAAAGCTGGTCATGTACGGGGTTGGATTACATGTATAAAATCGTTGGCCAATTCAACGGTTGACTCTCAATTGCTCAGTAACAGAAGAACGGCTTCTCTATGAAAACATCATTGAAACCCGAACGTTGCTCATTGAATTTTCATGTCAAAAATGTAAAATCGAAGAGAGAAAACCTTACACGCTACTGCGAGAGATGCTTCTCTTCAATAATCAGCTGGTAATTACATAAAGTCTATTCAATTGTCTTCGGATATTAAATAAACATGTGAATGAAAAGAGACATGATAAAAATATGTAAACCATTTACCATGTGCATATTCTTCCGTTGGAAAAAGAATTTTGTTTTCGAAAAATAGAACGTTGAACATCCGCTGTATTATCAGATAGGATGAACCATAATAGAATCGAATCTTTTTGAGTTCATTCCAACACTACCGGACTACACATGATGCCAACAAAAGTGATTAATTACTTACCACTCTCAGAAGGAGAATCGTTGTGAAATTTATCACAAAGGTTCATGATATAATAATCATTCCTTAGGATTGGAAGTCGTGAAATATAATGATTTCCACGTGATAAATGGACTATTCAGTTTTAAATACTACAGATAGACCTTGTCAGAGGGACGACTGGAAGGTGTCAAAAAATTTCTTCCACTAGCGATGTCTTCCTCACCAGGTCTCCTGAATGCACCTCAATATTTTGAGCATTTCGTTCAATATTCTCCACTTTCGATCCATTTTTGGAGTTTCAGCGATTTCAAATCTTACTGCGGAGCTTCGCGGTAACTTTTCTAAAGAATTTACCTCATAAAGCCTGGTGTGTTCAAATCAGGAGTTCAAGGAGCCAAAATTCTTTCCCCCTAAGTCTATAGCGAACTCTCCTCTGAAACTTTCTTGAGTCCTCACACTTGTGAGAGAGGACGCTTCACAATCCATGAGTGGGAGATAAAAGTCTTTATTGATCTTCCAAGGCTTTCTCGGTTCCTATTCTAGGAAACTGACAACAAATTTATGTCTTAGCGTCATTCAATACTTGAGCATAGCCGAGTCAGTCTTTCATCGTTCTCACACTTAGTCAAAAGGAATTTGTTTGTCATTATAGGCCCGTAGACGAGAATTACGAAGAATAATCTTTGCTGCTGGCAAAAAATGTTTTCTCTCTAATGAGGGTTTAAGACCAGAAGGCCTCAGGTCTGCCTTTTTGTGAATGTATTCCGTTTAGAAATATTTTGCCATCGGCATAAACAACTCGCCGACCATTTTTTCTTTTATTCCTATTGATCATCGCTTCCTGCAACTTTATAAAAACCTCTGCTGCAGTAAAAACTTGACTCACAAGTCTCTCGTGCAGTTCTACTTGCGAGTATTTTGCCTTTGGAGTGTCAAGTGGGATTGCTGGGACTCTTTAATTGCGATTCAGGTAGATCAAGTTTCATCGGTCATCACTGATCAGTTCCAAGTTGAAATGATGATTCCTTTCTCTTTATTTGATGTCTCCAGTATTCTTCTCCTGTGTCCTGTCAAGAAATTGATCACAAGTTCTATGCAGGCTTTAGAATGGTAGCGTAGGTATAAATGTTAATGTTCCACTCACAAAAATGCATTCCTCTCTTTCTAACAATTTTTTGTCTCATTTTACAAGTTTTGCAACAAACGATGTCAGTGACGCTGAATATTTTAGCAAACGGTCAAAATGCTGAAGAAAACAATTTTTTGTGTGAAGCTGTCCAAAAAGAATATTTTTGAGCACCGGTTGTTAGAGGTATCGAGTTTGACTCGGCCCCCTGGTCCATGGCAATTGCGATCGAAAACGTACTTTTCGTTTTCAATGTTGGAGAGTTCGGCACTCGAAATGACAATTCTATCCTCGAGAAGTGTTGAAATTTAACAATTCCAATCTCGAGAAGTGTTATGATCTAATTATCCCTACCTCAAAAAGGGTTAAAATTTAATAATTTCCACCTCTAGAAGTGTTAAAATATAATAGTTATAGCCTTGAGAAATGTTAAAATTAAATAATTTCCACCTCGAGAAATGTTAAAATTTATCAATTTCAATTTCGAGAAGCGTTAAAATTTAACAATTCCAGCTTGAAGAAGTGTTTAAATTTAGTAGTTACAACCTTATGAAATATTAAAATTTAACAATTCCAGCCTCAAGAAGTGTTGAAATTCAGTACGATCTCCGCGTAGGATTCTTATTTATGAACCATGAAGCGACATCAATGTCCATGTCAATTTTTTCTGTAGATGTAGCGTTAGCTGATGTATTCTATGCCCTCTCCTGCTAAAAATCTTAAACTGTTATCATTTATATACGAAGGGACTTGCCGTAAATAAAACAGGTGAAACGCTTAGATTTTCAATGAAATATTTCACGTGAATTTTAATTAAGACTCATATTTGTATTCATTTTTTCATTATGGAACTCAGATTTTCTTTATTTTTTAATTCCAAAAATTTCATAATTTTCACATCTTTTCCATTATTTTCGATTTTATGATTTCGGGTGTACGACATCTTAACAAAGACAGGGATTGTGAGGGCCTGTAGTGCCGCGTTGGAGCATTTGCCGACCTCGATTGACTAGCTGAGAGCTGCTTCTTTCTCGATATTTATTCATATTGACAATTTCTGAGGGCACGAAGTTGGTATAATTATTCCAACTCGATTAAAATTATCAGTGAAAGGTTTTTTCATTAACCGAGCCTCAGGCTATACCTGTTGCATGTTTGGTTGTTGCTTTGCGACGACCAACATTAAAATACTGAACCAACATTGAATAACTGAATAACCAACATTAAATAACTGAATAACCAACAAAAACAACTAAATAACGAACATTAAATAGTTGAATAATAATTAACTGAATCATCATTAATACTGAATGACCAACATTAAATAATGGAACAGTAACTAAACTATCCAAGTCCACTCATTCCAATGATATATTGCCCCAATTAATATTAGGCGCACTCACTCACAGCCTCACGTATTCTAGTTTGAGCTTGGCCTGCGCATGCGTCGACTGCTCTTCATTTTCAGTTAGTTAATGAAAATATTTGTACATTGGTAACAGCTGCATTGTTGGAGCGTGCAAGAACCGTTTTTAAGGCTCTTTTTTAACCCAAATGATTCGTCCAAAACATTGGTTCAATCTTGACTCGAAAAATGCGTTAGAAAATTATTTCCTTTTTCGTCCGTTGTCTGAGGAAGAATTACCATCATCCTATACGTGATGGACAAATTAATTTTTATTTATCAATTATTTTTATTCCATTTCTTCCCTCGACTTTTTGACGCAAAGTTAAATTTGACACGCTTTTCCCTTCCTCGAACACAGTTGGCATAGCGTTGGCAACGGTTTGATATTTCTTGCTTACTTCCAAAAGCTTAGAAAATATTAGCAAAATATTTGCAGAAACGTCTTTATGAGCCTCCAAACTTATCTGGTCGCCAGAGACAAGCAACGAGCATGTCACCGGAAGCCTGGATAAGTTAGATTTTTAGAGATTGTTAATAATGAGAGCAATTTGAAGTCGAGTTTCTGCTGGTTTTGCCAATCGATGACGCTCAGCAGAGCGCCATCCACTGACGGCGCAGATCGACCACGGCGGCGACGGTGGGGCGAGTGCGGGAGCCAGGCTCGGGAATTGGAGAAGTCTGTTCTGTAGGACGTTATTATCTGTCTCAAGTGCCGCAACAAACGATAATGTGTCGAGCGTTATTATCTTTCTTCAGCATTACTACAAACGATGATCTGTCTGCCATTGCAGCAGCATTATCTGTCTCCAGCATTGCAACAAACGACAGTGTAGCAACAATTATAGTCTGTCTGCTATAGCAGCAGCGTTATCTTTCTCCAGTATTGCAACAAACGATAATCTGCCTGCCATTGCAGCAGAGTTGTCTTTCTCTAGTGTAGCAACACACGATAATCTATATTGTAGTGCTAACATTTGCTTCTTCATTGTTGTTACAGACGATATTCTGTTTTGTAAAGCTGACATTTGCTTCTTCAGTGCTGTAACAAACGATCATCTGTCTACCTCTGCAACAACATTTTCTCGTTTCACTATTGTAACAAATTGGAATCTGTCATGTAGCGTCCACCACTTTCCACCTTTCCTTATGAAATGTTTGAGTGGGCCCTTCGCATACTCGAACGGATACTAGAAATCAAACTACTATGAATAATACATTAAACTTTCGCTCCCAAACAATGTTCTTCAATATTGGCCTCACATTGAATAGCCATTACTGAGCGATGTAAACCTCTTCCAAACTGAATTACGGTTAAGAATTACATTTAACTGAAAGTGTGAATTCAGCATTGCGCGAAGGTCGTACATATATAAGATAATCGTAGTTTACAAATGTCCATAGGTGTTTGCATAGAACTTTATTAGAACTTCTGACTCTCAATAGGGCAGTTATTGCGATAAAAACTGCAACAAGGCGTTTACACGTCAGCAGTGAGGGTTTGGATTTATGAAGGCAAAACCTCACGGTTTCATGCACGAAAAAGATCATTGGGTGTCTGACTGTGCATTTTGTGCAGCCTTCTTTGTTCTATGTCGATTTGATGGAACACGTCATTGTGGAGTCCTTGATTTGCAAGCCAGCGTTCGAACTTGGAGTGGACTGCGT
>JACJUY010000053.1:195110-222629 GCA_014220935.1 Platorchestia sp. MABIK
TTGATGCCATTTTCCTGCACTTCTTTCAGAGTTTCTAATGAATGTATTCAAAATTCAACAGATGGGCTAAAGAGTCTAATGGTGAAGCATTTCTATAAATGCATCCATCTGAAAAAATAATGGAAATCATGCTTGGACAGAATAATCCACCGATTTTTATCATGTTTTAGAGGCTAAAATTATCAAACGAAAGTGCTCAAATTTCCTCTACAATATTCTCATCAATACCACGGAAATTTTATGCATGCATTAAACATTTTATCTCATGAATCAAAAACTAAACCCGGTTATTTTCGCAAATATCATTCTTTCTTGACAAACCTTTCGAATACTTTCTTTCAAATCGACATCCCCTGGTTCCAGTTCATTAACTCTGGCGTTTTTCCATCGCTTCAATGCCGGCGTACTCGGAACATGTGTAATTTGATTTCGAGTCTGCGGTTTTATCACTTGAGTAGCTCTCCCTCGCCCTACCTTGTCTGTATCCAGCGAAGCTTTGGATTTCGCTTGGCTGTAGCCAACGACCTGACGACTGCAGAAGAAAGGCGCGATGGCCACTGAGAGGATCTTTTCGAATTTGGTAGAATTCAATTTGCTCTCACCAGATGGAATGGAACTGAGCTTACACTTTGAGCATGTAAACTTTAGGGTTACAGTTGACTGTTCATTGTTAGAACGTGCAGTTCTAGACGATGCGAAACGGATTCTTTCAGCCTTGTATAAGCAGTGCCTAAAATTTACTGTTCATGAAAGATGTGTGTTTAAGAGGAAATTATGCGGAAGCACATCCATGGCTTTCTGTTCTCTAGCCTCCAAATGTTTCATGTAATGCACAGCTATTTGCGACCGCTGGGGATACATAGCTGCAGAACTTTTGTACGTACACTCCGGACGTGTTGTTATGGGTTTTTATTCTAATTTGAGAATGAGATCAAAGCCCTAAAAGTCTTGGGAGAACCATCGTAGACGTTGCAGCAACATTCACGTTAAAAAAAAATTAGTTGTATTTTTCCACCACTGCGCTAGTCATTAAGCATTCCCACATTTCCTATACAACTTCCTGTCTCTGAGCTGGAGTGGAAAAAATGAAAGTTCAAAAATGTTCACTCAAAGCAGTTACATATTTTACCAACCAAAAATGGTTTAATACAATGACCCGTTCCTGTAGAAGCTCAACAGAATTTGACGTATTCAAGTGCACTAAAACTCTTGAATCAAATGACATTTCGAAGAAATTTTGATAGCGATAAAAACGAAGTCGCATTTCATCTCTGAAAGAATCAAAAGAATGATATCAAAGAGTTTTAGTGCAAGTCTCATTTTATAACAGTTCGAAAGAAATTTATTCTCAATTCGATTCGAGGTATGAATAATAATGGAAGAGGACGGATAGCGATGACAATCTTTGGACCTGAAACACACGAGTTCCTGCTTAGTTTGTCCAGCATTTCCATACTAGGATGGGCTGGAGTGATGCACAGCAGCTTACACTCGAGAGCTGCTTGATGGATTTCAAAGCAGCGCATAACTTACGGAAAGGCCGAAGCCCATCTCTGCGTTACCTTGGTTACGACGAGAAAAATGTATTCAAACTTAACCCATCGTCACTATATGGAGCTGTGACGGAAAAATGTCTCACACTGCAAAAGAAAATTTCAGAAAAACATTTCACGCTACAAAAGAAAATAAATTTTGAAGCACTAGTAAAATTATGCTCGTGACACACGACGCACCTTTTGCTGCTGGTGCAAAAAAAAATTTTTAATGTTTTTGAGGTCTAATTGAAAACCACGTTTCTCTATCCCTTGAGCAGAGTGTTTTTTGAAGTTCTAATAAACCTAAGTGAAATGGGATTTCTTCAATCAGCGTTCCAACACTTAAAAATCGAAAACTTTCGTTTTCGATTTGCTTCATGCCTGCACGGTGCTCTGGAAATAGTCTGCGCATCCTGTGTAAGACAATTGTTCCAATAATGGAACGCTCAAACTTTTTCGACAGCGAAATGGGACATTTAGCTTTTAGTTTCATTGTCAGCAATCCCAGATGTTGCGCAGACCAATACGCAATTTATTTTTTTTCGGAATTGTTTTCTGAAACGCTGCTATTAGAGTTCTTCAACGAATATTGGGAGGCTGGCGCAAGACTTCCTCGTACCACTTGCAAACTTGGCTTAATGTTTTAGGCGATGTCATTTTTCCATATTAGGCGAATCAGAGCCACTTATGCGGTGAGCGAAGTTAGAAAAGTTGGGGCATCTAATCACAAGAAATTGCTAACAACGGCAGCAATCTTCTTCTCCTCAGCCCAGAACCATCCAGGCGCATCAACCCTAAATGTTCGTAACTGCGATGTGTTTACAGCAACCGCAAAGTTATCTAACGAAATTTCAGCTGCTCTAAAATATTCTACGCAGATTCAGGAGACGAAGTTTTGCTGCAGTGTTTTTTTTAAGTATCAGTGTTTTTAAAATGATACTTTAAGGACTCTTACGGTAGAAAATAATTTGTGTGCGTTTCAATTAGACTTTTTTCAGAAAGCTGTTGAAATGGCTGTATGCAATGCAAATAATGACAAATCATTCTTCGTTTAGAGATTCTCATTTTCCAACAAAAGAATCACAGAATGAAATGTTTTTACGGAAAAGTTTCCCGGCAAATCCCTGCACACGCTCGTAAAGACGGACCTGGTGACTTATACAAACGACATTAAGATGAAAATATCAGATCGAAGGGAATGAACAGTCGAATTCTTCTACAGCGATTTCAATCCACTGATCCCACATGATGTCTATAATGATTCATCGATGTCCCTAAAATTTTACTTACATCCAATTTCCATTAGATACTTAACTAAGACCTACAATTCCCAACAAGGGAGATGAAAAAAATTCCAAAATGCTCACTGTGGACTACACATAATTCTTACGCAATGCCAGTAGATAAGGTGACACTGGAGTAGAGCAAGTTAATACGCGCGACAAGCTCGTATTTTTATGCGTTGTCTTCAAATGACGACAGGGGCGAAGTGCGTACCAAGAGAATGTTAGGAGCAGTAACCCTCGAATGCCAGGCTTGCATTATTGAGCGTTGGCATTTGCACTTCGGCAGCCTCCAAGGGGAGCGACCACGGTGAGGGTACATAAACTGAGGTACTTGCCGCACTTCAGCGTCCCGGGCAAAGTTTCCTTACGAAGTCGTAATGAGATGGGAAATGATGTTGACGTTTAACGTTAAATGATTTTCATCTTCTGATTTGCGTGCTTAATGATGTTCTTGTCAATTGACATGGGTATTACGATACCCAGGTGTGAATAGCAACCACGGATTTTATTGTCAATTATATTTGCACGCATTTTTTCGTGCTTTTCTCTGAATCATTTGTTCTTGACAAATGACATATGTATTACGATACCCTTGTGTGAATTTCAACCAAGGATCCTAATGTTTGAATATTTTAAAACCCAATGTTATCCATTTCATGTATTAACTTTATTGGAAATGAACTGTTTCATTTTCTTCTTTTTCTTTCTTCTTCTGATTTGCGCGCTCAATGACGTGCATCAAATGATTCGTGTGCTTAACGAAGTTCATCATGTGATTTGCATCTATAATGATGCTCGTCTTCTTATTCCTTGTTGCTGCCACGAGGAAAGATTACTTTTGTTAATACTGAGCGCTTCCGTTCATTGTACAAAGAAATTTTCTCTAGGTAGAGGGCTTAAAATCTTGGTTGTTACTCAGACTGACTCACCAGTACTATATATATCTCAGACCTTAACACAGAAGCTTATTGTAGCTAAGGCTCAAAATATAAGTTTACTAAGGATCGTTAACAAATGGTTTAATAAATGTGAAGGAACGGGAAATAAAAACATTCACCGAATTAGAAATTAAACGAAGAAGACGAATGTCAACACACCCTATTTTGCTGTGTGCAGTTTTTTATTGCGGCATTTGTGATGTTTAATAGCTTCGTTAACGAACGCAATGACATTTTTCGGCGAGTCCACGAGCAAAAGTGAAAATTTTTTGCTCAAAACTCACCATATTTTTTTTAATTTTTGTTTCACTGTTGAATCATCAATGCAGTTCAAAATAACAATTCGTTTTTATCAGAATTTGAAACATAAGAGCAATAAAACTTTTACATCAAATTCAAAGCATAAGTAAAAAAAGTAAGGCGAGAATGGTGTTGGTTAAAAACAGCGTCGCGTTGAGCCTCAGCACAAGCCGCACACGAGCCGCTGTGGGGAGGCTGTTGTTGTGTCGATTGCATCATGAACTTAATAATTATTACTCATTACTTAATATTATATTTCCAGTCGCAAAATTTAGATTTTTTTGATGCCTTGTTCTCCTGACTTCAATTTCAGCTCGTAGTTTTTCCCTTTGTTGACCAAAAATTAGTTGTGTCAAATTTTATGGACAAACGATATGTGGTTTGCTGAATACCATTATCATTTTTGATTTCGCACATTATTCGTATAGCTGAGAACGTAAGCGTTTGAAGCGTTAGATGTGGTCACGGTGATGTTATTTTGCACTGAGCACTATTTTCAAAATTTAGATGCGCCAAAATCCTTTTTTCCGCAAAAAAATATTGGTCAGCATCAATACTAGTCACAAGTAAACAATCATTATAACATTAATGCTTACCAATGTTGCAGATGATTCATAAATGGGTTATAATTATGCGCCATCAAAATAACGACTGTGAGATGACAGACACAATCATCATTGTATCAAGAAAAATATTTTTAAAATGAAAAATTTGGCCTGAAATCAAAGTTTAATTATTATGGCTCCATCTGTTTGAAATCTGACAACAGTTTTTCAAAATTCAAGGTCTCTATTCACATAGATAATAATTGTATAGCTTTGCTTGATCCTTGTCTTGCGTAGTGATGGAATACATACATATATTCCCTTGTTTGAATTCGGCCAGTGAACCTGCGTTCTGCACTCTTCTGGCCGGGGAATAGTTCAAGCAATGCCAGGACAGCCTGCAAGCGATCCTCTGAGAAGGCTGGCAGTTTCGTTTCTTCTGTGGTTCGTTTGTGATCGCGAGCGTCTAATAGTGTACTCGCCCGGTCAAGGATGGTCGATGCTGCTCTTTAAACAAGCTCAGTGCGTCCTTCTTACAGGCACTCAAGTCCGGCATGGGTTTGATTCCTTCTTGAGAAGCAGGAAAGCAGTTGGGGCCCAAGCTGAGCACTCTTGTGGAGGCTCTGGTCACTGGAGGGCTCTCGAAGACCTCGAGGTCCTCCAAGCTCGAGTCTGGCACCCGGCTCTTGCGGGGCTGGAGAGCGCGAGCAATCGATGCTGCACTCGCGACCCCATGTTCTCACGTCCACAAAAGACCTGAGCTTCTTTTTCCGCTTCTTTCACACGCCAAAGCGTTTCAGAAGTCCCCATGATGAAATGAAATTACTTAACTTTTAGGATGAAAATTTTCCCATCCAGGTGCAGAGGCTTCACTGATGGAAATTGAATGTTTCTGCAATCGATCGCCAATGGTAAAGTTGCTTATCAAATGTTACGCATTGGCTTTCAAAATGAAACCAATTTTCTTACATTGGTATTGGGTGTTCAGATCCCAAGCCCTTGTTTGCCTTACTAATGTTCGCCTTGCAGGTACAATTTCTAGCCTTTTACCGTGCAGGAATGTCCTTCAAACACATGAGCGGCAAAAAAGGACTTTTACCATGAATGACCGCATAGGATTTTTGTAACGTATGTGTTCAATTAGAACTTGGACCATGACTATTCACTCAACACCGTTACTTCGTAACGGCGGCTACATCATTATACTAATTTTGATTTTCATGGCAGTAGCCTGAACTTGTTGCGGTTGTTATGTGTTATTGAAAAGTATTAATTCGAAATACAAGCAATACCTTAATTTAGAAGCAATCGTATCTTGTTTAACCTAAATTTTAAATTTAGCCAATTTGCGAGGTGCTTTATGAGTTTTCAAGTTGACATCTAAATTTGCACCAGCAAAGGAATTCAGCAAATGCTTAACGGCACAATGGCTTCAGAATTATTTCGGCCTCACCCTATCAATGTAGATAAAGCTCGGTAGCAGCTACAACCTTACCTACTTGTACTTCCAATGCAGTACATTGTCCCCGGGTACTGCTAACACCACACAAACGTAATATTAAGGTGCCAAAGTACATTACGCAGTATCCGGGTACTGCTAACACTGCACACACATAGTATTTAGGTGCCAAAGTACATTACGCAGGATCCGGGTACTACCAATACTGTACACACATTGTATCTAGGAACCACGAATAAATTACACTCTATCAGGATACTATCAAAACAGAGTTATGGATATGGTCACCACCAAAACAATACACTGAATCTGTATATCATGAATATAGGAAACGGTAACTCGATGCTCCCAGTACAGCACGCTAAAATTTGGCTCCACCAATACAGTACATTTCCACTTAGTACTACCAGTGCTGTATACTGTACCTGCTGTACTAAATATCTTCAAGCCCATTGAGATGAGTTCATTTCACTCTGTGCCTCACACTTCAATTCCATCAGCCCACCTTTTCTCAAACTCCGTTATAATTTTTAACGCATACACCCTTTCATTTCATGGAAATTTTTTCAACAGTTAAAACCATTTATTTACCACAAGCAATGCAGTAGTAGCTTGTTTCATAGGTCTTTTACTAAGGATATATTTGGGTATAGCTACTTGTGGCTCCAAATAAGCCCCAAGGGTATCCTTTCATCAACGCTATTTTAAGGCGTACAATTATGTTTAACTTCTTTCACTTAATTCACGTAACCAAATCGTAAAAATTTGAATGCAGAGTCTCAGGATCGTCGAGTTGGTGTTACCCAACGACCTCTGCGGTGCCTGAACGACAGAGGCTTCCATATTTCGCCTTCAACGTCACAAGATTCGTGACGAGTTTTGTTCAAAAGCAAGATGCGCTGGAAAGAATGAACTTGGTTTGAGCCCTTCAGAATTACGTGCTTTTTGGCGGAAAGCGTTTTATGAGAAAGGCTCTCCCATGGGCCGCTCATTTATTACCTACGCTCCGTCAAAAAGAATATCGTTCATTTTACGTGCAAATGAATCAAGTAGTGACACTCAATAATTAAGTAATGGCACTCAAAGAATCAGGTAATGTCACTCAAAGAATCAGGTAATGTCACAAAGAATCAGGCAATATCACTCAAAGAATCAGTTAATGTCACTCAAAGAATCAGGTAATGTCACAAAGAATCAGGCAATATCACTCAAAGAATCAGTTAAAATCACTCAAAGAATCAGTTAATGTCACTCAAAGAATCAGTTAATGTCACTCAAAGAATCAGGTAACGTCACTTAAAGAATCAGGTAATGTCACACAAAGAATTAGGTAATGTCACTCAAAGAATCAGTTAATATCACTCAAAGAATCAGTTAATGTCACTCAAAGAATCAGTTAATGTCACTCAAAGAATCAGGTAACGTCACTTAAAGAATCAGGTAATGTCACACAAAGAATCAGGTAATGTCACTCAAAGAATCAGGTAATGTCACTGAAAGAATCAGGTAATGACACTCAAGGAATCAGGTAATGTCACTCAAAGAATCAGGTAATGTCACCCAAAGAATCAGGTAATGACACTCAATGAACCAGGTAATGTCACTCAAAGAATCAGGTAATGTCCCTCAAAGAATCAGGTAATGTCACTGAAAGAATCAGGTAATGACACTCAAGTAATCAGGTAATGTCACTCAAAGAATCAGGTAATGTCACCCAAAGAATCAGGTAATGACACTCAATGAACCAGGTAATGTCACTCAATGAACCAGGTAATGTCACTCAAAGAATCAGGTTATGATCCTCAATGAAATTTTAGAGCTCGGAAAGTGACTTTCAGCTACTCATTCTGTGAATGTTCATGTTAGAGAAAAAATATATTCTATAAACAGCTTTATGGAATCAGTGGAATTTCATTTAATTTAGTAAACTAGATGATTTTTTCAGCAAAAACTTCTCGGTGACAGAAATGATTTATGTTTTGTGAAATTTGACCAGCTGCTCAGCGCAGTTCTGCAGTGTAGTTCTGCAGGACCCACTTAGAGCATCCATTGTTGACAAAAAATAGTTACTGGAAACCCAGTGCATTTCGGGGTCGCTCAGTGAAGTGCATTGTCGCAATTACTGCAGTGTAACAAGCGTCCTCGGTGCAAGAAAACTATCCACCCATCGATGCCGTACAGGTACTGCAACACTACTATGTTAATTCCTAACTAAGTATCTGTTTATTGAAATTGTTTTCCTGCCGTCTTATTTAAACTTACACAGAAAATATTTTTTTTATTCATTTTAGTTAAACTTTTTTTGGTGAATTTGTCCTTACATTTCTCGAAACATTTTCGAAACAACCACCACGCACAGAAATGAGAAATTGCAGTATTTATGTATTAAACCAGGCACTTTGCTTACATGCATCTAACACTGGTTACGCGAGCAGGAGTGTTGTGACACCCACACATTCCCCTGAACCCTATGCAACAAATGGCAAAAATTCTTTCAATACATGGCACATTTGAGGCATTCAAAGAGCGACTCTCCACTTAGATCAGCAGGGAATGCAGTTACATCTAAAGGGATCTTCAAACGCGCCAGCAGCTCAGCGTGTAATTCGCTCCGGATCCTTTTAACGAAGTCTGTGGGGGCTTTTTTGGCCTTGCATCTCCTACCGGAGGACAGAAAAGCAAAACACGAGGCTGGAGACGCTGATGAAAGACAACTGCCATCATTTCCATGACAGCTACAATCCAGTAGCAAAAGCTGGCTTTGTGAGCTGCACAGTAGTTCTCAGTCGCACTAGGAACTTTTTTCGCAGCTAAGCCAATTAACTAGGAGTGCTTTGTGCCTGACGTCTGTCCGTCAAAGATGACCCGTGGTGAGACTGGTGTTCTGTGGAATTATTCAGGAGAAAGGGCTTTCACTACCGACGCTGATGAATCGGATTGCACAAGTTCTAATTTGGTTCTGAAACATGTATGTTTAACTTCGATGCTAAAATAATGCGGATCTAAATTACGCAAGAAAAGTTATTACTGAAACTTTTTTTATTCCAGCAATTTCGTCAAATTTATTCTCTGAAATAGTCATGGTCTCATTGAAAACGTTAGAAATTACCGAAAACTTCCATTAAAATCTCTCAACAGGATAAGTTCTTTGGTACGGAAGCTCAATGCGTCAAATTTTGAAGGCAAACTGAACATAACTAATGAAATACATTTACCTATAAAATGAACTTCAATCAACTTCTCAACTGAAGTGGACTCTCTGTGATACATGTCCGGCTTATCTATCCCATGCTTTAATTACACGATAATTTTCTAACTACTCGGCTCATCCACACACATGTAGTTCATAAGAGAAAACCTCTATTGTACAATTTTCAAAGGTGATTATTCGTTTCTATTCTTTAATTCCCAAAGAATTATCATCGTTGACTCTCTAATAAGGCAGAAAATTTGAACAGCAGATGATCATTGTACGTAGAAGAAGGAATGATAAATGTTTTTTATGAATTGAATCGGTAAAATATTAGCGTTGGTGTACGGCTCTGACGTCTTCTCTAGCTATTTCTTTTTGTTGCATGTAAATTCCACAAATAGACGAGAATTCTAAACATTAAAAGAATTTGCATTAAATAAAGTAAAAATTAAAGTATGATGATACAAGCATGCAGCCACACTACTGTAAATGTCCTGCAAGTGCCTTCATGAGGCCTCACCAAAATTACCAATGAAGGCATAATGAAAATTCTACAGGATGTTTCTGCCGATATCAGTCAAGTTTAAAGGAAAAATATTGTAATTCAAAAATGAAACGAGAGAAAGCACCCTTTCTTGTTCCTTGTCATTGAGTGCATAAATAGCCTCAATTTTCTTTAGATATGTACATTCATTTAAATATAAATGAGACGCTTGTTCTTTATCTCTTTCAGAACAGCATGATTATGTGCCCCAAAAAAATTCCAAGAGTGAGTTTAAGCATATATTATGTAATGACCATTCAAAAGATGGAAAATTTGAAAAGATTCAACATTCAAAAGTGATAGATGAAAAACTCTACTCTCGACCATTGGTGTATATAATTATCAAACTTTTTACAACCCAGACTGTTCACTCACCTTCTGTAGCTTAATTCTAAAGTGGCTGTAATTGCACGCTGCTTCATTTGTTTTCATTATTGTTTTTAATGACATGTATTTCTCATGTGTAGGTCACTTAAACCTAGACTTTAAAATTGCTAGCCTTCTTACATCAAGTCTTTTTTTCATGTTCTCTGATTAAAACAGCCTCAACATAAACAAAAAATAATTAAACATAGTAGGCTTCTGGTAACCAAATCTTTCTGAAATCCTAAAATTAGAGCCACTTTCAAACAAAATAATCCTAAACGAGAGAAAATGATAAAATTTTATTTTAAAAAACACAATGCTGATGTGCATCGAAGATGCTAGTGCTAAAAATTTCCCCATTTTGCTCACAATCACCTTTTCAAATTTTTTGATTACTTGCGATGTTAGGTCAACTGGGCCGTAAGTTTACGCTCGTTTTTCTGCGCTGCTTCATAATACATCATCGTAAAGACCCACAAACTTGAGTAAATTTGTGTTATCGCCAGCATCAATCAACAGTCTCCACAGAGGCTTCTTTAGATGCTCTCGACGTGCTCTTAACAAAACAGCAGGGCTTGCATCAGGTCCAGTGCAGATGTCAAGGAGAGTTCTGCAATTCAAAGTGCTCTGAATATGCATACTTTGCCATTAAATTCGATCTAGTCATTGAAGAATAATGTATGTAGTGCTCTGTAAAAAACGTTTCATTTGAAATTTCATAATTTTGCAATTTAAACTAAAAATATGTTGACAATTTCTTTAGAATTCGTTGTCAAAATTTTCATCCGTGATTTGGGGTTATAGCTTGAGTAACATATGTCTGCCATTGACATAGGGGCCATAGCTATTACTCGGGAAGCCTTGCTTCAATTTATCCTTGCAATAATTACTTGAACTTAGTCCTTTGCTTTCTTCACAAGTATTTTTGTGGACACCTACCCTTAATATTCTTAATCGCAAAACTTTTCACGTGCTTAGTTTTCTAACTCTAAAAAGTCTAAAGTTGAATTTTTACCCTTTGCAAGTTGAATAAAATATTTAAAGACATTTGCCTTCAAATTTCAGGGTGGTGTTTCAGGCTTTCTGTACTTTTATATTAATTAATATTAAAAATGATTAAATTTCATGCTACTGCAAACAGCGTCATTGCCAGAGAAAGAAGCAAAGTAATTTTGGAATTATTATCTAAATCTAATTCTCTAAATCTCCGTTTTGCTGTAGTATCGCCACAGATGAAATGTTTGGAATAATTTTCACCATGAGGTAGCTGTGCGGTCCCTAAAGTAATGTCCCTAAAGTTACACATTTGAATGTTGTACTAGGTTAGATTATTAGGTTGGGATATTGATCTATCACTGTCAAGGTCACAATTGATTCGGAATGCTCCACTAACACTGGGACTTAGAATACTCGTGTTGTGTGCCAGGGAATTTTGTTCTGCATCGCATGCTTCCAATCTTTTTCTGAGTAGCAACGTATCGGGAGCGAGCTGACGCTTTCAATACACTCTGAGTGGCAAATGTCCTGTTATTTGGGAGTCCCAGAGTTCGCTTAGTGACAGCTCTCGTACATTTTCATTCATGCGACCTGAAAGTTTTGTGCTGAACAATCCAGAAAGTCAATCTGCAAGATTGCCTGTTTCGAATTTCTGCGTTACATTTCATCTTCCAACTTTCATGGATAGTCTGGCAAAGCATTATTGGATTTTGCTCCCAGACCTGCATGACATCTTTCATGCTGCCGTAATTCTATGAAATGGTTTTCCCAGAAATGAGATTGAATGCTGTGTGTACGCGTGATAATACCGGATACTTCGACTCCAGCACTGTAATTTTATTCATTCCATTTCCATGAATTTTATTAATTGGCTTATGATGCCACTGATTTAGCAACTATTGTTGTTGAAAAATGAATGCAGTGTAAATCAACGTCAGAATATAAACAATGAATTTACAAAGAATACTCTGAACACGAGGTTAGCTGATATTTTCAAAGTATTGATAAAGAAGTCATTTAACGCAAGGATTTCGCATGTAATGATTCTGAAAGTTTTCTGTCATGCAAATTTATTCTGAATAGAACTAGAGAATCTTAATAAAGTAAATCTGAACAAAAATATAACCTCTGTCATTTGAATTGACTCAAAACTAATAAATCTTTGTCAAGGAAATCCTCACCAAACAGAATTGAAGGGTGTCAATTAATTAGGTAAATTCACATCAAATAGAACTGAAGGATCTCTGTATCGCTAAAACCCATACGGAGCATAACTGAAGGATCTCTCTCATGGAAATCCATCCGTAGAAAAACTAAAGGATCTCTCTCATATAAATTCAGACCAAACAAACTGGAAGACCTTTATGATGTAAATCCATACAGAATAAAAGTGAAGGATTTTTATCAAGTAAGCCCTGTTCCAATTGAAAAACCTCGAGCAAATGATAACTGAAGCTAGGCTCTAGTTTTGAAATACGAATCGTTGATAAATTTTGAATTTTTTCGTCCTCCTTAAACTGAAGCAAGTGTTGGAAAAGATGCTGAAATTTACGACTAGAAGACAATATTATTTTGCGAAAAGAGTCTCACGATTCTTCAGTTCTCAGTTTTTTCCCGATTTGTGACGCGTTGCTGACAATATTTCTTTGTTAGGCGAGCTCGTTGTTTTGATGCAAAGCCATAAGCGGAAAGTTTACGGAAGATGTATGTTGCTGTTAGGCGAATTTCGTAAAGAATCGACACAAAACTTTGGATCGCAAAGTGTCTTTTGTGCATGAGCGGTACGTTGTGACGCAAAAAAACTAGTCGGAAGAAGCTCAAGCTTTCAAAATTCTCAAATAAAAATTATTCTTTAACATAGATACGCAGATTGAAGATCAGTTTCTTGAGAGTTTCCTTGATGTATATATGGGCCAAAAAGTAATTGAAGGTGTTTCCAGCCCCATCAAACTACTTACAAATACCCTCCAACACTAGCATCATATGCGCAAAGAGCATCTTTTTTACTTCCCCATCTATCCTTTCCCGTTTCAAACGCTCTCTGTGTCAAACGCTCTTTCCGACTTTCCTATAAGCATCGTTCGTTCACTCGAAGGTGTTTCAATGTACGGAAGGTCGTACTGTTGCAAAAGTCGGAGATTCTATTTAACTTGAAAAACCATTATGGTGTCGTAAGCATATTCTTCGAAGAGATATCATGGTGAACAACCGTGTTGGTGAGACTCTGTTTTAACAATAATAAGGAAGTAGAATGAACGTCTAGTGCTGCCCAGCTTACGTCGTCTTCATCCGAATAAGTGAATTGGAAATATTTTGAACAAATTCTAAAATTTGTCGTTTTGAAACCGAAAATGCCAATCAAAATTGTTTCACGAATTAAAAGTCTGCGAGTGAGTGATTTTTATGCTCTAACTAGTGAACACAGACCGTAAAAAATGGCAGGAGTCGAGAACGTTCGATGTGACGCATAAATCGCATAACCAGGTCGTATCACAGAAAACGCTATTTAAGCCCATCGAGATGGACTCCAATGTGTGACAAATTAAGAGTCTCTTCCTGTCATGTATTAGCTGTAACATTCCCCTTAGGAAAGCCCTTGAGAGCGTCACAGAGAGACCAACCAACCAAGCGAGCAACAATTGTGTATTATCGTGTAGTGGATATCGTTCAAAAAATTAGATTAGAGAATTATCGAAAAATCGGATATCTAACAAATTTTATCTACTGTGTGTTAGCTCAGGTCACCTCACCAGGTCGTAAGAATATGTAAATGATACCGAGAACGAAACCAATTTATACTCTTTCAATCATAAGTAAAGAAACGTAAGATTAACTTCTCGCACAAGTATTTTCCGTTCATGAAGTGACTGTTGATTGAGAGATTTGTGACATTCAAGTTTATAGACTATCACTAGGACAAAGTGTGACAATCTTCATAAAATTACTGTTTCCTAGATGCATTATGAGAGTCTTTGGTTTTCTGTAACGTGATTCTTGAGCTGCAGCATACGAGGCTAAGCCTTCATAAGTAAAACTAGTCTCTTCCGCCGTTACTCAAATAGGCTGTTATTGCAACGTTTCCTTATCTCATAAAAGTACCGGAATGTTGAATAGCTACTAAAAAATTTGGTGAACTCAAATTCAGTATAATTTTATAGTTAATATGCAGTAAGCAATCCGTTATCATTAAGTATTGTTTTTGTGGGGATTTATCATGAAATTAAACGTGAAGGAGAAATTCATATTCTGGCTACTTCGGAGATGTCTCAAAACAAAGGATGGATAATCGCCGGATTGTGAGCGTGTAGATCATCTTCAGGAGAGAACGGAGTCTGTCAAAGGAATCTTGAGTCTGAGTATAATTTTATGGTCAAATAGCAGTAAAAAATTGCTATGATTTGATCTTAAATATTTCTTTGTATTCATAACGGAGAGAACAAAACTGCAAAAGTGATCCTGAGTCTACTAGATCAATTTTATTTTGAAAAATTTCAAATAGACGCAATTTTGACCGCAGAACATCTGTAGGAAGACAATGAGCTGATGATAAAATTAACCTCGCTGAAAGTTTTCATATTTTGTACCATATCAGTTCTAATGTTTCATGATAAAAATTAATACTACAATTTCCCATATCAAATGTGATCATTGTAATCGGCGACGAAACTTGCATTTTTAATCGATGTTGGCATTGAACGCTGTCTGAGCTACACAACCGAACACAGACCGGCAAAAATATTATAAACGCACAACGAACGAAATATAGAGACGGCCTCTGTACTCTCGTTTATCTTGAGCTCTCATTCTGGTATGAAATTCGATATAGAAAATTTGGAATCCTGTGCACCCTTTTTAAAAAAATACAGCTTTTGAATACTTGGATTGCTATTCATTATAAGCCGTTATTTTCTTAAGAATTACATAAGGTTATCACATAGCGTACAGAGATCTCTCAACCACGCGTACTCTACACAAGCATTACCGAGCAAATATGGCGACCTAATTCTGAGATGTTGCTCTTAAGACGCCTTTGTTGGTTGAGGCCTTTGATCGGTCTTGGTAGGCGGTCGGCCAATGGATGGTCTGACCGAGCAATTCATCGGTCATGGTCGCCTTTTCTTTGGCCATCGAGAGGTCGATTATTGGTTGCTTCGGAGCAACAGGCTTTTCAGGAACCCATTCGATAGAATCCCAGCGCGCTGCCGGTTAATGGTTTTCTTTACCTCTGCGTTGACCTACAAATGCCGATTTATCCGGAGTTAACGTACATCCCAGTAATGCTTGGATCGCTGGCCGAGCGTGACGTTTTGTACCGCACATTTCAGACCAAGAATGCTTGTGCCCTATTATGACGTTTTGTACCGCACATTTCAGACCAAGAATGCCTGTGCCCTATTATCGACTGAATGCCTTGTCTAATTTTAATCGTGCTATGAATCTTGAAGCTTCTTACCCACAGGCCTGAAAGAAGTGGCTAAAGCACCTCGATACACTACGAGTACGCAATCGTAACCAGATAAAATTCAGGATTTTTGTCGCTGTAAGCGCTCGCAGGGTGTACTAAGCTTGTAGACACTCGGTATGTCAAAACCAAGGACAGTTTATTGGAGCGTTTTAGTTTTCATCCACACATTATTTAAATTATTTTTTTCACAATTCCATTCTTCAAAATAGTGCGATAAATGTGCACTTCATTCATGAACAATTAGATGCTTGAAGTATACCTGAGAAATTTTAGAGTTCCAGGAGTGATATCATGAGGCGATTAGAAATAATTATTCGAAAGTTGAAGTTTACAACATGAATCACTAGCAGCAGAATTGCTTACGTTCACCAAAGAAATTTGGATTTATGCTTGTTGATTTCAATGATCTTAATAGTTCAATAGAGGCTTTTCATGGATTTCATGAGATGTATATTAACTGCCAGTATTTTTCAGCCTCCTTCCCATATATCATGACAGTTATTACTGTTGGTTGGAAATAGCAAGTTTCATCACGAGTGTATTGGCAGTTGGTGCATCACCCGAGGTTTGTTTGTACGTTTTTTCTCTGTATCAAAACAACAACATCAACGGGCAATTGTTACGTTTACAGGAGAAAAGATAAGTGTAGGCATCGTTTGTACAGTTCAGAATAGGGTAAAAATTTCACTTATGAGTTACTTTCAGCCATAATGGCGTCCAAAAGATCCATTGAATTTCTACCCAAAACAATGAACCAGAACACAACCATAAAGTTAGTATATCTGGCATTGTGATAAGGATCCTCTTCGGATAGTTACGGTTTGTAACAGAAAACATGATCAATTAACATCCCACTAAAGGAGATTTTGCAAACACGAATTATCTCCTGTTGTTTGTTTAATTAGGTGTCATAGTTTATATTGCTGTTGTTTTAGAATGACGATAAAATGTACATGCGAGAATAATTGCAATGGTTTGAAAGAGAAATGAATGTCAAATATAATATCAATTAACCTCTTTTAATTAAGTATTCATCAGTTGTCTCATATATCGTCAGGTATTAACTAAGATAACGTTATTCATTTATTCATACTTCGTGGCTATAAAGAAGTTAGATTTATTTTGGAATTCAATGAGCGGGAATACAACTGCAATTTTGTAGATAAACCCCATTTTTCTCGAGTCTTTGATGATTTCTATCTCAATACATAAAATTACTTCAGGACGATAGTGAGATATAGTTTTCAAACGTTATAACTCAACAGCCTGACAAGATTTGCTTCCTGAAGAGGATTTTATAAATCGCCATTGTTTATCGACAAGTCTGAATGGACATTGTCATATTTCATGCCTCTATCGCTATGCTCTCGGGTCATTGTCGCCGTGCCAATTATATGACTAGGTCCTCTAGTGATGTTAATTGCTCGACTGGTATGAATACACGATTGTCAGCCTTGTCTTTTATGGCGAAAATCGTCAAATTTATCCATTTCCGAATAAAATTTAGCCATGTAGAGCATTTAGTATCTGGCAACTCTGCTGGCTTGCCTGATGCTCGGTGTTTTTACTGCCAAACTTTGCTCGAAAAAGGCCCAATTTCAGGACTTTGTCCGCAGAAAAAGACTGGCCTGGCAGCCCTCTTCTGTATCCTAAGATACACAAGGTCTGACAACTCCAGGGACCAGCGCCGGATGTGGCCAAGGAGTGTTGTGTGGTTCGGGTGCAGATATCGTCAATTTATACGATTTTCTGTACTTACTATACAGACATAGTGTTTCTTAGCTTTGCTGTCAGCGTATGACCAAGTGTAAAAGGTGATTTAAGATCCATTGCAGTGTAAAGAAATTTTATTATTTATGACAAAGAGCCGGGGATGTTTTAAAAACTATTTCACTATTTCGGTGTCAAGATATTTGATTATTTGAAAAGTTGTCTCAGTCCGCAGTCTGTGCATGACGCAAGACTCAAAGAAGCCTGCCAAGTTCACTTTTAATTAAACGTAATGTGATCCTCGAGTTTTATGGTAAAATTGACATTCGGGAGCGGCAGAGATTATTTTCAGGGGCTTTGAGGTGACCCGAATGCGACCCGTGAAGCTTTCAGGAAATTGAGCGCAGTAGAGTTTCATTTGCCGCCGGATGGAAGAACGCAATTTTTGTTTCAGAGCACATACACTGGCTTTAAATAAATGCACAAATGACACCAAAAAATTGTCCAGAGACTTCAATTTAGGTGTCATTTTATCGTGAGGCAGAGGATATCCTTTATATTCTTAGAAACTTATTACTATGCGCTACAGTGTCTGGTGTCACGATCTACCTAGTGCGACATATTAGAATAAGTTTGAGAGCTCGAATAATTCATAGTGTCTTTTTTCTAAAAGAGGGACGCTTTCGCATAAATTTAGAGCGCATCTCTTACACAATTACAAATCAAATCTAAGTTGAACAGGTTTTCGCAATAGAACAGAAATTAAAATTATTATCGTAGTTTGCTTTCATGGCACCAGGCCACTCCGGTAGAGAAAGAAGGATATTAATTTCCACATCTCCTTGATGGAATGCCCTTGAAGTCGTAGAACATATTCTGGCTCTCAAGTAGCTAAATAAAATGGCTGTTATTGTAATATACTTTAGAAATCATTTCCTTGGAGCTTCACTTACGATAACAAAGTTATTTGAACTGTTTAAATTACTCATTATTAATTGCACGAACAGATACCATTTAAAGAAAACACAATCAATGATGAAGAGAACACGTTTCAACTTCCCAAAGGAATGTATTGTTAGTAAAATAAGGTGTGAAGCTGCGTCATTTTCATCATTTCTTTAACATAACAAGTTCAAATGAAGTTCATTTTAAAATAATATTAAACAAGTAGTAATTAGCTCCCTGATGAGAAAATGTTCATGCCATTGAAAATGATGTAATAACGTCGCTAAATTCCCCTCAAAATGTATTGAAAACTGTTAACATTTCTGTTCTAATTCCAAGAAAATCGAATTTCCTTACAAATCAATGCCAAGATCAAAGTTCCACCATGGTTTTATTTCAAACGCAGTCTCAGCGGTACAATTTTCTCTCGAGATATCCAAACCCCTTTTTAAACTGCAACCAGAGACTAAACTCGCACGTAAAATAAGGTAATCTTACACGTGAGATTTCCGGAGAATCAATTGTAACCAGAGATTAAACTCACCCGTGAGATCAGGGAATCTGACGCGTGAGATTCCCTTAGAATCACGTATCTTATGCGTGAGATTCCGTAAGAATCAACCAATTGTAACCAGAGACCAAACTCACGCGTATGATGAGGGAATATTACACGTGACATTCCCTAAGAATCGGCCAATTGTAACTAGAGACCAAACTCACGCGTGTGATGAGGGAATCTTACACGTGAGATTCCCTAAGAATCGGCCAATTGTAAGCACAGATTAAACTCATTTGACTCTCAGACATTTCCATGAGCTACCGTACACTCGACGCCACCGACCGGCGTGCACGTCTAATGCAAGTCTCAAGCGAGTGACGTGTGCTTCATTGCGACGACTCACTACAGATGCTCCCTCCAACCTAATTATTATCCCACGCCACTCCACCTGAGCCAGACATGTTCCCGGTAATTACAATTGGCAAGTGTCCGTAACAACTAATTCTGGGCCTTGGAATAAGCCAGCTCAATAATAAACCTGCATCTTATGCCCCGATAAGGTTGACTCAAAGTCTTATTTCATGTCAGGCAGAACGTTGATTGATGTACACATTTATGACGCTGAGCCAAAATGGGAGTCGGTTATGTGAAGTTATTGATCATTTCAAAAGTTTCTACTGAAACTTATATTTGCCAAACGCATGAGATCTTAAGATGAAATAACACACCTCTGAAATATTAAGTTACAGAAAGCCAAATAATTGTGTATTGAACTCTTTTCTGAAAGAGTGCATTTTAATTTAAGTTGTTTGGCCGGTTTTAATTAGGATTATAACTAATATTTTAAGGAATTATTCACTAAGACGGATTTTGATTTACTACGAAAAATAAGCGAGCACTATTTCCAACACTGCGGGACAAATCATTCGCAGCGACCAGGCTATATGCTACTGAACAGGCTCCTTCAGAGAGAAAAAGAGAACAAAGGCAAGTACCAGAACAGGAGGTCCCATAGCATGCCTAGCTAGAAGTAAACTTCTAGTCGCAGTGACACGGAATATGGTGGTTCTGTTGAGATTATCCCTCTCTGTGAGTCAGTGGTTCACTTTCTGAAATCATTTTCCTTTGTTTTTGACAGACTAAAATTTTAAAATTTCGATCGCAAGACTAATAGAAGAAGAAGAATCGAGGAATAATCAAATCGTTGAGTCATTTAATTCTATAGCTAGAATGAATTTCCATGCACACCGCAAAAAAAGTACACCCAGACACACAGAGCTCAACAGTGTTTGCATAGATTAAATTCGTGTGAATTCATATCTTAAGAAATGGTATTTCGAGGGAAAAAATTGCCCTCCATAGTCCAAAGACCCGTTTGAAGGCTTCTTGAAGAATACCTCGATGAAGTTGCTCAATGTTCCGTAAAATGAAGATTCCCCTGCATCGTGAGGCCTCTTCGTAAAATATATCTTCTCCGGCGTAGTTGATACTGATGATGGCGGCTTTTGGAGGAAGCTATTGCCTTTCAATTAAGAGGGGCAGTGGCTAAAAGAGAAATTTTGATGGCAGATCCTCTTCACATCAAAAATATCTGAAGCTTAGGCCCAGTAAGCATGAGGCGTGGGAAATATATCTATGAAAAGATGACTAAAAATCGTAATGTACTAACTTATTGACCATATTTCAAAATTGCCGGAAATTATGCTGTCTCTTTCAAACAAAATTTTAATCACAAAAAGTCGTAAAATCGAACCCAACGTAATTTAAAATGCCCAATGGGATACGTCGTTTTAAATTCTGTTCAGAATTTAGAAAAATACATGTTTAATATATTCGTTGCTGACATATGCAAGCGCAAATAAACAGATTGACAGAAGCACTTTTCCACTGAACCATAAATACTTTCCGAAATATAGAGTGGAGACTTAAAAGCAAATCTATACTGATAGGAGAACAGACTCTCAGCCCTCATGTGGCCGGGGCCTGTTCATAAATCATTTAGTAGCCACTCTGTCGAAGCAGAAAGAGACGGATATTTCTGAAGTTGGTGGAGCCGCTCGGTCGTCGATTATTGGCTGGTCAGCTGCGCGCTGCAACAGGTTATGTATTGTGGGACCGTGTCCACCTCATATTTTTTACTCATAATTTTTTTTACTTAAAGATAAAGAAAAAATTTACTTAAAGATTTAACCCTCAAATTTTTTTCTTTTTGTCAGAAACGTTCAAAAAAAGGTACGAGATGTAGGGGTTTCATCATTGTGACAGCTATTTTGTAAGAACAACAAAGAACCTCTAAGTGTTCATGAGGCAGCTTTGTATTGTGACAGCTTTTTTTCCAGCTCACTCCAGCTTCTGAACACTTTCCTAATTCCAACAAAAAATTTCTTCCCATTGTTACACAAGTCATCGGAAGATATGAGAGGCGCTCCTTTTTTAGTTGTTATAAGTTGCGACCCTTTGCGAGCATCCTGTCCTGCTAGCCATGTATGCAAACACTTTGGAACACTTAAAGAAGCCGATGCCAGTGTCGCGGCTGTGAAATTTTTGTGATTTTTTCTTTATTACCAGTAATAAAAAGCGCGAGTTGAGGAAAAAGTTGAAGATTAATTCTTCAAGCAAGTAATAAAATGGATATCGTTCCTAAATAATGGCAAACGCTTATCGTATTTTAGGTTTGAAATATTTCTAATAGTGGTTGATTCAAAGTGAGTGAATGTTAGCTCCGAATTATTATAAAACTCATTTCTCAGTAGCCACCAACATTCAAACATCATCTGAAAAGCTAAACTTCAATTCTCAATGAAATGACGCAAACACCTCATAAACGTACGAGAAAATGATTACTCCACTACAAAGTCCATTAAGCTTGATGATCTTTGATGATAGGTTTTAAATTTCTGTCCGAGGGAGGGATCGTCAAATGCATAAATAATTCCCCGTAATTTAGCCTGATCGATGGAGGATTAAAGATTCATGCTCAATAAAATATGTAGAAGAGAGTAATTGGGAAATGCCTGATGAGCGAAAAGCCGATTCCCTCAATCCGATTCTCAGTCGAATTCATGCAAGTAAATGCGCAAAATAACTGAATTTTCAACAAATTAATCGAATTTTTCTCCTCCTAAACAAAGCTGTTTTAAACTTTATTCAAACAGATTTCTATTCTGTTTAATGAAAATTGCCAAAAAGCTGCTCGTGAGCAAATGAATTGAATGCGTAAAATAATTGAAGTCCAAAAAATTGGATTTAATTCTCCACCACATATGTAAATCTAACTGCTTTAAAAAAAATTCCACTTACATTTAGCCCTTAAAACGAAAAGCCCAAAAATTTCGCTCGTGAAAGCTTACGTTATTTTAGATTTCACATCATCCAAAATTCATTTATTTTCTACTCAACTACAATATTTGTGCAAATAGCGACACACATCTGCCTTTTTGTTGCTCCTGTTGATCTCATCCCTCATTTCGTGCAGCCGAGCGTCAACACAGTCACGATTGAAAAGAAACTCCACTAATGAGAAACGCCATCGCGATAAGGCCGTCCTTCTGACAAACCGGTCGTGGAAGCCAGGATTTATGAGCACCCATGAAAAGCCACTGCCGAAGCATTCGTTGTTGTTACCATAATGCATTTGTATTTGAGCCATCTTAAAAAGAATTATGATTCCAAGATGACTATCAAGCAGGAAAGAACAACTAATTTCAATTTATTCAAATTTGACTCTGCATTTCGTTCACCGCAATCCCAGAATTATGGTTGATATTGATGACAGCAGACAAGGCTCATATCTGCCTGTATGAGGGTGTCCAGGTTTGCAAACACGAGCATGGACAACGCTGTGCAGGCTCTCTGGTTTTCGAACTCCCTGTCGATGCCAAACAACTGATGGACCGACTGCCCGGCGTTGCCATATCCGCAGTTAGCTTGGTAGTGAAAGTTTTTTTTTTCTAACTTGTCGGTGCAAAGTTGTTATCACTGAAAAAAGTTTAGTAGACTGCCAAATTATCTCTTCAAGATCTTATATCCTCATGAAAACTCATCCGTTACGGCTATGAACGTATGGTTGTTTATACGAGGTACAAGTATTATATACCGTCATAAACATTGACGCAACTGGCACAAATCTACGGACATTAAAACCAGCATTTAATTTACTTCAGACCTTGTATTGTAAGATTTAAACATGGCGTGAAAATTAGTTGTACAACTTCAATAAAACTATGTGGAAGTATTTTGAGTTCTAGATTCATGAATCTGTCAGAAAAGCCTAGAAATCAGTAATGGTTATTGTGAAACGTAGCATGCAATATTTGCAAGCATGCATCAGAGGACATCAGTAAACGAAAAATTTGGGGCGATGCAAATTCTTTGAGTAATTATGTTTGATGACGATTCACCTGCACTTCCATATTTTGCGCAACTCAAATTCACTCAATTTTTTCAATTTATGCCTTGAATAGACATTCGTGTAACTTACAGTTTAAATTCCATTTGCTAGATAAGGAAAATTTAAGAGTTTGCAAATCAAACTAATGAAATATTACATTTTCATCTGATCATGTGAGAATTTTTTTTTAGTTTTTGATAAAGTTTTCGAACTGTTATTGATCAATGAAGGCAACCAAAATGTTTCCAAATATTTTATTAATATTAAATAATTTGATCTTCAAATATTCCCTTTTATCAGTGTAAGAAATGATTCACTAATTGAAAAGTTTGTTTTCTACCACTTAACAGATTTTTTGTTTCTTTTCCGATTCATAGGGCGTGCCATCATGTGACTGACTATTTTCGTTAGTTTTCGAAAGGTGTGTATAAAACAACACATGTTTGTATCAACATTTGACAATATTTCTTTAACTCAGAAGTTTACTGGACTCGATAACTTAGAACCTGCATAAGGTTTACAATCGATGACTGCCGGGAGCATTGCAGTGCCAGTGAGTTTTCTCCGATGTCCTGAGCAAAGATAATATAAGAGTGCAAACATTTTATTGTAACACTATTTGTAGTGTTAGGTTAACCAAACGCTCAAACAAACCTCGATTTCTGTAAACATCGAACTTTAACGTGACAAATAAAATTTGATTTAGAAAAACTCCCTGTGATTTGTATAAAACCAACAACGAAGACTGTTCACCGCTGGAGCTTCAACACTATATACCGACTTTTGTCATCCTCATCTTCATCATCTCTGGCCTCAGTAACGTCTTCAAGTCAGCAGAGACGTCCAACTAATTACTTGCGACCATGGAAAGAACCTCTGCAGTTATTCAAAGAAACTCATTTCCCAGTAAAGCTCTAGTAAGATCCTACTCTGAACTCGCCGTGTATTCCTAGTCACCGCAACTTTGGGAGGACATAAACAAGCTGCTGGAATGCAGATCATGCAATACTCGCGAGATCACCCCAGAGCTCCGCAACACAGGCTGCGGTAGAATTTAGTTGCCGTGGCCTTGGCTCGTTTCTCCAGGGCAAAGATTACGGTGTCAACAAATCCAGACATGCAAATACCTCACACGGATGAATGATGCTGAAAACTAAGAATTTTGAAAGGAATGGCACCTATTAGCGAATCGGCCAACTGAACCAATTAAAATCTAAGACCAATTAAAATCTGGGAAAAATGAATTTAATGTTTGATGAATTTACTGATGAATAGGAATAGGAAGAAAAAAATTCAAAAAGTTTCTGTAAATTCGAAGAGAAGATCAATCAGTTTTTTTCTCATTTGGTTTGTGCTTTAGATTTGATACCATCACGAGTTGTTGATTAAGATAAGATTATTTTCCTTGGGTTTTGTTTTGATAAATTCAGCAGACACCCAGAAAAAAACTGACTCTGAATTAGAACACATGTTATGCAAACAGCGTCAATTTAAGGATCAATATTCCCAACAAAATTTATCTTTTCAAAACATCTTTTGAAATTACTTTTGCTAATCAAACGATATTTCAACATACAATACAGAAGGGGAATAGGATGATGGAAAAGGGAGCAGTGAGGTCAGTAGAGACGAATTTCTGGAACGAAATAAATAGTTTCTGTGCTTGAAAAACTGCCACCGATGTCAGGGTTGCGGCAAAAACAACCGCCCTGCAGAAGTATTTCAGTGAGAGAAGAATTGACGGGTGTTCCGAAGATATGTGTAATTTAGTCATAGTAAGAGGTGAAAAAATAATTTGCACAAATGGACAGTGGACGACTTACTCAGTTTATTGATGGAGACGCGTGCAGTGGCTGGTCACCCCGTTCTGGATGATTTTGGTTTTTAACTAGTGGAGCTTTGAATAAGATGGCTCTAAATGTCATAGTTTGCGTAATTTATAGTGAGCGAAAAGAGAAGCTTGAAGAGCGTTGTTGAGAATACCACTTAAAATGAGACTTATAAAAAAGGATTGGAATGACAGCAAAATTGAACGTACATTATCTTTGCGCTCAAATATATCTCAGTTTTGTACTAAAACTCGTCAAAACTTATCTAATTCATGTATTCAAGGATAAACAATTTCATCTCAATTTGAAATAGGATATGTTCGTTTTCAGGGATGTTTTTATGTGATTCTCCTGATAGTTTCAAGTTCTCTTCACTTCTTGCATTTGGACCTGAGCAAGTTGTGGCAGTTAAAGTTCAATCAAAGAGCCGGCCAAAATCTACGTGCTTAGAAAATTGGTGAAATATCGATTTCAATATTTTCAGTTTTCATTCAATAACATAAAAAACATTAATAATAAGTTCCAATAAGAATAAAGTACATGTAATTCAGTTCGTTGCACAGGGGATTTTGAAAATGCTTTGCGCCGTATTTCTCTTCAGTATACAATTTTTTAATAAAGCTACAGATGGTACACATTTATGATATTTTTATTTTAATAACGATGAAATTTCTTTTTTCAGTAGACAATATTTCATCTCAAATTACAAAAGGTATATATTAATTAGAAATTCTAACTAACGTTGAAATGACCTCTCCCATGTTTTAACACGGACACATGCGAATACCTTATCATGTCTCCTTATTTTCTTTCTATCAGTTGGTTGTTTCAAATGCGTCTGAAAGCTGCTAGAAAGTGAATGGCAATTTCGCTGCTAGAAAGTGAAAGGCAATTTCATGTGCTGTTTAGGAGTGCACTTCTTACTGAGAATCGCTCATGTTTTTGTCACTGGTATGATCAATAATCTGTGCGTTGAGAAGAAAGGCGTTGACTGCACAGAACAGTCTTCTAATGTCGACGCAGCCAGGCCGCGCGTTCTCTCCCCAGCTGCTATTGACAACCATTGATTTGCCGGGCCTTGTGGAGACATGCGAAGGATTGCTAAAGCTTCATATGTCTCGAGGAGTTGAAGCATGTGAGTAAAAACATTCGCAGATATGGCACAACTTTCTTCTCGTCCACAGAGCTCTCACATCTACAAAACATTTCATCCTCTACGTGAAGGAGCCGATGCGAACATTTCTTTTTATATTTCAAAAAGACGTCGTTGAACAAGTAAATAAACATTCCAAAGACGAGATCTTGGAAAAAACGAATAGAGACTTCCTATTTTTTTAACGTTCTTAAAGCAATGTTTCATTTCTTTCGACTCACATTGCATTCTCAACATTTGTTGCGGAAAACTTCTTCAAATTCTTTAGGGTCTTTAAACATTTCTATTATAAATATCTTCTTCGCAGAATCTTGGACCCCCATTTACACTTTATTTACTAATCTCTGGCCTTTGCACTTGTTAAGTGAGTGTACGATTCCTCTTCTCATAAATCGTAAAAGAGAGACATGATCAAACTAGGAAATAAAAATCTCTAAGCAAAAACGCACAACCATAGACTTTAACATGAAATATTTTATTTCAAAACTTTACCATTGAAAGCATGCGCGTGTGCACCAGCCTCACCTACAGAAAGTATAAGTTTATCGGCTCAAAGAGTTGTTCGAAAGAGAATCTTAAAAATAGTCATAACGTAATAAAAATGAAAGAGCAAGATAAGCTACTTTAATCATTTCATTATTTGAAGGTAAATATTCGAATAAAACCTAATTTCAAACGTTTCGGCCACAGGCCATCATCAGTGATAAAAATTCTGAAAAGTACAATGTAAAAGGTAAAAATAGACTATTTTACAATGACAAATCTGAAAAGAAGCTATAAAATTACGTTAATTGCAATTATCTATTTACTATGGCCAAAGGAAATGAACTAAGAGTGTTGTTTAAACCTGGCTTAAGTTTAAAAATGTACAAGGACTCTAAAATGCGCATGTCTGTATTAAACTGTGATTTTGCTAAGATTGAAAACTAATTGAGGGAAATTGGATTATCGCACTCGTCAGAGTGCTGTCGAACGGCGGAAAATGGGGGGCTTTGATAAAATTGACCCTGTTCTAAAGCTCCTACCAGAATGCTCGCAAACTCGAGTGCGTAGAGTACGGGATGTACATCCAATGTACTCTGATGCACAACGTGCACAACTAAACACATAAACAAGAGTAGCTTGCATTCCGGCAGTTTACACAGTTTACACAGTTTCATACAGATATGCGCATTTTAGAGTCCTTTTACATTTTTAAACCTAAGCCAGGTTTAAACAACATTCTTAGTTCATTTCCTTTGGCCATAGTAAATAGACAATTGCAATTAACGTAATTTTATAGCTTCTTTTCAGATTTGTCATTGTAAAATAGTCTATTTTTACCTTTTACTTTGTACTTTTCAGAATTCTTATCACTGATGATGGC
>JACJUY010000053.1:223701-369319 GCA_014220935.1 Platorchestia sp. MABIK
TGTAAAACTCTCATCACTCCTCGCTTTGTTCAAGGTAAATGACCACAGTACAGGTACTCTGTGTAAATTAGTGCGTGGCAGGTATTAATTTTCAAGTCTGCAGAAACAGAATACCTTCTTAAATCATTTCTCAATTGATAACCTCCTGACTTCGAAGAACGCATCACGTGTAGTGAAAAATATTGAGTAAACACACTGACGTAAAGTTTCCCCAGATCAGAGCTCAAAATAGAGCTTTAATTTAACATTTGAAGTTTAGCTTTGTTCTAACAAGCTGTGACTGAAACTGTGAATCAGTTTTTTCCGAGCTGTGACAGAATGAAATTCACGAAACTGAAATATTGCAAAATTCTCATGGTTAAGTAATGAGTGATTTCCCCACTGTGACTCTGAGATCCACGTTACTGACTTTCTGCTCTATCTTCCTCGGTACTCATGAATTTATTCTGAAACGTCTTCATATCAAAACATCATCACGGTTAAAAGTTTTGAAGAACTCATGTAAGGTTTGTATATCTATGTAGCTGGAAATTTAATTTTCCAAGTTTCAAATATGATTTTCACAAAGCGGTAAAATCAGACATTCACGATGAATTTGCACGCACAAAATTCTCCCAGAAAAATATTTTCGATGGCGCTGTCAGAACCCAAGGCTCAGAATCCTCGTCAGATTTCACATCGAACTAAAATGTTCTAGGCATCGTTTTTTCCTAAGAGAAATGATTAGTTCGAGTTGAGTGAGTACAGCTCGTCAAACGGACTACCAAACGCTCATTTCTCGAGTCAATCTGTCCTCATATGAGAAAAGTCTTGAAACTTATCGCGGTGGTCTCTTCAAAAGACGAAATTGATGCGCTGGTAGTTCTCAAGACTCCAATATTCTCGGGCCGAGTTAGAACCGCATCTCTCATGCACCTGAACAAAATGGGAAGAGCCTTGAGTTCAAGATTCAGCAACCATTTGTGCTTCTTTGCGATCTCTTCGTCTCTGTGAGACTGAAAGCCCTTTTAACTTGCGCAGATGGAGTCGGATAACTGGAAAGGCGACTGATTCTATTTAAATAACAAAGGCCTCGAGTGGGCAAACAGCTTCGTCTCGAATAATAACAAAGACGCACGAATGCGGACAAGACTCGAAAAAACACGAGGCTCCGCCAAACAAGCACCTTCATAGATATCCCTTTGTTGGTCTTGAGCTTTCGGAGTTACATCAGCACGCTATTGTTCGCCATTCACGTTTGTACGAGAACGCCTGAAGCACTAGTGTGGAAAATGGATTTCGAGATGCGTTATGTGTCTGAAGATATTTCAAAAATGATGTTTTTGGGGAAAATTTCGAGCCACTTAATTTAACTAAAAATTTTTAGTGTGTGAACAAGTTGGATCAATGATCATGTAAACTCCGATATCAGTTGGGCATTGCAGTTCTCAAGCCAACCATGAATTACGGTTCAATCATCATAAGCACACGACTTTCCACTCCTCACCTGCGCTTTCTCTTCTCGTGCTTTTTCCCGAATTGATATGCATCGGTCGACCACTTAGAGATTCTTGTAGAATAAATATTCTAGGAAAGCTGGCATCTCCATGCGAACGCACGCACAGCCTGACTTTTTGGAACTTTATACCTAAAGATTTCCCGGCCGCCGGCGCTTGGAGTAATGAAACCTCTCTCGAATGCCATTTCTACTGAGCCATGATTCTCGATTTCTTTAAGCGTTCGGAGTGCATAATCTTTAATATCCAAGTAAAACATTGAGAATATTTTATTACAGCTTTAGCATGCGTGATAGTTAATACATGGATACACTGCTTTTTACGAATCTCTTTAGTTTGAATGGCTGATCTTCGGAAATGTGTGAAAGAAAGATTGTGAAAAAATTTCAATGATCGTACTATAGAATGTACAACGTTGCTAGTTAACCTCACGATTTTTCACATTTTTTCCTATGCATTCATCTTCAAATACACCATTACTTTTGTATAGCTGACCTACGAAGAACATGTTAAATAAAAACTACACGTGCCTAAATCTCATACGCCTGAATTTTGGTGCTCGAAAAAACTCTTCAAATTCATATCTCTCTAACCATTCAAGTTAGCAGTACCTGCGCACCTAGTTTGTGAAATAAACTATAGAATATTTTACCTAACTAAATGGACTTAGTTTGAGCTCTTGTATTTCCTAATATCAACAATCATTACAGGCTGTGTCTACTCCATTTCTGGTAGTGCTCGTTAAATTATTTTCTGATGAATGTATTCGCCTCGAGTAAAGCTCCGTCCATCAAAAACAAAAGAGCTAAGCATTTGAAATAGCTATCATCATGTCGACCGTTGAGCTTTCCAGCAGTGCGATAACGAAAGAGGCGGGCTCGAGTGTCCTCGTAAAATAGAATGACTTGAGCCAGAAACACTCACACCGTCACAAGAATGACAACTACGTGCCAATTTAGACATGGACGTTAGAGCATCGACCGCTGCTTCGCTCCCCATGATCCGTGAAGGCAAAATATTGTGTGAGATTTTGAGGCATCGGAGACGATATTCAAACAGCTTTTATCTGCATTTAATAATGAACTACATTCAACTATGTCTCGACGAAATGTTGTTTGAGATTTTCAAACTTCAGAGACAATATTCAAACAGCTTTAATATAGATGTTTTTATCGTATTGTTGATAAACCAGAGTAACATTGCGAACAATGGAATCATAAAATACTTGTGTTCATTTATAACCCTTCGACAGTGTCAAGAATTTGATGAAGAACTTCCATATACTTTTTCATGCGTCTTTTCTGATACGTTCACAACAGACGCTCTTCAAATACGATGTCATGCTTTTTTAGGGCTAACTAAAGACTTTTATTAATTAATATTGACAAACTAATGATTTGAAAGCCCCTTGCTTTTCAGCATATTGATGATGTTAACCAATAGATGTTTTTTGAAAATTGTTTTTGACGTTCTAGGTATATTGAAAATTGTAATTTTTTTAAAATTTCTCTTTCCCTGATGGAGCCAGGAACAGAAAATTGGTGATTTTTAATAATTTGTTAATTAAACACATTCTTTTTCTATCCCAAATAAAGCCTTAACAGAAAATTTTTGATGTTTAATAATTTGTCACTTCAACAAGTAATTTTTCTACCCCAGATGGAGCCTAGAACAGAGAAGTCGGGGTTTTCAATGATTTGTTATTTAAACACGTTCTTTTTCTATCGCAGATGAATCCAGAAACAGAACATTAGTGATTTTCTATAATTTATCACATCAACACGTTCTTTTTCTACCCCAGATGGAGCCTGGAACAGAAAAGTCGGACCTGGGCCGGGGTGTGATGCCTGCCCTAGACCTGGGCGTGAAGCACGTCAACGACCACCCCACCATTCTCAGGAACTACAAGCTTCACGTCGTTTGGAACGACACTGAGGTACGTCTCCGCTTTGTTTACGAGTCGACATCTTTGTAATTCTCTGTGATGATTGTCCCTATGAATACTAAGGAGACCAGGACATACGTCAAATGCCACACCGTGCTTATCTGGTATTGCTATCTACATACACGCATAAAGCAGGTAATGCATGTGCATCAATCCTTTGTACTGAGATTGAACGTTACAGCTGCACTACTTGACTCGTAAAACGCTCGTTAAATGTTCATGCACGCAAAGTAGTAGAAATCTGACACCTGACTTCTGCACTCGCATCAGTGGCGCCTGAAACACTAAATGCTGTAACTAACGAAGTGTGCAATTACTGAACTCGCAGCGAGGCATTTTCAAAGGCCACGCTTTATGGCGAGAAGTCAGTAATGCTATGTAAATTTATTCATACGTTATTTGATTTAGGATGCATGAAAAATTACAATGTTATTGAACTTGCATCCTAAATTTTGGAGCATTCTCGATTTTATACTCTGTGAATGAAATCTTCGTTGTCTTTTATATATTCCTTCTCTTAATTTCACAAGACAATATTAATAAACGCACGATTCCAGAAGTACTATCAAAGTCCTGAGTGTACAGTTTGCTCGCCAAAGAAGTGTTTCGATAATCGAAATGCAGTTTTCCGTGATAGCGAATTTTGAAATGTGCTAAACGAGTTAGAGAGTTGTGTTTCTCTTAATGCCTGGTGAAGGAATTTGAACTCTGACCACAAAAAATTCGAGCGTCAGAATGAAAATATGTTATTGAATACGAAGAAACCAAAAAATTTCGTACGCCGTAGGTTTCGCTTAAGCGTGACGTCATCCAAAAGAAAATTTGAAAATAGTTTGACGCATTCTTGAGAAATGGACAGTTTGGTCTATTGATCTCATTCTTACTCTTGATTTGGACTGTCTCCAATCTTGTGGGTCCTTAGCATAAGAAGCAAACCATGTGCACAAAATTGTTTTACGTAGGTTGCGATATTAGTGAACATACACTTAAAAAAATCAACGCTGTGGAGAAGTTCATTGATGGATGACGGTTAATACTAGTGCGTGAAACGAGCGCTTGGTTAGCCTTCAATCAGCAGAGTAATCATTTAGAAGGGCGTGTTCCTCACCTGCTTTGGGAGCGTGCAAAATTACTGGTGCGAACATGAGGGTACAGCAGTAGAGTTTCAACTTGGCTGGCGAACACGGGAATCAATCTCCCAGACAGATGGGTTCCTGCGCCGCCATCGCATCGGCACATTAAGACCTCGCGAGAATGAAGGTTGTCAAAGCTTGGGATCTAAATCTGAACGTTAAAATGTTCAGGTGAAGCGATTGATTGTTGAAGGTGCTTTGAGTCGTACATGGACGAGCATCTCACTTCAGGTTTTGTACAACTTAAGGATTGGTATTGCCGATAAATGACTGTGTTCGGAAAATGCACAAGGAGCTGACTCTAGCCAAGGGATTTGAAATACTGATGCCACCACGCACTGTATTCTTTATTGAGAATGCCTGAGGAAACATCAGGATATCAGAGAATGCCGAGATGAATAAACCACATTTTTATACATCATTAAAATAGGAAGCGCAGCAATCTTTCAACAGACGGATTTGAGCGGAAGTTAGATCAGTGCCATATAAGGCTGCTTTTGTATTTCAGAAAATAGGATCTCTGAAAGTTCATATTTTCCTCATTTTAGGCACAAAATAACGATGAGGCTGCATCAATGCAAACTGCCTATTAGCTTACATCAGGGAAAATGAGCGCAAACTTATAACGAACAGAAATAGCATTAAAAACCCTTCTTTGGGAGGGTAACAGTGTTCCTGGGAGGAACTTCGATTCTATACCGTGAAAAATTTCCCTCAAGTGAAATTAGGATGTTTTAATTTTACTTTACATGTGCTTTAAACTTTTTAGGATGAGACTTTTCAGTGATGTTGAGTATGCTCTCCCCATTCTGCTCTGGAACACGTAGAGGTTTGGTGGGGAGAAATAGACTTTCAAATTCGTGAATTGGAAACAATTTCGATTCGAAACATTTTCCAGATTAGTCGAGCAATGATATTAAACAGATGTTTTTGTTCTTAAGTTCAATTCTATTTTGAAAAGGTGGCATTGTAGCTGACTTCATAAGGGCTTGACAGTTAAGCTAGAGAGGGAGTGACATGTTGGTAGAATGAGGTGGTTTTCATTTTTGGGAGTTGGAATCAAACGTGGAGTTGAAGTTTGGTTTTATCTGTCTGAATGTAGAAATATTTTTCATAATTTCCATTTTCTCAGCCTCATTTGTAGGCGTTATTACCACCCGTCCAAATTGAAAACCATTGTCGAAAATGTAAAATTTCACGAAGAATAGCAAAACAATCACTGTCCAAATTGAAAATTGTCGAAAATGTAAAATTTCACGAAGAATAGCAAAACAATCACCGTCCAAAGTTATTCCCATCAATGAAATTGAAAAACTTCACGAAGAAAAACGAAGCCGTTTTTCAGGTAAAAATTGTCACACGGACTTTCTGTCGGAACAAAGTATTCTGGCTTTGGCATGATGCTCTGAGACAGTCACTGCATTACTGCAATCTATTTTGTACAGACCTGCTGCAAACCTGACAGACCTTACCCAGAACTATTAAAGCTAACCACCTAAAAAATTTACGCAATTCATTTGCCACCAGTGAAACATCAAACAGATTGCATCTTAAGACTTTTACAACGGGCACATTTTGAGTATAGACATTTGTGAGCCCAAATACGTAAGTGCAGTGACTTCGAGAGTTTCCACTCATAGATGCAATTAAAAGATGAACAATTTGTTATTCCCTCACAATTCTGCCACAGTTATTCCCTCATAATTTATGAGCGTCATCTCAGAGATACAGTAACAAGTTGTAAAATTATGTTAAACTTAATACACTTATCCTAGTCGCACACTTGACTGATCAAAAATGAACATTTTTGCATGGAATTCGACGCTCAAGTCTACAGCAGCAGCTAGTACGCGTCAAATGAGGACAGCATTTTAGGTCTCACGAATTAAGCCACACTGCTGTAGAATAAGTGCGCTCACACGGTCAGGACAATTCATTAAAATCTTTAGCCCTCGAGGTCGAGTTAATAGATCGACTAAGCGTTTGTGTACTCATGCGATATTGATTAACTTCACTTAAGCTGTACAAGTAAGCCCTAAATTGCTCATCTCCACCATAATTTCTGAAGTCAACCGCGTCAAACTTACGCTGGACTTAATCCCTCCCTTTTCTAGGGTTAATTATTTCATTTTAATTCCAAGTATAACGAATAGTAACAATATTTTATTCCTTGATTTCAATTTGAAATGATAGACACAAGGTTTATTTAAAAGATTCAGTGTCATTTTCATTTAATTGCTATGGTAGCTATAAGTGTCAAACGGAGGTTAACATTTTGTTTTAAAGAAACTCTAAATACTATAACCCAGTTTTCTCCTCGTGACGATCTCTTAACGTTAAACACTCGTTTGATAATGAAAGAATAAGGCAGTAATTGCGGTTAGGCTTTGCATGTATTTGAAATTTATGTATTCCATGTGCAGCAGAGATTCAACAGAAGACAACAACATACACAATACGCACACCACGCTGTATACTCTGAATTTGAGCTGACGGCCAATTACAAGCTCATGAGTGCTGAGTTCTACATACATATTGCATTATAGAATACCTGTTCTATTAATTAACACTAACTGAGAACCCTATTTTATTGTCTGTAACCATAGAATCAGGGTTTCTGACACTGCTGTAGGTGCGCAATGAGTGCATCTGTGCTACAGATTTCCCCACGGTACTGGAAGAAACAACATTTTAATAACAGCTATAATAAACAATCGATGTATTAAGGGTGAATATATCTGAATGATAAACATGTCAAAAACTTGAGAAGTATTGAAATTGAGTTTCAAGTACACTCGTTACACACTGTTATCTATTCTAGTAATCAGAATGTGATGGTGCTTTACATAATTACTCTTTTAAATGTGTGATACAAGGGCTTTATCTAACTTTATCGAATCTCATTCTTAACGGGCCGTGTAAGCTGGCCATGTAAACTCTACCAAACGACAGACATTATGTACTAAACTTTTGTTATAAAATCGCAAAACGCCCATCTTACAGCGCTGCAGCTACAGCGATTACACGTACAAACAAGAAAACCCATATCTTTGACAGAGTAATGCAGCTGTCATATCTTTGTCCTGGTAATACGACAGTTATTCCGTTGTTATGGCCATAGGCCAACCATATCTCTGAGAGAATTATTTAATATCTGCGGGGCTTCCATTTCTCTTTCATGAGGCCATTTCTCAGTGACAGCTATTTCTCTGAGACAACAATTTCCATGAGACAGCCGTGCGTCGCTGCTTTGAGACAGCTATCTTGCGCGCAGAGTTACGATGCAGTCAAGGGCGTTAAGTGAACGACAGACTCTCAATTAAGCGTCGAAATGAGAACGCCTCTCCCTCGTCCAGAAATGAGGGCGTTACCTGCGCATTAGAAGATATCAAATGCCCACGTGTGAGCTGCGTCAGGACTTTCCGCTAGACGGCGCTTCGTTTTATGGCAACCGAACTGGAAATTGCCCTCCTTCATGTCAGCGGCTCCCGTGCTAGGGCTAATTTCAAACAATTAGGAGAGTTTTCCAGCCGGGTCCTTTCTCATGCGATCCTTTTCATGGATCGCTTCAGTATCATGGGAGGTAATTTATGTATTGGAGAGTCAGACCGATGATTGATTGCATCTTGCATGGCAAGAAAAGTTGTTCCCGTTAAATTTATTTGGATTATGAGCAGAAAGATATTCTAGTCCTCATCAAAGCTCTTCAATATGTGCGCATCTTTTACAGTTTGCCGAGGCTTTTGTATTTTCAACATCAAGCTATTTGTGCTACAAAACATTAACGCAAAGTGGCAACAATGTTTCATTTGCGAAAATAAAGAATTTTAATTGTTACCTGTCAGCCCTTTGACGTATCATTTATTAAGGTTTCAAAAACGGATAGGTTAACTTTGGTAAATAAAATGTCTTGACGTTGATCTGGGAAATCGATTACTGTGTTTGTTATTTTTAAATTCTGTACAATTTAACTTTCTAAGTTTTTACGCATGGAGCACTGTCCAAATTAGCGTCAACGTAAAGAATTTATCTAAACTACTCTGAAAACCTACGTGAACGATCAACTACATAAAAATTTAAGAAATAAAGTTACCAAGTCCTCACAAATATCAGACAAACTTCTTGATTTCCCAAATTAATGCCAATGTAATGCATTTCTACAGCCTATCCTAACCTTACCAACTGTATGAACACAACTACACATAAAATCTCAGGAAATTGTTGCAATGAGATAACTTACACTTAACAAACCGACACCGAAATGAGATTTTTACGTGTGCACCTCCATGCGCGTATTGTAACTGTAGCTCCCGATCACCTGATCAAGACGTTTGTCTAATCTAACATACCGCGTATCTTCTTGAGTGGAAAGTCGAATAGATCGACAGATTCCAATTTTTCGGAAAATTTTGTGAAATCTTTAATATTGTAATCCTTAATCTTTAAATCCTGAACCAACTTGAGAGGACGAGGACTGGTTGAAGAAATGTTAGGTGCCAGGCTTGAGACCAGCACGCAGGTCAGGCCCTCACGGTAACTGTCGGTAAACATCCCGTAGCAGCACGCGTATGTGTGATATCAGTTCATTACGATTGCTTTCAATTCAAATAATTAACTTCTGCCGAACTACGTAAAGAGGAAACATCTAACAAAAATTAAACTAATGTAAAACAAACAATTCAGTAATGCACTACAAGTACCAGAGTGATACAAAACCAAAATAAAAATAATACATGGATCAAAAAGTCTAAATAAAACAAAACAAAAATCTAACAAATTTGTAACGTATACAAAGCAAATGAATGAAATAACAGCACCTAAAAATTTCCTTAATCCTTGACAGTCTAGTAATGAATAATATCCCAAGCAATATTCAAGAGCAATATTCTAATGAATGTCTCTGGAAAATATCGAACGAGTACCTAAACATTAGAATACTTCAGTAATAAACTAAACCCAAGTTATATATACTGAGTCCAGGCCCCTCCTCATCAAATGATAGTTCCTTGCAATTTCTGATTTAGAAATCATAACATTTGACGTTTAATTAAGGGAACATTCTACCCTCGCTGTTCCCCCAACATTCGCCGTTTAGTTAAGATGACATTCAAGCCTTAATGTTTCCCAACATTCGACGTTTAGTTAAGATAACATTCAAGCTTCAATGTTCCCCCAACATTCGACGTTTAGTTAAGAAAATATTCAAGCCTCAATGTTCCCCCAACAATCGACGTTTGGTTAAGATAACATTCACGCCTCAATGTTCCCCCGACATTCGACGTTTAGTTGAGATGACATTCAAGCCTTAATGTTTCCCAACATTCGACGTTTAGTTAAGATAACATTCAAGCCTCAATGTTCCCCCAACATTCGCCATTTGGTTAAGATACCATTCAAGCTTCAATGTTCCCCCAACATTCGACGTTTGGTTAAGATAACATTAACGCCTCAATGTTCCCCCAACATTCGAAGTTTAGTTAAGATTACATTCAAGCCTCAATTATATAACGTTGGGAACGACGTAACCCCAATGTTCGACGTTTAGTTAAGATTGCATTCAAGCCTCAATGTTCCCCCAACATTCGAAGTTTAGTTAAGATAACATTCACGCCTCAATGTTCCCCCGACATTCGACGTTTAGTTGAGATGACATTCAAGCCTTAACGTTTCCCAACATTCGACGTTTAGTTAAGATAACATTCAAGCTTCAATGTTCCCCCAACAATCGACGTTTGGTTAAGATAACATTCTAGCCTCGCTGTTCCTCAACATTCACCGTTTAATTAAGGGAACATTCAAGCCTCAATGTTCCCCCAACATTCGACGTTTAGTTATGATAACATTCAAGCCTCGCTGTTCCCCAACATTCGCCGCTGAGTTAAGATAACATTCGAGCCTCAATGTTCCCCCAACATTCGACGTTTAGTTGAGATGACATTCAAGCCTTAATGTTTCCCAACATTCGACGTTTAGTTAAGATAACATTCAAGCCTCAATGTTCCCCCAACATTCGACGTTTAGTTGAGATGACATTCAAGCCTTAATGTTTCCCAACATTCGACGTTTAGTTAAGATAACATTCAAGCCTCAATGTTCCCCCAACATTCACGGACAACAGCAATCAGATATCGCCCTCGTCGCCTCAGATTGCCTCTCCAAACTGCGGTGTGTGTGTTGAGCAGCCTGGTGTAACTTACGGAACAATTTTGAACAATAATATTCGTAATATAATGTAATAAAGTAATGTGGAAAATTTTGGATTCTTGATCTTGAAGCCATGGATGGTCATTTATTGAATCGGGAGGGGAACTGAATGTCGCTTTTCTACTAATTCATCTTTCGTGTATTTATTCTGTTCTTCGATCCATATCAACAAAACTCGGTCACAGTCCATGTTGTGTTTTAGATTTACCGATCAGTTTTTGATGTTTCATCCTTTTTCAATGGTTGTGGGTACAAAATGAGTAAGATGAGTGAAGAAAAAATTTCCTTTATTATAAAGACAGAATTTCCTGCATTTGTTCGCTCATATCTTTTCCGTAATAACTTGACACTTCTCAGTCTTGAAAATCAAGTACCATCACAAGGCTCCTATATTGAGTAACTGCAAAAGACTTGTTGACCTAGTATAACAAACAGCACGAAACTTGTAGAACAAATAACAGCACGAAACTTGTAGAACAAATAACAGCACGAAACTTGTAGATCATATAACAGTGCAAACTTGTAGATCATATAACAGTGCAAAACTTGTATATCACATTACAGTGCAAAACTTGGAGATCAAATAACAGCACGAAACTTGTATATCATATAACAGTGCAAAACTTGTAGATCATATAACAGTGCAAAAATTGTAGATCAAATAACAGCACGAAACTTTTACATCATATAACAGTGCAAAACTTGTAGGTCACACAGCAGTGCAAAACTTGGAGATCACATAACAGCACGAAACTTGTTTATCATATAACAGTGCAAAACTTGGAGATCACATAACAGCACGAAACTTGTTTATCATATAACAGTGCAAAACTTGTAGATTAAATAACAGTGTAAAATTTGTAGATCAAATAACAGTGTAAAATTTGTAGATCAAATAACAGTGTAAAATTTGCAGATCAAATAACAGTGCAAAACTTGTAGATAAAATAACAGTGCAAAACTTGTAGATCAAATAACAGTGCAAAATTTGTAGATCATACAAGTTCAAAACTTGTAGATCAAGAAACCGTGCGAGGCATAGATCACGTAACAGTCGGTAACAAGTTAACACGGAACCTGTAGATCAAGCTTCAGTGAGAGGGCTGCAGATCAACTTACTGAAAAGCTTGCATGTCAAGTGCCAGTGAGATATAGCGTCCCCACAGCCTGCAATTCAGTTTCCATTTACTTACAACTTAGTGCCAGACAATGACTGAAATAAAACAATAAATGACTTGAACGCTCGTTCCTGTAAATTGTATGGCTGGGTGAGCTCAACCATAGCTTTGGGTTTGCAAGGGTTCATCTTGCGTTCCCCAGCCCTGCATCCAGACAAGAAACACAAAGAGGTAATGATCAAATTTCTCAGAAATTTAAACTTTCAGAAATTCACACTTTATCAGAATGTTGGAGTGAAATTTCAAAAAATGTTTAAAAGAACACTAACAAAGGATTCTCATTCCCATAAGTCCCACCTCCATATAGGTGATCATTGTAATCCGTTTACTGCGAAGTGTTTTTTATTGTACAGATTCATTCCATACATTCGTACTCTCCTTCTATAATACTAATCCACGCCTAACGATATCCCATTAAGCCATCATACGGCAAAATTGAAAGCTATTGCTCATCAGTTTTGATATTTATGGAGGCTACAACTTGGCTTGTACGCTTCTGTGAGAAATTGTGCTGGGAGTTTTCAAGACGCGACAGTCAACTCATCTTAAAATTGATTTCTACTCAATTTTAAGATTGAAAAAAGAAACAGTTTACAATGTTTGCACTTTGTTATTAATCCCCTTTGAATTTGGGCCATTGAATGAGTGAAATAAACTTAAAAATGATTTAGACTGTACCTAATCAAGCTTGTGTTATGATTTCATAAGTTTACTATTCACTCGAGTTAAAAATTTGATTCGTGGAATAGAAATCGAAAGTATTTTGCTCTTGGTTCGGAAATTGCTTCTTCACCGAGTTCACAGCTCTTGCAAGGATCATTTCTAATTTGAAAATAAGTTAGCAGGCACTCGTTTGAGGGAAATTTTGATTCCTGTTTGTTATCTACCGGTATTTTTAACCTGTTATTTAATCGCTATATTCAATCTTTACAGAGGCTTAAATTGTTTTCGGTAAGGTTTGGTTGAGTGTGTAAAATCAGTGGTTAAATGTGACGTTAATTTTGATGGTGAATTTCACGTCAACTTGAAAAATTAAATCACAGAGTGCAGACACTGAAATTACAAAATACTTTAGAATACGGATATTATTTTCCTCAAATTCTATTCCCTATATTAATAAGGTTTCGGAATAAAGAGGCTCAAAGCTTGAAGTGGAAATACCGAACAGCTCTAAAAAACTTTAAAAAGTTGAAAAACCAAGGAAATGAACCAAAACAGATAAAGAAAAATACTCCCCTAGTAAAATTGGTTAAAATCTGAAACCAATTAATTTAAAAACGTGATTTCAAACGCCTAAGCGCAAAACATAAACCAATTATGAACCATTCGCAGTATTAACCACAACTAAAATAAACCTCAATAGTTTCAGAAGCCTTGAAGCAACATTTGTCAGCCAAGAAATGTGGCAGATCTCGTAATTTCGCCCCAGCGGCGTGAGGGCCACGCGATAAATTGCCGCTGCCGCCAGCCTTTGCCTTCCTGATCGACCATCATGCAAATCCTCGGCAGGCATCGCCGCTCCTGGGCAGCGACACGCTCATCAGATTGACTTTTTCTGGCCAAAGTTGTCATTCTTTTCATACGTAATTTGTTGTAAGGGAAATTTCACGGGAACTTTAGCCGCACAGAGCGTTTGTAGTTTCAGAGCGAATTCAGCAGTGAAGAGCTCTCAGCGCTTCAGCACAAATACGCTTACCTATGCATTTTAAATGAATTTATACCATCGAGCGCACAAGCGTGATGAATTTTGAAACTCGAAAGGTGCATGAAATTCCTTTGAAAATGACGATACCAATGACGACACTTAAACAGGAGAAAGCCCTTCAAATTATTTGTTTTATTTATGTAAAGCGAACTGATATTCAAATATCGACAGGTGAACAATGCACGAAGAAAACGCAAGCCCAACTTTGCTACTAATTTCCCTTTTAGACCGAAATTTTCCGAGTGTACTTGCACAACTCATCACACTGCAGAATAACTTGACCCTGTTCTCAGTCACCTCACCTCAAATGGCTCTACACTACAGAGCCTAATCAGTATGCGTTTGCGAAGTGTATTTTTGGTTAATTATTGTAGTTGATCTTTTTATGGCGTCAGTAGACTGGCAACCTCCAATACTAATATACCATTACTTCAAACTATAAATATTTTCCTGAACTTTTTGTTTCTAGATGCGTCCAATGCAGTCATAGATTAGGCATTTACACTATTTGACGTCTCTTTCTTTTGATTTAATTAGAGAATTATTCGTTTCTTTCAATAGGCTATTATATAGCCAAATTGAAGTTTTACAGATGGGATTACCTCTTGGTCCAATATTTGCTAACATTTTTGGGACGACCAACAATAGACATGGCTGGGCCAATACCTGGCCAACAGGCAGTCAATTCTTTCGAAGCGTTACATGGATCATATATTTGTTCCATTTAAGTAGAGTTCTCATGCGCCCGGTTATTGGAATGTAATAAATAAATAAATTTACGAATAAAGTTTGCGTCGAAGGTGAAGGATTACGAAAAGGTTAAAATCTACTTGTTGTTGATGTTTACCATTACGGCAACAGATTTCATGCATTAATTTACAGGAAACCTACTTAATCAGGTTTAGGTTTTCACTTCTATTTCTCTTACAGTAAATTTAAGATTAATGGCATTTCAACCTTGGTGTCTCGGGATTGCGATATTTGCTCCAACTGCGCTGACCTACAAAAAGAACTTCCATTCCTCCAATATTTTTTCAGCACTAATGGATATCTGAATACTATTGTATAACACATCATCAAGCAATTTTTAGTGAATAAATTTTGATCCTGGTAATTATACTTTAAGAACAAATTTCAGTTACTGAGTTTTCCAATTTTTTATCATACCTCATTTCACGTTAATCGGTGAACAACAACAGATGTACAACAGATGTCTTTTTAGCCTGGATGAAATGTTACTGAATAGCATACGATTTTCCGCCGTGTATAACTTCAGTTGCGCGTATTGAGCATCGCGGTACGTGGGTTTCACCCACAGAGAGCTTTCTCTGAAGGTCGCTGAGCATGTTGGTCAGAACCATCAAACTGAGCGGTTTCTCCTTCTAACATTAGGCATTCGCTGATTTGGCCAAAGAATTAACGCCATAAATTTTATGAAAATACGAACACATTGTCTCTCGCAGTAAGTGTATATCCGAAGGCTAAAACCATCACTTTACAACAAGCGAAATGCTTGCCCTCTGAAAACAGTGAATTGGTGATTTACTTGTCTTCCTTTTTTAAAATTGTTTTAGAAACGTTTCTTCCTCCTTCACTCGTGTTTTGATAATTTTTTAAAGTAGGTGGTTCAATTTCTTGATTACTTTTTGGAACAACTGTTATTAAGATGCTCTCAAATTTTTTCACAATGTTCATGGGATCAAAACGTTTGGCTTAAATGCTTTAAAATTTTTCTTTTAATCAATCTCAACACAACTTGTTATGCCTTCTCAGCCTGTCTTAAGAACAATGCTTCAACATGCATTTTCTATGGAAAGAATTTTCCTAACTGACTGTGATCATTGAACTTATTCTCTTCCCAGCCATTAATACTCGCTAGCTTATTCTGTCTTGACGACACACTCTAGGGAGATATGTAGCTCCAGAAATTGTTAATGGGTTACGAGTTGCCTGAACGATGACCTCAAAGTTTCTGCCGCACGCAGCCATCGCACAACTCCATAACTGAAGTGTTATACCATGTGAGTTTGCTCATTCTACTGATATATTCCACCAATTTTTAGTCACGTAAATCATAAATAAAGTTCCTAAAATTTTAATGATTATTTGTGAACGACTACATCCTATAAATTTGAACTCGCAAATCGTTTCTCTCATCCGGGTGTCATTACTTAGTCCACGAAAATCCTGAGTTAATATTAGAAAATCCATGAAAAGCCAGACCGTATTTTATCAGACATTCGCTCTGAAATATTGCGGGTCAAATTGCTTTAATTGCCCATAGAGCCGCAGGCTGAGACTCATAAAGTTTTTCTCAATTCTTTAACAGTGTGTACGTTTTTTCAATTTTTTCCTTGTTTCTTTATAATCATTGCGTTCTGGAATACAATAATTCGATTTTTTGATATATATATCAAAAACAACTCTATGGATTTTTATTCTGGGGTCAGATTTTTTCACATTTAGCGTCATTGTGACGGTGCAGCCAGCAATGAAAGATTCTTAGTCGACTTGACTATTCTTTGAGTATTTTATCCTCGCTGAGTTCCTCAACCCTCTAATGTTCAATAAAACCAGCAAAACTCTTCGAATTTGTTTTATTTCTTGACGAATTTGCGTCCTAATGTTTTTTTTTAAGTTCACTGCCGAGTGGCAGTTCCTTCGTCCATCTGGTGTCGTTAAGATATCATGTGAGCGCCTGTGTAATGAAGGGGTTAAAGAACATGAGTGGAAAGTTCGCGGATTAGAGGGTTAAGTTTGATATTTTATCATATAAAACATGAATACACAGCACCTGACAACCCTGTATAGTTACCAGATGCTGAGATCTCAAATTTTCTTCTGAAAAGCCCAAATCGAATAGAAAAAAGAAAATCCACAATTTAAAAAAAAGTGTCTCTCCGCCCTCAAAACTGTTTAAAATCGCATCCTTGCATAGGCAACTTACCCATTACTCATCCTTTTTCGATTGTCAAAATTTTAATATTTGGAGATCGATCAATCCTTCGAATTGGAACTCAGTTCTATACAACGAGTGCCTTTTCTCTTCCAAACTATTCAATATTTAAAGACCGTTCCATCCCTAGCTGCGTAACTCAGTTGCCTACATCCAGTGTTTTTTTCACTGTCTGACTTGCTTAGAATTTAGAACTCAACTTTTCCAGAGAGTGGAATCTGGAAACTCCTCCGCACGTCTGGTGTTTACAGTCGAGGCGGCAATGTGAGGGAAGGAAGTGAGCTGTGATGCAATGAACACAGATGTGCCTCATTTGAGACACTTTCACAGCTCCACTCCAAGATCTGTCGCGCGGAATCCTCTCCATTTCAGGCACTTCAGTCTCCTTTCTTGTTTCTGCTTCTGTCTCTAGTTCAATTAAATATATTTTTCCTTCAGTGCCCAGCAAGATTCATTATTATTAAAGTGTTTCAATTTTTTTATTTCAAATTAATTTAACTTTGTCTTGCATAAAACGGCAGACGAATTAAAATTTTTCATGAAACTCAGAACTGCCAAACGCTTTCTGAAGTTTCCGGTTTTGTTCATTAATCAAGTAAAAATTTTAGGAATCGAAGAATGAGCTTGTTGTCTTTTTTGAAACCTTTTTGTTGCTATGTTTTGTTGCTATCCTTTAGATTTCAAACGTTAGAGCATGCAACAATGTTTACTACAAAGAACTTTAAATGAGGCTAAAGGAAATGCTTTGTTTTTGAGGTCACGCTCTAAAACGCGTACCCTTCTCTTTCCAGTACCGATGTATACAAAAGCTATGCATCGTTTCACTCTCGTTTAATGAGATCAAGCTTCAAAGAGTATCATATCTCGATTGCGATACTGTCTGAGATAAGCTGAAAATCATGCGGGAATAAAACTATTCTGATTTTCTTAATTTTCTGGCTTTTAGAAAATGGCTGGAAGTTTGGCACAAGTTTCCTCACGCCGATTTTCGCATTGGCTTCCCATGGGCAATAACGTAGCCATGAATTCAGTGAGAGGAGCATAATCAAGTGAGCTGGACTTGTATACGACCGAGGAAGAGGGTCTTTTAGAGCTCGGCACGCAGTACTGCTGGAGGTTGTTGTTTCTCTGCCCGTTATTGTAATTGCCTCACTTGCTCTGCGAGAGCAAGCGAGTTTTGTGTGAGACCTCTGCTTGGTGTGTGGTCTGAGCCATAAAACAGCTCTTCTGTAGTGACTCAAATAAAAATGGAGGGCAGCATCTGAGCAGATTAGGGTGGTAATACCGGCGCAGTGCCGTTCAAATGAGGGCAGGTTAGCGCAGCTTCTTAGCCTTAGACTGCTGTCCGGCTGCGCAGAACTGCTCCGCCTTAGACTGTTGCCCTGTTGCGCAGAACTGCGCCGCCTTAGACTGTTGCCCTGTTGCGCAGAACTGCGCTGCCTTAGACTGTTGCCCGGCTGCGCAGAACTGCGCTGTCTTAGACTGTTGCCCGACTGCGCAGAACTGCGCTGTTTCACGCAAAACGTTTGCGCTGCAGGAAGTTGCTACGGTAAAGGAGCATGGGCATGTATGAGGAGTTGCTGCGCAGTGCCGGCCCAGCCTGACTTGTCTTTGATGCGCTAACTGTCTGTGACCCGCCCAGGTCACGGCATAGATTTTCACCTTGAAAACGATTTTCATTGTTTACGTCTTTCGATAAAACGCATAACAGCAATTCGAAAACGCCTCAATCGATAGCGTGTGGGACACATGATACTAGTGATGAGACAAATCACGGCTCATTCAAGAAAATTTTATGGGTATCGAAACTCGAATTTCACGTCAGCTTCAGAGTAAACGCTATGATTTTTAGCTTGTATTTTCAATTCAACTTCATTTCATTATATTTTCATCTAGCACCAGTCAGCGTCTGGGATTTCAACGGACAGAAAATTAAAGCTTTCTACCAGAATATTATCCTTAGCAATTTCTCTTTTCTTTGCGAAAGATAGGAAAAATCATCTGTGAATACGTTGTCCGTCCTTCCGTTTACTTGAGCCTATTTCTTCATCTTGTAATCATTTGAATAGAATATTTCATTGCTGCTAAGACTCCAGTCTTTCAAATGGCCTTTGCAACGTTAACAACAATAACGACAGGGAAATTACCCTAGAACAATTTCCCCAATTGTTCAATGGATATCTTCAGCACATATCTGGGCATTAAGACACTTGGCCTCACTCAATAATATTAATTTGTTTAGGATGAAAACAGAGGATACTTTATCGTCATCTTATACTAAGGGGTGAAGATAAAACTAGAAAAATAATTTTAAACAGTGCGTGAACTGAAAAGTTCAACAAATGGGAATAGAAGGAAAACAAAACAGGGTTCTTGACCATTGTGACAATTCGTGAAAGGTTCCAAATTAAATTTAATCTTTCCATTTAAGAGTAAAGTGAAGCCCACTACGCGTTTGTATGCAGTGCTGGCACAACTCTACTTCTCTTTAGCCGGGTAACTGAGCTCGCAAACTTTGATGTTTCTGCCTGGCACAAACTAACTTTAATTCATCTCATTCCTCACTAACTCTCCTCTTTAACACATCCACTCTCCTCATTAACTCATTCACTTTCTTCACTCCTCGATCACGAACTCTCCTCACACCTCATCCTCTCTCCTCATTAAGTCACCCATTCTCCTCATTCCTCATCCAATCTCTTCATTAACACATCCACTCTCCTCATTCGTCACTAACTTTGCTCGTTAAGACATCCACTTTCCTCATTCCTCTCTAACTTTTCTCATTAAAGCAATCTGCTTTCCTCATTCTTCACTAAATATTCTCATTAAGCCAACCCTATCGTGGAGCAAAAAACTGACGGGTCGCCGAGTTCAAAATTTTTGAAAATTATACCTCGATCCCCAGTCCTTCCCTTCTGATCTGCGTGATACGTCTTGAGTTACTTTTCATACATTCATATTTTAAATTAAACTTTTGAGTCTTGTACAAAGCGTATAGTTTGAACAAGGAGACCTTCTACATGTTCTATCAACAATAAAATATATTCTTGGGCTGATAAAAGATCTTAGCACTGTATGATTATTTTCTGCAGTTATGAATTTCGTTTTTCCCCTGTTTCTCCATGGTTAAAATATTGACGCCAAAAACAATAGCAATTAAACTGACCACTACAAACTTGCCCTGCCTTGAGACAGCCCGTGCAAAAAGCAAGCAAAGTCAGCCATCAACATTCATCGACGCCTATTTTCCTTCCAATTTTTCGGATTAACCTAATGTGAGCATTTTTAAATAGGAAAAGCCCAAGCTATTTCATTCATTTGAGCGGAACGGAAAAAATGTCGTAGTAAAGTTAAAATTCATACTTGCTTTTAACAAGAGTTTTATCACTGATCAAAGTCATAGAATCGATTAAATTCAGTTTAATCAATGTATACTTATTTAACATCAAACTCTTACTCCTATGCCTATACAAAACGCATGACGAAGTCAGGGAATCAATAGGCGTAGGTGCGGCGACCATGCATAAGTCACGCCGTGACCGCCACCGCATGCAGCGGACCAGAGGACGCCACGTGACCAGGATGTTGAAGTGCGTCTTTACAACTCTGTAATTGACTTCAGTTTCTGGGACAGGGCCATGCTGCCAAGGCCGCCAATTTTATGGCTCTCTGGCACGTCTCATCAGGTCCAATTTTGACCGATAAAACGCATCCAGGCAGTGGACCGGCCCGCTATGGATGGGGTCAGAGCAGAAGAGATGCTCGGCATGCAGTTTCTGATGACATTCTCACATTAGGAGCCTTCGGTAAGAGCCCTTTTGGAAGATCCTCCGACATGCGAAGCCCGACTAACATTTTCGGGCCTAATTCTAAAATTCTGACCTATGGGTAAAAGCTGACTTCATTACGTAAAGAGACTAGGCAAGCATTTTTCAATATTATTTCAAGCAAGCAGGATGTTTGGGAGAGTTTTCAGAGCGTTGATGCCCTTGAAAACTTGAAAACTTAAAAAATAGCAAAAGTTTAACTTAGTGTAACATGTCTTGCATATGTAGCCTTGTGTTCTATAAACTCTTTTCAAAATGAAATTTTAATTCAGTAGGGGGCCGAAGGATGACTTATATCATTTCATGAGCGTAAAGCTATTCTGAATTGGGGTGCGCGGCAGCATTTTTCAATGTTATAAGCTTGCTGAAAAAAAATAACGAATGCAATTTTCATGATAAAACCAGTTCTTAATTCTAAAGTATGAGTCTAAGTGATCGGGTTTGTGACATTTACTCAAGGTTTCTTGTGATCTCTTCTTGAATAAAGCAGAGGGATATAAACCAGATGTTGTCATTCTCTTAAATCAAGGTTGTGGAGTGACACTTTTTCAGCCGTGTTATCTCTCAAAGCAGCACATTTTAGTGAAGTGGCTACCTAAAACTACGTGCGTACCTCTGTGAAATGTTTCTATGTTAATGAATTCATCGGTGATTCGTAAAAATTCTCCCATGTTTGTGTATACGAATAAAAATGTCATTAATCTGTGCAGCAGTTTAGTTTTTCGGCGACGCAGTAGATAACTTTTTTTGAGGAATATCAGTTCCGTCAGGAAGTTCAAATTGTGCTTACTCGAATTTGATGCATTTTGTGTCCAAACTTTCATAATGCGGGCGAAGTTTTAAAAAAATAGGCTTAACTTTTTTTTCAAATTCTTAGATATTTTGGACGTCTAATTCTAAAACCAATACCCAATGTGCTTTCTAAACATATCCTCACAAACAAATCTTTCCTCGAATACAAACAGTAGATTCCACTGCGCGTATTTGCGTAGCATTTTCACTAGCACAAACGATGAAATGCAGCATGTGTACTGATCACAAGCACCAGCGTTTGTGCAAAACCTTCAGCTGCTCCTCTAGTGACCGGAGGCCTCTGGGTGATGTCAACTAATGAACTCGCTTCAGGGATCGTTTAGCGGACTGCAATTTCTAAGGCCACCGATGTCCTCGCCTCGCTTTGTCACATGCATCACGGCTGCAGTGGCGGACTTGGACTTTTGAACATGTGGTAGAAGGGGTTGAGGAACCTCTCGTGCTCTTGGGTTCATTGCTTGAGCAGAGGTTTTTTTATTTAAGCTTTGATCGGTCGAAAACTCATCGCCGTGTTCCAAGTCTACAAGTTCTTGGAAATAAATTATTGACGATAAAATTTTAAAATAGTTGGTGTCTCTTCAGTATGATTTTCACTTGTCACTCCGTCAGCAAGTACGCTACTAGTTTTTAAAGAAATGCACATAAAATGAAAATGCAGAAAGAAAATACATTCTTTTACATGTCCTTTAAACAAGCATTCACTGCTACGGTATTGATATAATATTGAAAATTTGAAAGCCGCTCTGGGGTACAGACCAATATCAAAACAATTTAGATGACGATGTAGCTCAGATCGTCTCATATGTTATAGATGCAGAAAAAGCTTAAATAGAATCCATGAGCTTAACTGCTTAAGCTTTTACATCAACGCAGCATAACTTTGAGAGTTAAGGAAAACTCCTGAATAAGATATGAAAGTTGGAAAGTGAAGAAACTCTCGAAGTAAACAAAACTTTTGGGATGGACAGATAAAGCGTCGTTTGGCTGTTTGTTTCAATGGCTGCACGAAGAAATAAAAATTTTCTATTTCACACCATTTTCAAAATGTCACAGTTGAACTCTCAAGAACCATTTCAAGTGTCTACACTCGTTAAAACTCATCTAATCTACAGTATACATCAGTTTTGATTTGAGAAAGCGTTTGCAGCATGGAAAATCTCCTATCATTCTTACTCACAAAGACGCAAAAATAATCCGGGAAAATTCCTGAAAATTTGCTTCAGAATTTGAGATTTTATCTCAAGCGAAAAGTCATTCGGATGGAGACGGAATCTCTTAACGAGTTTTCCCTCGCCTTAAGAGCTAAGAAAGCTTCTGGTTGGTACACCACCAGTCAGGCGACTTTATGTCGTTAGTTTCCTTCTTATAAACGAGCCACAAGATATTACTAATGAGAAACAAGTAAAGCCTAGTTAGGACTCCTCGAAACTGAGTAGAGATTCAAATCCGCAAAAATGCAGAAATTATACTTACGCTAGAATTAGGGTTGCCATGACGACTTGTATAGCATGCCACACATGATTTTTGAACTGTCCTATAGATCTTTTTTGCCTAACCCAAAACTTATTCAAGAAAATGAACTTCAAAGCTTGAAAAATATTTCAATTTGTTCTGGTAACATTTGAACTCAACAATCCTTTGCCCGATCGTTGTATTAGCCGAAAAGAAAATTCCAAAAGCTCTCAAGGCTATGCTTTTTATGGAGGAAGAGATGGGATGGCTTTGGAGTTATTTTTTTTTTGTGTTCCTATGCACGGCTCGATCTATAGAATACGCTTTGATCGACTGTTTCTTCAAGACAAATCAAACTGCAAATTTATCCAAGGCTGCGCATTCCTTCAAGACAAAGCAGATTGCAAATTTCTTAAAGTCTGCTCGTTACTTTGATACAAAACAGACTGCGAGAAAATGATAACAGACGACAATAGCATTCAGACGGTTTGGCCACTGTACGAAACAAGAGTGTGTTAGACCTGCGCTAGAGGCATCGACGCCAAGCGACAACAGCACTGTCACACCTCAGGTAAACAATAAGAAACCATCAACAAATTGCGATTACTATTCGTTTCGAGCGTCGATGTGACAACAGACGTAATTTTTCCACGACAGAGACTGCTGTTTTTGCGTTAGTGCTTGCGTTTCCGCAGTACATAATTTTGAAAACATATTTAGTTTACACCTATATGGTTCACAGCATTAGACCTCCAACTGTCTTCAAAGCTACATGCATAAATGTACTTGGGGAAAACGGCAGACTTGATCACCATGTGGTGCGGAAAGCTCAAAATTCTCGAAGCAAATGCGTAGTATAATTTTAGTTTATAGTGTAATCAACAATTTCGCGCATGCATCATGGAAAGACGAAATCGAATGATTTACGCACATGTTTTGAGGTAGAAAGTGTAACTGAGTGTTTTCATTCCAAGGTTATGGGTGAATCAAAAACTAATGACAACTACCACAACGTTCGAATGAAACTTTAAAAAACTCTAGATTTCCGGCATGTTTAAAAGCCACTCCAGCGAAAATAATTTCATGGAACTCGAAACTTACAAGGAATGCAGCGTGCCGCGCGATATCTGTTTTTGGATCAGGATTCCAATGACAAAAAGTAAAGAAGTAGAGAAATATGTCCATGAAGTTTCATTTGGGGAAATTTTGCCATTGAATTTAAACGCCCCACATTTGAAAATTTGATGGCACAACCGGTAACGATATATGTTTTCAAAGTGAAAAGCTGATTTTACACTAAATGCTCAATTGTATTTTCAGCAACGGATCTGAATTTCAAAAACATTATAAATTTAAAAAAATAGCAGTTCTTGATCGCATCATTTTATCAAAAATAAAACATGTGTGTACGCTTCAGATCTTAAAAGAATCAGTACAGTATTTTAGTAATAAAACTTCTCTACACTGTCATGCTATCGAGAAGAGTGAGCAATAAACCTCAACGCTTTATGTTGATATTCATCATTGTTAGTTGATTTTTATTATTAGTTAATATTTTGACAGCTATCGACAGGAGAATGAGAATACGCCAAAAGTAACTTAGCATCATTTCTTTTTCGTTACAGGACTCGAAGGTGCATTCATTGCCAATATTCTCTTGGCCGGTCAGAGCTCCAAAAAATTTGTTCAACTGCGTGAATTAGCACGCCAGCGTCGCAGAGAGAACGCAGCCTGTGGTCATACTGCCGACAATAAAACAAACATCGGCATCTTAGGATGCTTTATTTCCAATCAAGCCTGAAACATTTAATCTTGAGCATTGGTTTTTCAAATGCCTTATAACTAACACTATATATAGGACACCATGACGGTTTCCCCCGTAAAGCCGGTACCCATTTCCGACACCTGGGATGAGTGGGGTATTGTGCTTGAGCTTTCCCTTATACCCAACGGGGAAAATCGCCGCGCCAGCGCCGGGATACGAACCCCCGACTCCTACATGCAACGGCGATGCCTTAACCGCTGTGCCACGGCGAGCACGCAGGTGAAATGAACTCGAATCATTTTCTAGCAAAAAGAAAGAGATGGGATTTTGCGACGTTTAATGTTACTTTTATAGGATCTGAACAATAGCATTGCGTCAAACCTTGTAAGCTATTGTCAAGAGCAGATACATATACATTTCAGCCAGAATGGTCATCATACCTTTCTCTCGCGGATAATGCAACTTCTTTCACTACTGAAAATTACGTTTAAATTTATACATTACTGAAAGAGTATAGGAACATGCTCTTATAGGGTTCAAGCATTCGTAGAATTCATATCGTTCATGGCACTCCTTGCGCTGGTTTCTCTAGTGGTCAAAAAGTTCAACTCCAGCATTAAATTAAAAAACTCTACATGGACGTTCAAAGAAAATCTTCAGGTGCCATGCGATGCTCAAATGGGCAGAATTAATTATATTCCCTAAATGATATTTTGAGGTATGTTTCTTTCATGAAGACTCACTTTCCCATTGAGGTAGGGCTCACTAAGAGCTGCATTTTCCCTTCATTAAAAAAATATGATTACTCTTTGCCACATTTGCACTGACATATTGCTAGCCGAGAGCCGCGTTTTTCCGTCATTCTTAAATTACGTTTTCACATTAACACTCTCACAAAATTATATTTTTTACTTAGAACCGCATTTTTCCGGCATCTGTTAAAGATTCATGTGTCTTAGATCCACCACCTGTTACAAGATGATGAATCTAAGCATTTCGTCGTATGAGCTCATGACCTCCTCGAAATGGAATTGGACTTGTCATCGGGCTGCAAGCCAAGCATTCCAGCACGCCCTGGAAACTAATTAACTGGATTCAGGATATTTTCGAGCAAAAATTCTCGGTTGTATGAGATTCTGGTAATAAGTTTGATAACTCTTACGATAGAACTGCTCTAGCTTAGGACGAAATCAAGTAAGTTCAGAGCAGATTTTTCTACTAGAACGTGATAAAAATTTCAATACACTCATGTATGTGAAAAAACGATAATTTCTTCTTTAATCTTGCGACATCAAGCACGTAAATAGGAACTCGAACTTTTCATAGGAAAAAAAATGTTCGTATTAGATGCCAAGATCATGCGTTTCAATTTAGGACTTGATTAGAGATCACTGATGACATTGCTCAACCTTGTGAGCTGCAATTTAGTTTCCGGATATCTGCAGATTCTTTTCTCTAGATTCTAGAGAGAAGAATCTGCGGATATCTAGTGTCTAGAACATATGCAGAGTTTTCTGGAGATAAATTCATGAAAATATATGTATGGTTTCTGGAGTCTAGAACAAGAACAGAGAACATAATGAGAGTTCAAGTCTAACGTAAATGCTGATTGTATCCGACCTACGTCTAAACCTTCCCGGCAGCCTTACCTTACTGTGACAAATCCAAAAATTGCATCTGCGCTTTCTTATTTCGGAATAATTCGATTAGTGTCTAACCATTAGTGAGCATAGTCAAGTGCACAAAACGGACAGAATAAACATCAACCCTTCCATGCATGGCCCCAATGTCGATTGTAATAAAGGATAAATTCTACTGGAGCAATTGGATGCGAATCCACTTTTCTATCTTTCAAATGAGAATAAGACACGGCACCTGTATGGACTCCCTTTATCTCTCAGAGTGTGTGACTTTTTTTTTTTTTATATTTATTTGTGTGATATAGCTACAACTAGAGAGTCCCAACAGTCACACACGTTTGTGCATTTGAGATCACAAAAGCGATGAGTATTTACCTAACACGCCGGTGAAATTCAGTTTTCGAAATGTACTGCACACCATTTCCTGATGATAACTTGCCTCTGACATTTCCTTGAATGGTTGTAACATTTATTTTGAGATAACGCAACGTTTATTTCATAATGACGTCAAAATACATCAATATACATGCCCGGAGGCTTCAAAATCTGACTTGGAGCAATATGCGTGCACGGAGGCTTAATAGTCTTGCTTCGAGCAATATAGGTGAACGGAGGCTTAACTTCAACAAGCAGTCAACTTTTTGTAAGAAGGCTCTTGAGTATATTTGTGGAGCAAACATATGCAGCAGTTTTCGGGGAGTAATCTGACAGCTTGCAGAGGCGCCGGAGCCCTCGAGAGACTGAATGCAGTGGTCCGGGATTGATGAGCCTGGCTCTCACAAGGACGAGCAGCCTCGTAACACAGACAATCCCGCTCAACGGCATCGCTTCACGCTGACAATTTGCTCTATGTCTCCGATCTGACAAGCTCAAGTTCGATGAGTGTCTGCAATGAGAGTGGCAATGTTTTGGTTTAAACTCCCGAGACGGAAAAGTCTCGAATGACTTGGAAGGAGAGCTATGGAGGGAAAAAGTGAAATTTGTCTATTTTTTACTAAACTCATTGCGGTTTTGAAAAAGTGTTACCGTGAAAATAATAAAAGTTGACTACGTTGTTGCAACTGAAACCTTCCTGTTTTAATAAGCATTCATTATTATTGGTTTGCCCTGATTATAATTAGTCATATTATTACCTTGCGAGTTTTTCAGCAATCTTTATTGGTGTGAAATTACAGAATAAGTGAGATTACGTGTTGTGTGAGGTCATATACGTGTTGTGAGAGGTTTTGATGTTGAGTGAGGTTATGCTGTTGTGTGAGGTTATAATCTTGTGTGAGGTTAGATGGTATAACACGCCTATATAGATGATGACGCCTCTATTTAGTAGCTTAGTATGGCGTAACGAAGCCCTGCTGCAATATGCGCTGCACATAATTCTAAAAATGTTTAATAACTTTAGGAACTAAGCTGCAAATTATATTCCCTGATGTTTTACGGAAGTACCATTTAATTCGTCTGCGTTAAAGGTAATCATAATCATATAAAGTCGGATCCATTAGGAAAAATTTTCCATGTCTGCACACTACTTAAATCCTCGAAAATACTTCGAAACACGGACAGCAATCTCCTCATCTTTTTTTTGTTGTTGTTATGACAATCCTGAATTCGTTGTTATGTAATGGAATGAGATTGAACAGTTATTTCTTGACAGATTGAAAAATGTTGAATGTTTACCTCTGTTGTACTTTGTGAGCTACCTTTCCTATGACAACGAGTTATTAAAGGTTTTCTAATTTCAATCTAACCAGTGCTCAAAATTCCGTTCCCACACCAGCCTACTTTAATCACCTTAACCCTTTACGCCCGAGTGGGATGAATTCGTCACACAAAAAATACAAGCATCTCAAGCATCAAATTACAAGCAGAGCTTCAAGCAAATGAATGTTTAAGCGAAAAATCGTAATGTATCGTAGTTGATCTTCGTTTTAAGTTCACTTTTAAGTCTTGGTTTTTATATGTGATCTGTCTTTACGTGGTCTTATGTTGGTTTATTTCATTCACAGTTAGTAAAAACATAAGCGTTATGACCATTGAATCAGCCTTCATGCAGCTGATATGGTCTTTTCCGTTTCAAAGTCAGTCTTCTCTCAATTACATTTTAGCTCCAGAGTCTTAAACATTCATTCGGTCACCCACCTCATCATCTGTCAGCAGTCTCCTCTAAAGTCAATTCTCCCAATACCACCAGCGCACATTTTCCATTCAAATGCTACCCTCTGCTCGTCCCTCACAAGCCCTTCCAGGGCACTGCCGGCTGCCTCCATTCCGCCTCCAACGCGTGTCCGCGGTGACATTTAGGGCCGAGCTCTATCTCAAAGCTCGCTTCCAGGATGTGCTATCCATTTTCGAGAAGAATTTTTCAATCCTATCTAGGAGATAGATTTTATGCCGCCATCACCTGTCGCCATAAAGATATTTTTCTCTTCCGTAAAGAGACAGAAGAGACAGCGGGTTACCTGCTCTAATGGAATGGTCGTCTTATACCTTCCGCTTGCGACAATCACGCTTCAGTTATTAATCACTTAGCGACGATTCTCTAACTTTAATGATGCCGGCGTTTTGGTTGCCGGAAATATTCTAGAACACAATGCTCCTCTGAGCTTCAAATTGTTACTCCTTTTCAAATTTATTCGTTCACGAGTAGAAAAAGATTTTGCTAGAAAAAGTCTAACTTTGTCACAATTTATGGTACGTTTTAATGCTAAACGGTCAAAAAATGACGTTAAGAACGCAAACATTCCAAGGTTTACCTCGAAATGTGTGCATGAGTTCAAATTTTTCGAATTAGAAAATATTTGGGACAGCAGCGAAGACGCGGAGGCTGGCTGACGCACTCAGAGCAGAGCGAAAGAAAGTCTCGGCGAACACCTGAAGCGTGGCCACATTGGGCCACCAGGGACTTTATGTTGGTCAGCTGAGGGTCGGGCCCCAGCACCAAGGTCACTTTACGACTACTAAAATCGGTGCACTCAAATTTCCTGGCTCGAAATGCTGCTCCTGGACACACCGCGAGCCTGGCTCCTTATTCCAAGAGGCAGCAGTTTTATTTCCGCCGCCGCTGAAATACGACCATGTCCATCTGCCGTAATGTTTGCAGGGTGCCCTGCTCGCTGGGCCTCGAGTGCTTGCATCTCATGAATTGATGCATGCTAATTTACAACGTAAAATTAAAGGATTGGGTGAAAATATATCTAAGACGTTATTGACATCTAGTATCATGTGCGTGATGATGAAATGAGCTTGTACATTCTGGAACATTCGAATAAGTTAAAAGTATGATTGCGGTTGCCATAACTGAGTGTTATCAACGTGGATATTGTTGTGTTGACTGTGTGTTTGATTTTTGTCAGCATTTATTTTTTGCATGGCAATTTCAATGAATTTGACGTTCTTGGAAACGAGTGTTAAATAAAAGTTTACACTATTTTCCTGTCAGCTACCTGAATGAATATTCGCATTTAAATTTGAAATAAATCTTTCAAAAAAGCGTGACTAACTATTTTCATAGGGAAACTCAAAACTCTATGAAACATACAAAACTCATTCTGAGTTTTCAAAACATTCTCACAATTAATGTAGCAGATATAGATTTGAATGTTTTCAATTCTCTTTCGAATGCTCGTCAAACTCCCTGACCTGTTCACTAACTCAACACGTTGACCGCTTCGGGTTGAACTGAAGTTCAATATTTAACGCAAATTTCAAGTTAAAAGTTGTTAGCAATTTTTCAAATTCCAAACATCAGCTGGGTTCATTGCATACCATTAATTTTGAAAGATTGTTAACATTTTTCAAACGACCCAACGCTGCGTCGTTTCGCAGCAGGAAGAACTTACCATCCATCAATAAGTCGTCTCGCAAGCAACGTGTTGATGGGTCCGGGGGCAGCCAGGCCCCTTGTGCTGGAGACTTTGCTTGAGCCCCAACTAGTCACTGCGTCAGTAGCGGTCGATGCGACATAGATCCTGCCTTGTCGCTGGCTCTGCTGCACGTAAATCAATAACGCTATTCATTTTTCAGTTGAAGTTACGCCCTTTAGTGCTGTCTGGTCCCAATTTTCAAGGAAAGATGAATAAAATCGGAATATTGATACGACATTTGGTTCAGTTGAGGCACGAATGTGATATTTATTGTTTGTTCCTACGTGCAGTGTACTTTCTGTGTGTCAGCTTCAAGAAGCGAAAAAACATGCTTAGGTTATAGATAATTTCTGATTTTGTTCAAGGAAACTGTTACTCCTAGCAAAACGAACTGAATACCGAAATTTACTTAAATTCGATTTACCTATTTTCAAAATTAAATCCACGCTAGAAAGCAGAGCACTTCTCTTCTGATTTTCAACTCTGATATTGCCCTCAGAAGCAAAGCCACAAATGAATAAACATTTGGAGAAAAATTAATTGACTTGCCGACTGTAAAACTAAATTTTTCCGACATGAGCTGGTGGATGTTTACACATATTACACGAAGGTATTTTGATAGAATTAATCTATGCTGCGGGCTTTTGGAAACTGAAGTCAAAACTCATGTTTAAATAGCAACCTCATATCCACAACTAGTTGAGTCCATGTCCGTGCCTGTCCACTGTAACATTTTAATCATGAGTTCTGTTACTCTAGTTGACTTGCATTGAATTACTGAGTGCACGCTTCAGTTGGTCTAACATCGCCTCGCGTTTTAAACATTCGGCCTACCACCTCCGTTCATAATCAAGATCCTCAGTTTTCCAGCCTCAGCACTCGACTTACCTCAAAACCGAGCGTTTCGAGCTAAAACCTGACGTAAGAATTGGGTCTGTCTTCTGAGCTCCTATTGGCTGACCGGTTCGCAAGCGGACTCGAAGAAAAAACACAGGCTTTGCATAAAAGCCGAAGAACAAATTGACTCACCTTCGAAATCCATCAAATATACCGCGATGGGATTGGGGTCCATTGCCTAGTGTCCGTATTTCGATTTTAATGTAACTGTTTTTCAATCGAACGACCACTCGGGTTGTTCGATTCAGAATAACCACTCAAGATATTTCATATCTTGATGGTTGCGAGTATTGCAACCTGTATATATATTTTTTATATTCTTTATTTACAAATGAGAATTAAATTGGCAACAGAATGGCAAAAATTAAACTTTATGTTAAAATATATGTTACATACAGTTAGTCACGAACCCTCTGAGTAGGCAAGGTAGGCAGTGCCTTCTCTGAGAGGTATAGATCAGCATCAAAAATTTTTTTCTATGACACAGTTTCAAAGTCTGCACCAAATGCAACGAAATCGTTATAGTTGATCCAGTTGCTAAGCTCGAAATACCAAATACTTTGATATATCTGCGGCTAATTTGCACAGCCACAATTTGCACTGCCTTTCATTCTCTGTATCTACACTGCGCAGGGTAACAATGTAGTACAGGTGCCTTATCATTGTTAACACTATGTCAAACTATAATGTGTTCACGACCCGTCAAAAATGACGGGATTCGATTATTTCCTTAAATAAGGCCTAAGATATGGATAACAAACAAATATATTCATCCTAATTGTACCCGCGATTAAAATATTCTTGTACCTGTGGACAGGTCAAACTCGTATCACAGATACGGTCAGTCAGCATCCCTCAAGAGAGTGGAAGAGAAACGGACCTACAAAAACGGTCCAAAAAATTTAATGAGTTCGTGAGATTCCTATTGCGATGACATCGGTGAGGTTACACATAAAAACACATTTATCAATTTATTCAAAAATTTAAGGAAACACCTCGCGTTCTATTATGCAGGGAGTCCACAAAAAATGTATATACTGACCGATATTTGTGTATTTGATACCGAAAATAAATCAGAATAAACTGTTGCATAGTTCCAATACCATACACACATACATCGTTCAGTAGATACATTTTTCGTGGTCACCCTGTACAGTATATTGATTACAGATATAATAAGCAAAAGTAGTTCTACGGCCGTTTCAGCGGGCCTGACGTTTCTGGCAAGTTTTGTATGCGAATAAAAGTCACTTTTAGCTTCTATGTATGCAATAAAGTACCATTTTTATCCTCTTCTAACTTTGTACCATGTATTTGATATTTTCTTTCTTTAATAAATGACCATTTTCAATTTTTTTTGTATATTTGGTGCAATTTGGAACGTTTTCAGCAAGAAATTTCACACTATTGCGCAAAATGCAGCATCTATTGCAGCTGAGATAGTGCATTGCTCTGGTACAACATGTGTGTGACTAAGTCAGGTTTTTGATGATGTTGTGTTATTATTTTCTCTGCAGCTCATTTACATTACATTAGAATTTTTTTCATATATCCCATTACCGATATTGGTTATCTTGAAACCTTTCCAAATATTCCCTATGAACATGTAATTGATTATATAATGCCGCAGATGCTATTTCAGTTTTTAAAAATTATAAAAACACAATTATAAAAGTTTTCATATTAGCGAATGTTTACTGAAAAACTGAGAAGTGATTAGAAGTTAAAAAAAAAACATGATGATGAAATAGTGAAAGAGAATATAACTCTGAATGAACCAAACAAATTTCAAGGTATAACACTAGAAATGTGCAAAAATTGTCATCATTAATTCATGTTAACTTGACCCAAAAGCAAGGAAGTAAACAGAACAAAGAGATCAATATGAAGGACATAATTATTACATATAGCTAAAAAATCGACTAATCTTCCATATCATTAATATTGGAATATGCCAATTAAATTTTCATTGTCAATAGTGATAGCATAACTTGAAGACTAGAGGTCTTCAGTTATCAGAACATAGCTTTAGGTTTTGGCAAAGATTGGTCATTGATATCTAGTCATTGTGGGTTCGTAACACACAATAACTATTTATCAATGACAGTATTAGGTAATAGGTATAGATAGATACGCTGTTTCGTACTTTGAACTAAACAATTAATAAAGAAATTGCATATTTTTTAGGTTTTTAGTAAGTACTTTATCTGTTTTGTTTACATTCGAGTATTAACAATTATAATTAGATTTTAGAAAAATTAGAGTCGAAGGCACCATAAAACAGCGACTCCGACCTCGACTCCACCACATTCGAATGCACGGCTCCGACTCCGACTCCGACTCCACCACTTTCAGAAAAACGACTCCGACTCCTCCCTGAAACATGCGACTTATGCGATTCTGACTCCGCAACCCTGTAATCAACATTATTCGTATTTATTCCTGAGAATGAAGAGCGACCCAATTAGTTCACTTAGAACGCAACAAGAACTCCCAACTCAATCTACACGTTTACTGAGAACCCACATTTCTCAGCCGTTGGAACGGACACTAATGATACATAAAATCTAGAGAGGTTCTCATATAACCTAGTAATATTAACAACAAAACTAGAAGCATTAATTTAACAAAAATATTGAATTACCGTACATTTGCTTCTGTAGAGTTCCCCAGCCTTAGCTTTGTATCAAGTCAAAGCATGTATTAAATGTTATTAGATCAATAAATTCTTGCTACAGGACGTTAGGGCGTGTTCAACCAATCGCATTAGTTTTGGGGCAAAAATAATGAAGATGACTACTTTCTTCAACAAAAAAATATTTCTCAACATCCACCATTTTTCGAATATTGATTTACTTCGTAATTAAATTGTGTTAACGGTGCAAATACTGACGTGCAACAGTACGATCACAGTCACTGGTTGTCCGAGCCTACATCACAGCAGTGAGATGCCTTTGCCAATTGATCGAATGAAGTCCGTGCGCAGAACTGAGGTCATCATTTCTCTGGACATTGTTATTACTTTGTCATTATTACCTCGATTGATTTTATTTATCGTTCAATCATCGACATGGATCCTTCGACATTTTTTCTTATCTGAAAGAATAATTAATGTTGAATAATAATTCTTCCCTTCGACATTAATAATATTTTCTGTGAGTTTATGCATAGGGTAAATTACTAAACCTTCCGAAAAAAATGCTTCAGCTGTTTTGACTACAATGCCATCATGACCCTAGTTCATGAAATTAGTTTTTTCCAAGTCTTTCCTTGCGGTGAATGTTGGTTTTATTTAAGCACATACAGCTTGTCATGGACAGAAAAATTCTTCTTTTCTTTTTAAGTAATACACATTGCTCACAACCTTCAAACTTGACCTAATTTTGTGAAATTTAGCGTCAAAATGAAATGGTATTAAATGGCCTCAAATGGAATGGTATTGAATGGTCTCACAATGGAATGGTATTGAATGGCGTCAAAATGGACTGATTCAAATTACGTTGATTCTAGGTAGCTCGTAAATTAACTGCATTTTCGCTCATCTAAATAAGAATTTTTAATATCATTTCAGTCATCCCTTTATTAATTATATTTTCCTATTTCTTGCGCAGTGCAACACTGCGATTGCAACGAAGGCTTTTTTCGACCTGATGTTCAAGGAGCCCGTGAAGGTGATGCTGTTCGGCGCGGCCTGCACCCACGTCACCGACCCCATCGCTAAGGCGTCCAAACACTGGCGTGTGACGCAGGTAGGTGGTGTGGGTGGTGGTGTGGGCAGGTGGTGTGGGTAGGTGGTGTGGGTGGTGGTGTGGGTAGGTGGTGTGGGTAGAAGGTGTGGGTAGGTGGTGTGGGTAAGTGGTGTAGGTGGTATGGGTTGAAGGTGTGTGTAGGTGGTGTAGGTGGTGTGGGTAGGTGGTGTGGGTAGTGGTGTGGGTAGGTGGTGTAGGCAGGTGGTGTGGGTAGGTGGTGTGGGCAGGTGGTGTGTATAAGGGGTGTGGGTTGGTGGTGTGAACAGGGGTTGAGGGCAGATAGTGTGGGTAGGTGGTGTGGGTAGGTGGTGTGGGTAGGTGGTGTGGGTAGGTGGTGTGGGTAGGTGGTGTGGGTAGGTGGTGTGGGTAGGTGGTGTGGGTAGGTGGTGTGGGTAGATGATCTGATCAAGCGATCTAGTCAGGCTATAACAACAGGATACACACTGAAAAATCATCAGTCAAAGCCATCAAATATCTTTTGTTTTTTCAATAAATAAGGCTTCATTCTCTGTAAACTTTGCATCTCTAGTGTGTTTTATGTTTGCGCTTAAAATTTTAATCCACTGAGTTGAGAAAAACAATTTAAAATGATTCATCAGCGTTTCAAAAATTATGAGAATATCTTTGAAACTCGTATAACTAGAGAAAACAAGGGAAGTGTCTTCCATTGTGTGATGACACATGCAATGACGTCATCAGTGTCTTAGAGTATTATGACGTCATCTCACTTTTACGCTGCATGAGTTTTCATTTGAACTCCCGCTGCTATCATGAAAAGTTCTTGCATGAGTTTTCAGTCCGTATGGTGACAAATTTCAAAATTTGGATGAGGTTTGTGTTTCAGGTTAGTTCAAGACACGTAGAAAAGAAAAAATCGGAGTTAAACTTGCACAAAAGAAAGACAGCTGATGGGCTCAATGATTTGGTCACTGTAACTCGGTAGGGAAGCGACGTTGGTTTTTTGTGCAAAAACGTTCATCAGTACAATATAAGGTAGCATTAAATATACAATGGTGCATTAAAGATATACAATGTAACTTTGAATTAAGCAAATGAAGCGACTCATACAACGATGTTGAAGCGCGTTTTCAAGATCGACCTCTGCTTCATATTTAGAATTCTGTCTCAGCTGCCGGCGACGAACAATGGCTTCATGAACTAACGGATCAATAATGCAGGAATGGATGTTGTTTCCTCGTGTCTTCACTTTACGACAACGCGTAACTGGAATGATTCACACTCTTTTTTCCAACTTTTCAAAATGAAGTCAACTACGACAGCAAACAACTGCAGGTCAGGTATATTGATTCAGCCAAGTGATGTTTTCAAAACACTTCGTTCATCGTGAAAAATAAGAAAACGTTGTGTTCCTTCCTACAAAACGCTGAAGTGTTTTTCTCCCCTCAGCCCCTGAGTTGGAGCATTTATTTACAAATTTCGCAACAAGAGAGCGCTGCACTCAAGCTCCCCTGTTGCGTTTGTTTTGGTGGGAATAAATTCCCGCAGAGAAAATATTTGACAGTAATACGCTGCTCCAAAACCACCAGAGGCTTATTTAATTTTTCCCACCGACCTCCGTACTTGGCTTTGAGTTTTTCAGCGTTGCTGCAAGCCAGCACATTAATTGTTAGCTCCCTAGTGCAAGTTTTTCACCGCTGCATCTATAATTTTAGCCGCACCCTATGCAGAAGCCACACTTGAACTGCTCAAATCCTGGATGCTCTACGAAAAAATAAGCCAGAGTAGCTTGCCTGGGTGGTGGTGAGGTTGCGTGAGAAGCACAACTTAGCAGCCAGAACTCACTGAAGCTGCGGCTAATTACCTGGCACTTCGTTGCTGCTCAACGCATTCCTCCTCACGGCTGAGAATCGTGGTGGCTTGTCGGTGTGAAGCTCACAGCGTGGTGTGCTAGCGGCGACACACTTAACCTGCGCTCGAAAATAAAGGTTTTTGCTGGGCCTAACGTTCGCTGGACAACAGAGGTTTTCGGCCAACCAACTTTTGTATAATCGAAGACAAGGTTTTTTAGTGTGGTTGAAATTGGCGATTTTAGGAAAGTTTTTCTGTTAATAGAATGAGAAGAACTTTATGAAGATATTTTTTGTCTTGAAGCCCAAATCAGCCTTGAATCTGGAAACAAATGCGACGGTTATAATATAAATCAGGACTTTCAAAAATTTTGCCTGAGAGTTGACCGATGTATCGCACTGCATTAGTGTAGGACAAACATAAATCGATTCAATGCTGTACTTAAAAATTATAGTTTGGAGTATTCCTCGAAGAAAACTATTACATCTTCGATTCTAAACAAGACATCGCGAGTAATCAAATTAAACAATCAGACAAAATGTCGAAAATCAAACACTTGTCTAATTTATGTCAACCCACGTAACTAATTATGCACTAAAACTATTAAAAAATCGCAGTGCTTCAGCAATTCGGTGAAGTAATAATAATACAACGAGACAGACGTTTTGTCCGCTTAAACAGCAGTTTTCTTGTATTGTGGCTACACGTGTTACTGCAGTAAATCCACCAGTCAACTCCACTGATCGGAAAGATACTGCACTGGGCGGCTATTTATTAGTGCCTACTATTGACCTATATTGTCTGCTGGTAGTATGTTCTGTTGTAGCTCTAGTACAATATTCACGGTAATAAATATATAGTGGCTGCAATCGATCTTCGCTACGACCAGAACTATTGACCCAAAGTGCTGTTCTAAATCGACCTTAACGTTCCTTAGAGCGTCACTCTGCAGATAACGATTGCTTACACTGGGCCTATATTTAGCTGTTGTAAGATAAGTTCTGCGGAAAACTAGCAGAAATTAAAATCAGTTAAACACTTATATGACGATATACCTGTAAAATCACTCTTGAGAACGGAACATTAAGCACACAAAGTATACCAAAGGCATCCAAAAAAACTCCAGAATTCCACTTCCAGCAGCACGCAAACGAGTTTTATTTGAAATTACCCTGTTTTATTTCATATGCTTTTGAAAGCCAGGCATAATCATTTAAAAATTTGAGTCCTAGAAAATGAGCTGCTCTAGGAAAATAAAGCACGCGGCGTCTTTAGATGCAGTTTTATTTGGATTTTCGTGCACTTTTTGAAGACTCTTTCATATCAACAATGTTTGCCTGGCCGGTCTCGCAAACATAGCGACTTCATTTGTCAATGCCAATTTACTTTGGCAGCCGAAATAGAGGAGCTCGAAAAAGAGATGGATGCCTGGGGTGGGTTGATGGATGAAGTCGATTCCATTCATACGCCGCGAATGAATTTCGTCATTGTCGTTGAAGAAATTACTGGAAGCTGCAATTTTGCCAGCGACATATTTTATGTAGCCATTTTCACCGTATGTTAAAAGAACTTCATAAACAACCAAAATGCTCTATAGCTTCAATGCTTGGTTTACGTAAATAAAATTCTGACATGCAGTGCAGGTGTACAGTGAATTATGCAATCGGAGACTATCTTCCTTCCTTTGTGTAATTTGAACACCAATTTATACATTTAAAAATAATTTTTTTTTTGCCATTAATCGTTTCAATTGTTTTTTGAGTAACAGGCTTAGCGGGAAAACATTCCCGCTCTATATAATTTCTTAAATAAATGATGTTTCTCTTACGAATGAGTGTGAAGGCAGGCACAGTTTCCTTGATTCCACTTCTTGCCTTAGTGAAGTATTGCTTGTACATTAACACCGGTAAAGTGCATCCAAAATATTTGAAATAGTGTTCATAACTAACTCGGGTCTTCATTATTCATGAAATGAATTGATTTATGTGTGATATATCGTTATCCCGATGCTTGTACAAACTTCTCATAATTGTCAAATATCTCCTTCGATCTCTCAACGGTTATTCAACATCTAGAACTGAGCAGAAGAAAGAATGTTCCACACTTGTTATAGTCGGAAAGTCACGGAAAACACTCGTATGACAGGAAAATATGAGTTATCCTACGTTTTCGATTTGGAGGAAAGAAACATACATCTGAGATGTGTGTGTGGTCGAAAGAATATCTTGCTGGTTACGTTTGTTTACTTTGCACTCGAGCAACGTCCATAAAAAAAAACTTTTGTTTTTATAGCGATGTTTCTTCCAATAATCCCTGCTACAAAGCAAAAACTCACTAAGTAGATAAAGTACTCGTCGAACTTTGTAATGCAGCTCTGAAATTTATACAAGTATTTCATGGTTTATGCAATGTTTACAGTTTCAATTATTTTGATCTGTTAAAGTACGTATTTTGCATTACAAATTCGCGTAGATTTTATGGCTTAACATTGGAATATTTTCATATCTCACAGGTGATCTCAAAAAACATTAATTTAAGGTGTCGGAAAAAGACGAAGATGTTTTGGTAGGTTATTTGCAAATTTTATTTAATGAAGAGCCTAGAACGTTCACCATAAACGCAGCTGCAAATGTGTTACTCGCTGTTTTCAGGCATCGAAGTTGATCAATTTACGGACATCGTGCCTTGCCTACTTTCGTTGCAGTTGTCATACGCGGACACCCACCCGATGTTTTCTGCCGTCAAGTACCCAAACTTCTTCCGGATGGCGCCTTCAGAAAAGGAATTCAATCAGCCTCGTTTGCAACTCTTGCGGCAATTCAACTGGACAAAAATTGGCACTCTCTACCAGAACAAGCCCCGCCACGCCCTGGTGAGTGAGATATGACAGTGAAGCTCCTAGACGAACATTACTACTTCTTATGGTAGAATGCATCAAGCAATTACGTTTCCAGTTTACCAATTTAAAATAATTTAGGTTTCCTTTGTTTTACATTTAGTTTTCCTGAGATTTTTTAAGTAGATTTGGAAGACCACGCGTTTACAGGTTTCCACGGCGATTATATACCTCATGAATTTCCTCAAAATTCACTCTTTAGAAAATTGTGTTAAAGCGAAGGTGAGAAGCAAAGAAGCGTTGACGGAAGTCCAACAGCTGGATGACTGAAAAAGTATTCAATAAAATAGGCCTTCGTTCAAGAATACGCAATAGATATGAAAAGTACTGCCCTAATTGGTTTGAAACATATTTTACCATACGTGCATTGAGCAGCCGAGTAAACAAACCCAATTTTAAACTTACAGCACTTGAAATTGAGTCGGAAGAATTGCAGAGTAAATTTAAATCCCAGAAATTGCAATCGGCGCTAGGTTATTCTGCCACTTCTGAATGTCCTATAATTCTTGCCTCATGATTTGATTCGAAGTAGGAGGGAGGCCTCATCCAATTCAAGTTGAGATGAAAGATTATTCTCCGATATTCACCCTCATCGAATCCCTGGCTCTGAGCTGGAAACAAGGCGATTTTTTCAACAAGAACGCGGTAACATTTTAAAAAACCCTTTTACTTTTGATAGCCAAAATCATTCAAATATTCGACTCTAAATTTTTCCGCGGGCCAACTTAATTTTTAGCGACTCTATTTTCTGATATCCTATGAATATTTTAAGATATTTATTTGCACGACATGCACGTTTGTCCGCCGCTCATTTAGAGTGAAATGAAAAGCTCCAATGTTTTGAAAACTCTGTTTAAAAGCTCCGTGGAAAGCTCCTATCGATCGATTGTCGACTTGTTTAGGGGTTGTTAATGTAATTGATTGCAATGTTTTTGAACTTGTTCATTCTTGAGACGATTGATGACACGGTTAGGATGCCAACATAACTTACTACAAAATTTTTAACTCGTAAATTTTTGACAAACAGAAGGATATTATGAGTCACATGGTAAAACACATGTGTTGAACATCGAACGAGCAATCATTTAATTATTTAAATTTACAAGGTGCCTTTATTTGAATAGAGTTTACTGCGATAAGTCATGATCGAGAAGAAAGGTTGATTGCCTGCCTCACCGATTAAATATTAGTTTGCATGTCACGCAATGCAAGTCAAGTCGCTCATAGTTTTACCAAAAAGTTGGTCATCCTCTCTGAGTGATGAAAAAAGGCAAATTCTACAACTTTTCATTCACAATCAAGAACGTAACCAAAAAAAAAATGTTGTTCAAATTCAAGCAGAATTTATTCACTTCATTGTTTCAGCTCGAACTTTCTTCTCATTTCGTGCGACCCAAGTCTCCCAAACACATTCACTTCTTTTGTGACTAGATTTATAAGTTTTCGCCCTGAAACAAAAACCAAATAACTTTCCGGAACAAGATCTTTGTTTTTTGCTTCGGCATACCTTCAGTGATCTAAATCTCATGAGTTGAGAATACCTCCCATGAAATCCCGATACTATAAGCTGCGGGTGTCGTGACGACACCGAAAATCTACGAAGTAAATTTGAGAAAAGTTTTTACGAAAGCGCTCTTTAAACGAGCATCTGTAGTCATCTGGGCCCAGGAGCTCGTAGTTTCGACGGCCGCCCAGCAGACTTCTATCAAGCCTTCGGCCCAGCTCTCGTTTGTATGCTAATCAGAGTCATGGAAGAGTTTTCCGGCCTACGAGCGTGACAGAAAAAGGAAGAAAGGATGTACTCAGAGTCTGTGCACGACTTGCTAACACACGAAACTTCTCTTGGTTACCGTCTATGATTTTTCCCTTTGGCTGTTTTTGGCATCTCGTCAAATTAGAATTTAATGCCTAGTCATTGTTTAGCACTTTGTACGTCTGAGGATCAGATATGTATGGACAATTTTCGATCGTGTTAGAGTAAAGAGGCGTCTAACGTCATGGATAGTTTATATGTTCCTCTGCAAACTATTGTACTTTAAATTTGGCTTGGTTTTACCTCTTTTCGCTTGATTTTACCTTGCTGTCCTCAGAAATTGTTACCTCTAGTTCCTGTGACACGATACTTTCTCTTCTCGTCTAATATTTCACTATTTTTTAACAGTCCTGCACACTTTCCTTTTTTGTAGGTTGTAAGAGATTCAAGCTTTTCAATTATTATTTATGAGAAACTCTTGAATATCATATATTTTACGAAATACTGAGACAGAAACCTTTACTCAGAAATATAATACCAATTTTTTACCGCTCGACCATAAATAGGACTAAGTGAAACTATTGAACCCTTGAAACTAAGTCTTAACCACTTCAGATGCTGCTTGTTACGAAGATACTTCATTTATACTTGAAAATATGAAAAATATTTCTTTACTAGTTCCAACTTGAAAAATGTTCTCTCTATTTATTCAAAACTATTGAGCTGTAATACACACAAGGTTAATTTAAGAAAAGTGGTTGTTGCTAGATACATAATCACACTTGTCTTTCAAATGTGGCCAATTTTCTTTTACTAGAGATTTTTTCCGTTTCTTTTTCCCACTAGGGATTGAGTTATTGCCTCTTCCTCATTTCTGGTAGTGAAAGCGCTAGATGATCGTTTCTTGATGCTACCGGGAGTTTGCACTTTGATTCTATGGCTCACTTAATCTACCCCGTCAAGCTCAAGAATACTGCCCACTACATTCTGGCACTGGAATCATTTCTGACACTGGAAAAACTTATTGATCCTCTGATTTCGCACCACTTAATACATAAAATAGTTTTCTATCTCTTTTAATTGTTTTTAATTTTTAAAATTAAATCCTGAAAACGTATTTGTACATAAATCTCTCGCGAATAGTCTATGCACGATGACGTGTATGCTTAATGCTGATCAATTTTATCAGCAATCAGTATAATCCGCAATTCAAGTTCTTATCAGTGGTTTCAAACAACATATATGCTATTTCCTTTTTCTTGCGCCACCAAACAAAATGTCAAGAGAAAAGCAATTCAATTCAAGAAGTAAAAATAAAATGTTCAGATTCATGAATTTTTCGTAATTTCTTTACTTCTTGCAACTTCAGAGAAAACAAGCGAAGAGAAACGCAATTGCTCGCCAAAAAAGTCGGAAAATGGAAAAAAACACTATTTTCGAGGTTTCATTGCATAGTTTTAAAGCGCTGGTGTTTTCACTTGGGTTTTATAAAATCTTTTTCATGTATGTAAACTTTAAAGTTTTTTAACTTGAAAGAGATTTCATTATTTGCTTCTGTGACAAAAAAGAAACGAAATAACTCTGTGCAGTTTTTGTACACTGTTGACTTTACTTTGTAAAGTTTCATTTTTTAAAATTGGAATCTCAATCCTAAGCATCTGCTGTGCACACGATAACAATGACACAATCTCAGCGTAGCGGGTTACTAAAGTTTTCCGCTAGCGGCCACAAAATATTGTGTATTTAGCGGAAGTTTAGTTTAGCATTAATTTTCTAATGTTCACTGCATTTGCAATCGCAAATTTAAGGATGTAAACTAATTTATCCTGAACCGTTAGTAACATAGATCCATAATTCTGGCTTGTCAACTTTTAAAATACTCTAGTCATTTTTGCTTTAGTAGAATTTGACGAAATGTGACATGAACTACCCTAATGACAACAGATACGTTGTTTGTCCCAAATACCGTGGAATTTATTTTCATATGTGAGTTTGTCCGTAATTACACGTTCAAAAGCGAAACTCTCACTTGCTAATCGTATTTTCTGAAACCGAAAAATATTTTCTCCATGAATGTAATTACCCTTTAAATTGGATGTGTCCATATTGGACGTTACCAATTTGATGAGACCGAAAAGGGACAAGAAAGTGAGCAGACATTGTCGTCTTCTATCCTTCATAACTTTCTCGTGCTTATTCATAAAAGAATGATGAGCAGGTGTCAGCTATCGTTTTTAGTTCCTCTGGCGCGTCTAAAATGCAGGGAACCAAAGCCGAGGGAAAAACAGGATTACAATTGACAGGCGCAGTAAAAAATGCTATTGGAAGACAAAGAGAGGCACTGGCAACAGCTGCGCCGGAGATGCGCAAAGAAAGATGTTATGTTCCTTACGAGGTAATTAAGTTTTTGCAGAATTAGTCCGCTGAATCATTTTTTTATTCGAGTCAAAAGAAATTTTTCTCTATGATACAATGGACGTAAAACTTTATAATTGATGCTGAGGTAGTTGTTTGAACGTTATTTTTATGACTGATTTAATATCGAAATAAATGAAAGTCTTGATATCACGTATGAAAGGCAAAAAATATGTTCAATGCATGTTACTTGACTTTGTTGTTTCAATATTTCGTGGCATATTTTGTTAATTGATTTTGGAAATGATCGAAGCTCGTACCTCGTCTTCAGGGGTTGAGCGTCTCGGGAATACAAACGAGTTCAACTAAAATGAATTTCACAACACTACTTTGCAGACTTAAAGGATTCACTCATAAGTGCCAGACCATAATTTTTTGCCATCCTTATTCTTTTATTTCTATTGCTGTATTTCTATGAATTGATATCGATACCTTTATTGTACTTTGAGGCTGGTGAACACTCGGGTTATAGAAAATCAAAATTTTTTGTTTTTTAGTGCGAAATATAACGCGTCGAAAATTCAGCAGTTACCAGTCACTCTAGAGACTTCGAAACAAAATAACGTCATCCTATTGGGCACTAAATTCATGAATCTAGTTAGCTCACTTGAGTAACTTTCATTACTATATAAATCTATTAGAATTTGTTAACGTGAACATTGACTTCTTTCTTTTCAGTGGCGGAGGAGGCGTCTTGTAAATCTGCTTTCATCTCGCTTTCACCATTAAAATTATACAATAATTATCCCTCTATCAATAGACAAGATTGCATGTAGCTGTTTTTAAAGTCGTTCAGTTTAAATCGCTTTTTTTACTCAAGTGCATATTTCCAGTACGACGATACTAGCACATTTCGAAATCGTAAACTTCAGAGCGCAAATGTCTTTCTTCTCTTCCAGTCGCACAATCACCTGCTGAGTTTGTTGGACTCTATGGATGGCTTCGAAATCGCAGAGGCCCAATCCTTCGCCGACGATTTGAAAGATCAACTCAACAAGCTTATCGAGAAAGACGTTCGGATTATATTGGGAAATTTCGACGAAGATTGGGCGAGAAAAATATTTTGTGAAGCTTACAGGAAAAAGATGTATGGAAAAAACTACCAGTGGATCATAACAGGTAAGAAGCGTTTGCATTCTGGTTTCTTATAGTAGGTATAATTTTATCTAGTGAGTGGTTGTCGATTTTAAAATTTCTCACAAAAATTCCCTGAAGGACTCTATCACCTTGAGAAGCGACAGCCTAATTGGCTGAGCAAAGTGAAGACGCGAAAAGAAATAAGTCAAAAATTTTATTTACTGGGAAAACAAACGACAAATTTATTTTACCTGCTTATGCAACTACTTTTCAATAGATAACTGGCTTTGTGAAGTATCAATAACTTGATTTCAAACTCTAATTGGTAAAAAAAGAGGATTCAAGAAAGGAACATTAACCGTATCTACAGTTTAACGAATCAAATTGAATTCTCTCTTGTATCATAAGTCACGCAAAATTTTGGCTTAACTATTACATGATGAAATTCATTTCATTGTTTTTTATGATCTGGACAAACAAAATTTTGTGGAACATTTTTCGAGGGTTTTTTTCATTGACAATCTCATGAGTTTACTTTACCAAATTAATAACGCGTCTCAAAACACCATACAGAACAATTAAACAATTAGTAACTCTACTCTCAGGCATGAAATTTGTAACTTTATTGAATACATGCCGCAGGGCTCTTGAATCAAATGCATTGTTCAACCCTAGATTCTTTATAGCTTCAAAATGAATTTCATTGAAAATACACACATTTGCTGGGATTAATTCATTTTCCAAGCATCTGCTTATTATATTCCTAACTTCAGTGCCTTAAAACTAACCACCTGAGGTCACGATTTGAGCAGGACCCATATAGTTCAAGCCTCATCTTCAGCTCAAGGGGGAGCGAGAACAAAGGAGAAAGACTCAAGAATTCGAGGTCCAGTTTCTTACTGCGTGAGGCGAGCACGATGCTCGTATAAAATTTAGAAAGCGGCCTCAGTATCTCCTTTACGTAACGGCCAGGCTACGTTGAACAGCTGAGATCGTAGTACTCCAATCTCAGAGTTTTCTAAACGAGTACAGAGATTGACGTCCAATCCTGTGATTTTTGAACGAACCGCTTTGCAAGAATGATAAAATTTTACTTTACTGCGCCCGAGGTTTTTTCTCAAAATTTGCGGCATCGCTGAAGATATTGCTTCAAGTTTATAACTTCAGATTCGGTACCAAAAATTTCAATTGATTCTGATTATTGTATCATTTTAAGTATATGTCATGTTACTTCTGCGTATTAATTTGTTAGAAAATTACAATGTTTAGTTAAATCATAAGTGAAGGCTTCCATTCTCATTGACATCTAATACTATTTATTTTTCCCCTTATAAATAAGGCGTTGCGCTCTTTCTAATCTTAAATTTCAATGGACAGTATCATCTTCCATTTAATCGTAGCTCTTGCTGCTATAAAGGGCGGTCTTGTGTCGAGTAAAATGTGTCAATTTTCAAAAAAAAACAGTAAAGTTTACAAAAATTAATTCTAGAGCGTCATCAGACCTCAGTGAATACAAAGGCGTCTTTTTGACGTTACTCGTTACTCTCAATGCAGGAGCGCGTGATACTGTCTCATCGTAACTCCTAACACATTGGTGTCACTTGACAACTTACATCGCGGCTCTTAATTAATGCACCCGTGTCACATACGGTGAGATCATAGCTGTTGATGCACGGATGTCAAATGACGGTTCATCGTAATGCCCTTGTGTCTGATAGTTGCTTGGAACACGCAAATGTCACTTTACTTGAAATCGAGCTTGGAATGCGTAGCTACCTTTGGCATCGTACTCGCGATGTGTCTGATTATATCCTTTAACGATTATCTACAACCCATGTTAACCGCAACTAATGGGATTGCGTACGGGTTTTATTTTATTATCTACAACACGTCTCGATCTCAATGCATTATATCACGCACGTTCTTTGAATTAGTACTCGCTAATGTAAAGTACCAAACAAAATTGCACTAGAGCTTCTTGGCATGCTCAACTTGTACTGGAAATAGAAAGACACACAAGAGAAACAAGTTGTGAAGATTTTAAAATAAATGTTGCAACGGACGCCCATCTGAAAGAGAAGTATTCAGAATTAGTTTATGCCGTACATCCTCTACGTTGGCACCCCCTGTGGTTATCGAACCTCAGAACTCTTCATCAAACTGTATAAAAATTCCGCGGTCGCTGAAAATTTTGCCACCAACACTGGGAAAAGTTTGAATTAATGAAATCTATGCGCACATTGGAATTAGGAAATGACGAATTGTAACAAATAGATTTTTTAGCATTTGAAAGAGGACTCCCTATCAAGGAACAAATTTGGTTTTTCTTCATGAAAAATGTAAACAAAATCTCTTCATCTCCCAAAATTATGCAGGGATGAACATCAAATGCGACTTTATTACTGCGTGTTTAAAATGCAGCTGATGCTCTGCCTTTATCAAGAAAGTGTTGAGGCGGACGTGTGGTTCATTATATTGACGGCATGAATAATTCAAAATTCTTGTTCGAAACATCCATCAGTAAAATAAAATGGAGTAAGTTTAGACAAACAATCATAAACTGCGTTTTTAAGCTCAGAATGTGAGAAAATGAAATTTTAGTCCTTTTTTATGTAGTTAAATGAATGGCAAACAAATTACACGTGGCTTCAGAATCGAACAGTGTTTTCATTTATGATTACGCAGGGGAAATTTAAATTCTCAATTCCAGTAAATCGCTGAATTTAACGCGTGCTTTCGTCGATCATGATTAAATTCTACGAAGCAGAACTTTGTGAGATTATGTGCACAAATAACTCATGAACTTGCTTGGCTTTGGACTGAACATCCGTGGATGTTCGCCTGAGAAATTGACTTACCGAACAAGGTTATCAAGAATCTCATTAACTCGCAAGGTTAAGCTTGAGAAAGAAAATTCTTCGTCACTTCCAACACCGTGAATTATCTTGTTATTTTATAAGTTCAGGGACCTAAGTTGCTATCAATAAGTTCAATGAAATCAATTAAAATCAATTCCTTCGTTATTGATTTTAAATCAGATTGGGCCTCAAATTTGCAAAACATGAGCCTGAAAATTTCATTACTACTCTCATGCAACAACCATAGGTCTCATTTCAAGACCGTCATCCCCGGCATAGCTGTGACATTCAGGAGGTAAAATTACCATCGTCACAACATCGTCTATGAATCATTGCCTTACTTCAAGAGCAATGCTGCTCCAAACTCATTTATCTTCGAAGCACTTTCCGAGATGAAGATAATTCAATGGTCCATTAAATACGGAATGCCGCCATCACTAGGAAGAGCGTAGCACTCAGTCTGGCCGCAGCTCGCCGCAGCTTCTCCTCGCACAAGCGCACTTCACCTCACAATTGACTGCGTTTCTCTACGTAAATGAGAGCCACGCTTAAAATCTATTTGAAATTCATTTCCGAATTCGTGTCCCTTCCCCATTAGTTTCTTCTTTTTTGTGTCAGGATGACATTGGATTGAATTTCAATCGGCTCAAATGTTTTGCGCTTAAATAAGTTTGCACTCAATATGGTATATTTATCTCATTAGTCAAACCTGGTTTACCTCATTAAGTTATAAATACCAAATCATCGTCTTTTATCGAGCTCTATAAGGTGCAAAAATTCTTCAGAAACTATTCTCCAGCTTTAAAAAGCATCGTTCAACCCCGCTAAAACGCAAGGCAAATATTACGTTGGCTGTATACGCGTCGCTGACGCAGCTGAGCTCTCGCCTCAAAATTGCGTTTTCACGTTCTTGCTTCTGTTGCTGCCAGCAGCTCTAAGAACGGCCACACCATCAAGCTTGGAAAGTGGAGAGCACGGCGCTGGTTGCACCATTTTCTGCAGCGCACTTCGCCTCATTTTTGACACTTGGTCAACTGGACTTGAAAGAGTGGACTTGTTGCTTAGAAGCTGCCACGATGGAAAAGCTCAAACTTTTCAGGAAGTTTCAGCGTACAACTGCGTGGCGAATCATCGAATTCTCAATTGTATCTGTTACTTACTAATGTTTTTCTGTGTACTCGTAACAAGTTCTAGGCAGCGCAACATTTTTTTTTGAAGTAAGTTATCCTAAAGTTAAAACTAAAGATGTTGAAGCATGATTTTTTCATCTTCTCTTCATGATATCTAGTGTGCCAGTTTCTGGGACTAAGATTATATTACCCTTTTACAAGCGCAGTTTGGAGGTCGACTTTAAACTCTGTGACCAAATTGAATCTACTGAGTTCATACTTTTATGTTTTTCAGTAAGGTAAACGCGGCAGATGGAATGAGGTTGAGTAAATCTGGCAATGCGACGTTAGTGTATTTACCTACCCTAGAATGCTCGAAAGAAAAAGAAAATTCTTGCATTTTCACTAAAAATATTCTGTGAATGCAGAATTGGCGTATAATAATACATGCGTGTCAAATGTTCATTTGACTCAAGGGGCATCCTTCACTGCCTTACTTACTTCCAGAATGTTGTGGTTGTGTTCTCTCGCTTCCGTAAGAAATGAGCCATTCAATATTTCGCTCACGGCACTGTAATTGGATCTCAGCCAATCAATGATTACTCCGGACATTTCTCTCCAAAGCAAACTTATTTTAAGTTGAACTTGTTCGGCGTTTACTGCCACTCTACAAATAGTGTATACTTCTCCTTCAACCATTTCTGTTCTACCCCTATCAAGCATCATACTTTTGCATAGTTTTATTAACAAATTCGCAACACACTTTACTGAGATTGCACAAATGAGACAAGCCCTGAACAAAAATTTTTCTCTCTAAAACGACGAATTTATGAATAAAAACAATTTGTCTGCATAAAAACTTCGCATTCCAGCTTTATTCACAATGATTAATAATCATGAAGTTCGAGACTCCTTAAGTAGCATCTAATGAAAAGAATATTTCACAATTATTTCGCTCTCAACGTAAATCCAAGAAAGAATCTCCGACTTTACAGCATTCACCAATTCAAGACAGAGATGAAAAGACCATAAAGAATCATGTAATTTGAAAACTGACGTACAATCCAAAACCCCCTTTGCATAATTTTTCTCTTGAAGAAACACCGAGTAACTTTCCTCAATGCGCACATTCGCTCATGAACAGCTTTGAGAGAGAGCAGGGAGAGAGCCGCGGCTGAGGTGGGACTGTAACAAATTTGTCGGCCGTGCCTTTTCTTGCTCTCGTGGTTGGGACCCAATATTGGAGCAGAATACCAATGGGAGCATCTGCAGTCTAGCAAGGCCGTGGCTGCTTCGCTGCTCTGATGTGTCGCAAGTACAGGTCATTTATTTGATGTTGGCATGGTGCTTCGCAACGCATCTTAGCCTCTTCTCCTTATTGTGGTCCATAATCTTTAGAAGAAACGCTTGCGCATCAGTCCGAGCCGCTGCCCGAGTTCTGTGCTGCAGGTTTATGAGGCTAAGGGGGTATCAAGTGCAAATATGCCCTGTGTATCTCCTGAAATAGTGTCCTTAACCAGAGTCTTCCTCGCTGAATTTATTGAGAGCAATGCGTTCCGTTGTGTTGAAACCATCTTTCCAACAAGAATTCGTACTAAGGAGAGTTGAAAAGTACTCACAAAAATTCGCTTCTACTGTCCTACGAATTCAACTTCGTACAGCAGATGATAAATAAAATTTTAAATAAAACAATCTTCAAGCGAACCGTTTTATCTTTTGGTGTTCAGGGACACCTGCAAACTTTAAACTTTGTAAGCTCTCAAGTCTAGCACTGAATGCGTTATAGCTCTAAGTTGTGAGCTAGGCAGCTGGTATGTCGGTGCCGTAACTGACCACAGCGCTTCACTACGCTTTGAAATACTAGGATGGAAGGAGCACTGAAAATTTGAAACTTAAAGACCTTTGTATTAACAACTTATGCTGCTATAGACCCACCCATACTAGTGACGAAGTTTCAACTGTAGAGTCTCTCATTCTAAAATATTCATTATCACGAGTTGATATCTTCGTTCTTTTCTTACGAAATGCAAGGGAGGAAATTTGAAACTCCATCTTGTGAGCATCGATTGATTACTTTTTTTTTTTCGTGATTATTCTTACTATTAACTTTCTAAAGCTAGAGCTTCCGGGATCTTCTTCAACAAAAGGGTTCTTTTCTTTTTAACATTTTTCGATGCTCTTAGTGAATCAGAGTCTAAGTTCAAACATCATACTTTTATATTTTAAAATATTTCAATTCACCTCTCCTCATTCGACTGACTTAATCTGAACTAATGGTCAATGAAATACATAAACTTCTTGCAAATTTGCAGGAAAATTTCAAGGTGAGCCAAATATTTTAACGAGAATAAACGAGCCCCAGTAGTTCAAGTATTACAGAGTTGTGTAGAAAATCAAATCGCCATGGATGGATGCCTTCTCCAAATGATAAATTATACCTTAAATATTATCCGTAAATTACAATCGGAATTCAAGTGAAGTATAATTTGTTCAAATCTCCACTTTTCTTCATTTTTGAACGCGAATCGATGTCTCTGGAAACCCCAGAAGAAAAGTTGTTTTGCCTAACCAAGAGTGTTTTTTTATGTTGAAAAGAAACTTGGTTAGAATTGGCAACGCATTTCAATAAATTTGTCTTCTCAACCGTATAGAACGTATGGTCCTGATGAATGAAAGTTTTTTCCTTATTTATGACATTTCCTTTTAATCCACAACTGCACGAGCTCAGGTTGTCGTTAGTAAAGTTATTTTATCTGCGTATTGGATTCATTTTTCATCTTCCTGGGGAGATGAGAGTTAAGAAATTAAAGAAAGACAACTCTCCGAAGTGTGTGTGTGCATGTCAATTTGTGAAGAAAATATCAGAAGTTGTGAGTACAGCAAAACCAGAAGACAGGTGCCTAGACGTATAGACGTAAAGATCATTCGTAAATGAAGCAAATTGTTAATAGAAGAGAGAACTGTGTTTAATTTGATTCTGGTTAAGAATCATTCAAGCTTTGTTACCCAGCGTCTGTGAATAGGAATGCATGTGGATATTTATATGACCGGAGTTCATTCTTCGAGTCTCAATGCTTGTCCCCTGGTGCATTATACATGTTTAGTCACGCGTTCAAACTTCTGTGGCTTGATAAACCTTAGAGAATTTGAAAAAAATTTATCTTCAATTGAATGAGGTAATCGTGTGTTCTCTCGTCTATGTCTTCAAGTTCTAAAAATAACTGAATATTTCAACGTTTTCCTATCACTGACGGAATCCATTCAACTCTATTCGTCAATTTTTTCATAGATTTTGCCAGGCACATGTTGATCCATCGCGTGACGCTGGAACGCCTAACGATCCATCGTTTCATTCCATCTTCCCCATGACGGATTTAACAGAACTACGGAGAACAGTATTTAATTGATTAAGCGCTCTCGTGAAAGCGACCTTATGGTGTGGAGAACCGATAGAGATAATGGGGAAATTATCATGATGTGAGTAGTTTACGCAATCTGCCTGGATCGTGAGACTGAGAATCGGCATCAATTTATAAGCCCAACTGAAGTAAAGCTTCTAATTACATCTTTTATTGTCTATCAACTTGAAAATTCAAAATTGAAACTGAAAAATGTCATATTTAATTTGAATTTTAGCTTACATGATGGTAATTTTAAGTGCAGTTGACTCTAAACAAAAATTTGGGGATATTATACGTATTCACCGTGGACCAGGTAGTTGAAAACGTTTCCTTTTCGGGCGATATTGCAGAGAATTCGAATCTGCATTTCGTCCCCAGATGTTTTTCCGTTAAAAAACAGATGAACTAGATACAACTCTACAGGAAAAACCATAATTAGGTCTTGAAATTAATTACGTGACACACAAAATCCCAAAAATGGATCTGACTTACGACAATTTTACCCACAAAACAAAAATGATAGATCTAACAAATACCAATGTCCCCCACAAAACACCAACGAAGGATCTAACAAACAACAATGTCCCCACAAATTCCAAAGATGGACCTGACAAACAACAATTCATGCGAAACATAACATCACCTTGCCCTCTCCCCTGCAGGAATGTACCGCGAAGAGTGGTGGGCTCTGGACAGCAGCAGCAGCACGCAGGAGCGGGAGGCGGTCGAGACCACCATGATGCCTGACGACGAGTCCGAGAGCTACGACGGCGAGAGCAGCACCAAGTGCGCTGTTGAGGAGATCATGACGGCTCTCGAAGGCTGCATCATGACTGACCTCCTCCCCATATCTTCCCATGATCGACCCACCGTGTCCGGGAAGGTTGGTTTTTCACCAGGGTAGCGACTTCTTCAATAGGGGTATACTTCAGGGGTGAGGTGAAGTTTTGTTGAATGTATTAACAATTTTAAATATGAATCGAACTAATGGAACTCTTTTTCAGTACAATTATTTTTAATACTTAAATGATTTAGTGTATCCAATTTTCCCAGGTCTCATACATCATTCTCTTTCTTTACGTATTTCTCAGACTGCCTAAAAAATCACTGATTAACTGAATAAAAATCTTTTTTCATGATAAAAAGTAGGACTTCTGATTTGAACAATCGACAACACAACAAATCCTGCATCACTTGCAATATCTTTACTTCAATGTTACCGAAGAGAATATCTTTTTCTCAGAATTTCTTAACTTTTGTAAAACTTGGAATGTATTGAAGACAGTTCATATACATTGTCATTCAGGTACAGCTGGCAGCGTAAGTTCTTCATGTAGAATTGGCTACACGACGAGCTACATGCAGTCTGTAGCGTGGCCGATTTATATTTCAATGAAATATGTGCGAAATATCCGTAAAAATATTCTTACAAAAATGCTGAATTAAGCAAGAAGTATAGACTGTTCTAAACGCCAAGCAGTGAAATCCAGGACCAAAATTTCTCTACTTCTTATCAGGTTCAAATTAATGGAACTCCGAAGGAAGGAATAATAAAAACAACTCAACTCAGCACTTCTAGAACTTAGTCACAAAACAGTACTCTTGAAAGCGTAAAGAGTAATATAATGCCTAAGCAAATACTTGTAAATAAATGAATAAAAGTAAAATAACTTAAATATATAAATTAACGTGACAACAGTCGTGAAACTGTAGACGTACTTGAACGATTACTAAAAGATTAAACTCAAACTGTCCAAGCTTACATGTGTTTTCTGAGCGCAATTTTGGTCGCAGTGAGTCAAGGCGAATATTCGGTGAGCGACATTACAAAATTTGCTCGTTCACTTTAATATCAGCATAAAAAGAGAAAAAATTCTATCGCTTTCGTAGTTCCAATTACACCTTTATTTTATATGTATGTATAGAAACAGAAACGTGAGTAGCCACGAAGGTTCATTTTTTAATCTTCTTGCCCACAAAATTTTGTTAACTCCGCAGTTACTGATACGAGAAATATTTGCCCAAAACTTTGCGTTCGCATCAGAAAGTTTTTACCTTAATCATCTTAAACGGTAACGGAAATATTTTTCGAAAATAAAATCTGCACTCTCTTCCTATTCCACAACCATGCAAACTGTATTCAGAAATTACCGTTGTTTTACCTCACTTTTTAATAATATTTTTTTTATGACAATTTCACTAGATCAGAATCAGTCTCTTTCCGTGTACCTGGTGAACTAAATGCGTGCTTAAGTTATCTAATCATTTTAAAACATCATAAATCTGCCTCAGAGTAATTTTTCCGGCATAGTAGCTGCGTCCCAAAAGAGTCTTCATGATTGTCTACATGGGAAGACTTCTTCCAAAGAGCTCCATATACTCTCCTCGTGCGGCCTCGTAAAGTTCATTCAACCAAGCCACCAAAATTCCTTCCTCAGAAAAATTGTGATTGCCAAGCTCGCATCTTGTTGCCGGCACCAAGATGAAAGGAAACAAATCTTGTTGTCTAAGCGAGCACCATCAGGGAAGGAAGCCCCGGCTTCCGAAGACCCTTCTCCACTAAAGAAACCTAACGAACTTGCAGAATAGTTTTAGGAATATTCAGTTTATTGCATTAAAATTTTCAGTTCTCAAGTTTGAAAACTTCAATTTTTCATCACTGCTTCCATGTACCAAAAACGTATAGCTGCACTCTTAGTTATCTTTTCTCTCATGTATTTACGAGTACTTATAAAACTCTGATGATCTTGTTGGTTTGCTTGCTCTTCACTGTCCACTCTCTGCTTTCAGCAACATTCAGTGACAACATTACGAAAAATTCAACGATCTGCTTCTTGAAACAACCTAATGCAAAATTTAAAAATTGCCGAAAGCTGCATTGCGTAAATACATTTTGTTCCAAATCTCCATTTTTCGAAGAATATCTCTCAAGAAATGCTGGCTTAAGCAACGTGGCCCAACGGGCTTATGTGTCTGAAATCATTTCCTGTTTTGTATTTCCAACGTCGGTTTCGGGCGACAGGTATGAGCAACAACTGCACCTCTGGCGATATCAGAGTCCCAAAACTGGACTTAAGAACCCAGATCTGGCCTCACGCTTCGTTGATTCCCTTATAGAAGCGATTGAGATGCAAATGGTTGCCCACGACCGCGGGGGCAGCGGTTATGGTTGCAGTTTCCATGCTATCAGTAGCGTCAAGTGTCCATCCAAGCTGCCATGGCGATTAGAAGTAACGCGCACAGCCCAACTTGAGGTACTTCTCTCACTTTTGTTCTTTTGGTTCGCTGCTTCGGTCATATTCAACTGTTCGGAACTTCATTATACGATGCAAATTTAGGGCGGACTTGCCGCGTCTTGAAGGACTACCAGAGTGAATCCTGGACGTGTATTGTCAAAACTTGTTTACGAATTTATGCAGTGTTTTGAAGTCCCTCTTAAGTTATTCAAAAACCTTCCCACGCCGCGCCAGAAGTAAGCGATGGAAAATGTAGCGGCTACGTTAAGAGCGTAGAGCGTGTCTTGCTGCACTGGGAATCCTTTAGCTATTACCTATCTACAAGGTAATAATTGAGAAAAATGTTATCGACAGTTTGCAATGATTTAATTTTGCACATTCTGTCATCATGCAGATGTCGACACGTTTAATGGGAAATTTCGTGAGAAATTATGGAACACTTTGTTCATAATTTTGTAGTTTTGAAGTGATATTTATGCAAGCAAAGCGAAATTTGAATGTATGTCTTGTTGTCTACTATAACCCCTTGTTAAATTCAGCGGGTAAAATAAGGAATCTAACAATAAAATCTTAACGGGATTCAATCAGCATCTTTCTCTGTACCTGGAGAAGGAAATGCGTGCTTAAGTTACCTAATAATTAAAAAACATCGTAAATCTGTCCGAGAGTAATTTTTTCGACCTAGTAGCTGTGTCCAAAAGAGTCTTCATGATTGTCTACATAGGAAGACTTCTTCCAAAGAGCTCCAAATACTCTCCTCGTGCGGCCTCGTAAAGTTCACTCAACCAAGCCACCAAAATTCTTTCCTCGGAAAAATTATGATACTAATCAATTCAGTTTTGTAAACGTACTTTTTCACTGCTTTTATATCTTCTTTCTTGAATAATTCGAATCAACATTCAATAGAAATGAGGCCTTCACTCTAATTCTCATGAGTGGTGTGATCATCGAGAATTACTTCCAGTGATGTTTGCATTCTTAAGCCGCGCAAGACGCATCCGTCCTCCCTACTTAAAAATTGTTATACGATTAGCTCCGTAGCAAAGATACACAATTATACGATTATTTCCTATTCGATTATACGGTTAGCTCCGTACTACTTTGTACCCGTGCACTAGGATACTTGATTCATTTTCTGTTTCTCTTTAGCATTTATAAGAACAGTTTTTGTAAACAACTTGTTGCTCCAACTCAAAAGTAACTCTTCATCTTTAACGACGCATGTATATTAATGAATACCATGAAATTGTCCTACTATTTTACAAGCGTATCACCAACATGAGTTGCTTACTGCAGAGCATAAGGCAAAGTTACTAAAATTATGCTCGTTTCTGTTTCTTTTTTGAAAACACACCGCGTGCCGGCGAGATGGTAAGTAAGCGCTACATTCGAGTGCAGCAGAACCTTATCTCAACTGATGTCTTTGCTGCGCATGAGTGACACCTGCAATTGTCTCGCTAGAGCTCAACCAGCGGCACTCTCATAGCATCTTCAAAAGCCCTCGATTAATCATCTACGCAAGAAGAGACGAAAAACATGGACTGCCTTTGTGGTTTGCGTCAGGATTGCCTTAGCTCTCCCGTGGGAGTTCAGTGTTCTGTCAGCTACATAAATGCAGTAGTCGTGGTTTTCATTGTTCGGCGATGAATGCCCACAATCGTTTTGGTTTAACAATCGTCAAATTTCACAGTGACGCAAGTAACGCAACTACCAAGAACTTGTGTTGCATATTGACTACACGTAAGGTGTTTGGCTGTGAATTGGATGAATTCATTCACAGAACTATTTGAGGAATTTACCACAGTCATCATCGTAATTCTGAATTCGGGCCATTCGGAGTTAATTTGAATATTGTAAAAATTTTGAGCTAATATTCCGTCCCCTCACGTACTACCTATATTTAAAATATTCATCATTAAATACGTTATTTCAGATACAATTTTGAGTGGTTAAATAAATTTTACTGTGCATTTTATTTCCCGCTGGAATTACTCGCTCATAAAATGAATCCAGGATGGGGAACGCTAACACGGTCGAAGAAAATGTTCCCATTAAAAATGGCGTCGTGGCGCTACAAAAAAAATGTACATGGAAAATCAAATCCTCCACAACCACTGTAAGGAATGCGCTCGCTTTTCTCAACATGAATTGCCAAAAATATCACGGTGGTGAAAATCTTCTTCTAAACAATTTTTTGTCATTTTTCTGCAGTACCTAGAGAGCTTTCAGCTATTGGGTCATCAGCAAGTGAAAACAACAGGCTGGGGAGTGAAAATTCTCGGTTTAAATGAAAAATTCTCAGTTTAAAAGAAAAATCCTCATTTTGAAGTTTTGTGAACCAATTATCTGCGAAACAGGCCGATCGAGATGGTTACGGCCTCTTCCCGTCATGGAAAAATTCATCCTTAAGGGCCTGGAGGGAATTGTGTACTCATCCATGGCCCTGAACCGTTACCAGGCCCTGAGAGTAGCTCTATGCGGAGATCAAGCCGCACGCCTGCTTTAAAGGCTCGCCCATTAGCATCTGAATTGTGCCCGCTGAGTTCAGCTCCGAGCTCCTACCCAAACTCGAGCTGCTTTCATAGCCATTCTGCAATGGGCGGGAATGGTTTCACGGTCTCACAAAACCTGATGCTCTTTCCTTCTGATTCTCGCAGAAATCGTAAGTCGGGCTATAAAAGTCTAAGTGAACCAAATTTTAAAGTTTAAGTTCGTACTCCAGAGGATTGAGTTTAAAATTTTTGAAAGTCGAAATGAGGTTTGCGCTCACAGTTTAATTTTTGCTATTATTAGGACTCTTTCTTTTTCAGTAGGTAATGAGCTCCTCGCTTTTTGCACTGTTGCACCGCTAATTACAACGAAATTTGAACGTCATTTGCTTTCTTTTAGTAGAGCATTGCTGAAACAATTACTGGGTTTGATGAAGTGAACTTCATTTCTTTACAAAATCACCAAAACATTCTTTAAAGTTCATTTTCAAGCAATAACTCTTAGCAAATGCATAGAGAGGTTGAGTAGTTCATTAATCGTATCTTTGAGTGATGAATCATTCTTGTAATTTCAAATTTGGTGATCCGTTATTTCAATTTCAGAAGAAAATATTTCATCGTTTAAGTGGACATTCATCAATTTCAACGGTCTTTCTAACAATTTAATAGAAACGAATAATTTTTGTATGTGTTGTTAATTTCTCTAACATTGCTTATAACTAACTTCGCCTAGTTTGTAAACTTGTTGGTGATGTAAATTTCAAATTAAATTATTAACTTGCCATGTAACGCTGCAGTTTTCCCAATAAAAATTTCAAATTCGCCATTGTTCAGGGAAATCTTCAGTGCAGCGGACAATATTCACATTTCGCTTATAAATTGTTGTACGTTAATTAATTAGTTTTGCTGCAACGATGACCTGCGTTCGGCGCAAAAGAGGCAGCCAGAGACGCTGCAATGAAAACTTCAACTTTAGCAGTCTTGTTCATCAGTGAGTGAAATAAGAGACTTGGGTCCTAAAACTTGATTCAGATATTCGAGGATGACTATCATGTAATTCGTATTTAATTCCTTCCTTTTATTGAACTTCTGCGTGTATATAAGATTGTAGTAGTTTATTGTAGTAGTTAGTAGTAGTTAAGATTGTAGTAGTGAAATTAGAGCCTGTTTGTAAGTAGGTGAAGCTTTGAACAAGCGAACATCTGCCCAGCTTGCATTATATTATTGTTGCTGTGCAGTGGAAAATTGCATTGCAAGAGAAAAATTAATGTTCGAGCAGCCACAAGATATTGTGATATTTGACATATCAAAACGGGGGAATAACTACTGTTAATCTAGTAATAAAGTGATGCAATAACTCCTAAACTTTAAAGGTATCAAAGGAACATCGTAGGTTGAAATTGTATGGTAGTTCACAGTACTTCATTTAGCGGTTTTGTACGGATCAATTTTTTACTCCTAGATTTTTTAGGCAGCAGTTTTTTAACTGACTTCTTTCTATGTACGATTTTTTTGTTAAGAAATTGTGTGATTGTTTTTTTTTGCGTTCAGTTAGTGCTTTTAAACTCAGGGGATTTTTGCCATCAATTCAGCCTTGATGTTACGAAAGAAATCGTTTTCTAACTTCTCTATCGCACTTAAGACAGAAAAAAATCACTGTTATATTTAACTTCACATTTGTGTCCGAATTTGCGCTCGCTGGCACTCGTTTTGTTTTTTTGGGAGTGAGAGCAGGTGCTAAGCATAAGGCTTTTCTTCTCCGACACTACTGAGCTCAGGCTTAAAAGGCTTCTCCGAAATCCGTAGTACACCTGTGAATCGACCTTCCGGCCCTCAAGGATATCAGGCTTAATTTTTTGAAAAACCTTGAAGTGTTTTTCATTGCTTACTTCAAGAGTCACCAATAATGTCGATGTGAGCATCAGTCGAAAAGTGACATGGTATCAGAAGACAAATTTTATGATTATTCCCTTGAAATCATTTGGATTTAGACCAATACCTTTTTTTTCTCAACATTAGTGACCAAAAACTGAACTGGTCTGACCCCTGCAGAAGAAATGAAAATCATCAAATGGGTTTTGGAAACCCAAGTCTAAATTTTATTTATTTAAAACAAAAAATTTCATTTCTGGCTTCAACTCGAAGGTTACACTATGGAATCTGGCAGTGAAGACATGGATGACTCTGTGTAGTTCATAATTATGAGTCAAGATTTATCCTAATTTTGAAGCATGTGCGACAAAGAGCTGTCATCGTACGTTAAACATGTGAGCTCATCTGGAGAATTCCACAAAAAAATGATTGAGTTAGGACTTCCATATTTAAATATTTTAGAGACTTGGTGTGCTTTATCCAGTTCTATGTCGATTATATTATGCATTCAAATGCATTCTGAGTGTATAATGTCTATTAATGAAATCTTTAAATTAAATAGAAATTGTTCAGAGGATTCAATGGAATTTCCGAGAATTTTTCTTATCCCGATGATCAATCTGTTTCACTTTGGTAGAAAAAAAAAGGAAAATAAATCTGAGCTAAATGCTTAGTCCTCCAAGCCATCATGAGGAAATAATACTACTAGGGGGGGGGGCGGAAATTCACTGACGATTTTATGTCTCTAGAGCACCTATCCTAATACAGATGTTACCCGTTATTTACTCGCATAAGACGTATGTATTCATTTTTTCTCGCCTCCACATGTGAAGGATTTATATATTGATGTTAAAAAAGTAGAGAAATGTTTTTCGCCAATACGCCTCCTCAGAGTTTCAGTTAACTATTTCTATAATACATTTTCAGTATTGTGAATTTGTGACGATATTTTACAGTGTTCTATAAATGTTCATAGTTGGTTTTATTTTACATTACATTTAAGGCTAACCCTACATACAAAGTCACGTGGAAGCCATATGGTTACGACATGGATTGTCCAGCTTTGTCATATGGGTTCTACCTGCCCATGCTATGTGGAAAGCACATGGACTTTTGGAAAGTGCTCCCACCTGGTTCCCACATGGTTAGGACACGTGTAGAGGGTGTGGGTCCTACATGGAAGCCACATGGTTCCGACATGGATTGTTCATGTTTGCCATATGGGTTCTACCTGCCCATGCTATGTGGAAAGTACATGGACTTTTGGAAAGTGCCCCCACCTGGTTCCCACATGGTTAGGACACGTGTAGAGAATGTGGGTCCTACATGGAAGCCACATGCCTCGTGGCTATCCCTCGCTTCTGCCAGCTAGGATACATGTGGTAATTACTCATGGGTTCCATCTATAAATCAAGCAGACTTACCATGAATTCTACCGACGTGTATTATACACTGTTTCCATGTGGTTATCAAAGTTAGTTGGTCGCTCCGGTGTGACGGTGCTGTTGCATTGTCATGTCTTGGAGCAGATGACCTGTTTGCAATCGTGCGTTAGAACACGTCCCCCCAATATGCCATTCTCATCCCGCACTAAACCTTGATACCATATATGGTTTTTTTATGTAAACTTTTTGCAAATGTTTCGCAATTTGCTTTGAAGTAATTTATCAGCAGGTACAGTAATTAGTGGCGTAAAGAATGGCATCTCAGTATTCATAGGGTTTCATGGCAGCCTCCACCACTCATTGTGTCGTGTTTTAGTGACACATACAAGTATTATACTCATATTTATGTCACAAGGCTGTGAATTCAGAAAGGCGAACATGCATTGTGAATGAAACTTCAACCAACGATCTCGTAGCAACTTGCGAAATGAGAGATTTTTTCTAGAGTGTAAAATGTAGGTTAACGGCCAGGTTAAGATACATTGAATAATTCCATCATTCGAACATATCCAATTTTCTTTGTACTTGTAATTTGAGAAATTCAAAAATTGAATCCTTTTTAAATTAAGGCTTTCAAAGAACAAAAACTAAGAACCCTCCATGGCATAACTTATACCACGCTCTACCGGGTGTCCCACAAAAATGTCCCCGACTTTGTAATTAATTATATCTCCCCTTTAAATTAAAGTATTTAGCAAATTTTGTTTCCTTTTCGAATAATTAAAATTTTTGAAAATCCTTTAATAGCTACTTTTCAGTGATCGATTTACTAGAAGAGGTAGAAAAACTGATTGTTCAAAGGAAAAGTTTTAAAAACAACGGAGGTGTTCTTCTTCATTTCTCAATACCTACTGTTAAAAAAAATCACAATGAAGTATCCTACACACCACCAAGTAAGTATTTAAGCCATATGAGAGGTTATTTACTACCATATTTCATCATTTGAAGGCACCTAAAGTGCAGCTCACTAATGATTACAAAATTTTCATCGTATTGGAATACGAAGCAACGAAAAACTGTGAAAGAGTTAGAAGAGCATTCAATTTTCTTTCTAATTTTCTAACTGTGCGATACAGTCTTCTTATCGGGCGAGTTCTTTTCCGGGAATTTTTGATTAGATGCTTTTCTAACTTTTTCACAGTTTTTGGTTGCTTCATATTCCAAACGATGAGAATTCTTTGATCGTTTGTGAGCTGCATTTTAGGTGTCTTCAAATAATGAAATATATATAAGGAAATGAATAACCTATCAGAGGGTTCAAATACTTGGTGGTGTGTAGGATATATCAGTGTGAAATAATTTTTAACAGTAGGTATTGAGAAATGAAGAAGAACACCAGTGTTATTTTTAAAATTTTTAATTTGAACAATTAGTTTTTCAACCTCTTCTAGTAAATCGATCACTGTAAAATGTTTATTAAACGATTTTTAAGAACTTAAATTATTCGAAAAGGAAACGAAATTTACTACATTATGAAAAAGACAATTCAAATACGCTAATTTAAAGCGGAGATGTAACCAATTAAAAAGTTGGGGATATTTTTGTGCGACACCGAGTAAAGGCATTCGTGGTAAAAGCACGTTTATGAATTTTTCTGGAGCAGCTATCCGCCAAATTAATTTGGAGTGGGAAAAACTGGCCGTCAGGCAGTAATTTTTTGTTTAATTTCACTACGATTTAAAAAAATTTAAGTCCACTAATGCTATGGCAGCTCATATTCAAACTCAAAAAAACATTATACTACATGAATTGTCTAGTTATGAATTGTAACTTTTTTAGTAAAACAAGTCAAATTCCTATAATAAAATAGCAGCGCAAACTTCATCACTCAAAATCAAGAAATTGTACTAGCTGAATTGTTCATTCTTGAATTTTGTACACATTTCTTAAAAGCAAATTAAATTCCATAGACATAATTGCAGCACAAACTTTAATTTCCAAATTTGAAACATCATGATTTCATGTAAATGAACTATGAAGAATGAATTAAACGTTCAAATGCATAAACATTTTCTAGCAATTCACTTCCAATACATTCAAATTCATATTTAATAGTTGTTAATACATGGCTATGTATTTGAAGGTGTAAATTTGTTCTTTATACATTTCTATTGCATCAAGGCAAAACATTGACAAAATGAATTAAACTAACAAACCTCATCCATTTTGTGAAGACTGATAAGCCCTCAAAGTAAAGGTCAACGAAGTAAATTACGAAATAAGAAATAAATTTCTACAAAGCAAATAATTGTACTGATGGATTTCTCATTTTTCAAATTAAAATGCTCACGTATTTTCTAGCTCAAATACCACAGAAAACGTTTGAGAAAAAACGTTCAAAAATACTATTTCAATTATGACTAGTTTGGTACAACAATATGAGTTAAAAGCTATAATATTCTTTCAGCGAAGGTGGAGAAATGGCTTGAGTCAACATTACCATCGAAAGGCTTCCACATGTATACGAATTAAAACTCTTGAAAATAATTTTACACGATTTCCAGTAACTTATCACTTCCCATCACAACGAAGTGCTTGTGTGACAAAATATTGAATTAAAATCAAATGTCGTTAATGACCGAAATTAGCTACTGTTCAACAGCAAGTAATGGGACGTAATTTACCAGCTATATNTATCACTTTCATTCACTAAGATTCACTAATACTGTGAATTGAATGATGTTCCTTGGAATATAGAGGGGCACAATTGACACTGATCACATCTCGAGCTAAACCAAGGAACGGTCACGAGTGACGGAACAGAAGTTTAACCACGGCGCCAAAGCGTCTGAGAGGAGGGGTAGGGGAGGGGGATCCGTGAAATCAAGTCTGAACAGCTGCCAGATGCGCATGGTTTCGAAATCAAAACGTCAAAACTTTTCCAAAAAGCTACATGTGTGGGTATCATTTTATTTATTGGTGTGTTCTGTCCTCTAGTATTATCAAACGAAAGCTTTTGAAATGGTACCTCACGTATATAAAAAATTCAATCATCACAATATTTTATTCAATGAGATTATCAGCATATATTTCGCATACCATGATAACCTAATTAGTTATTACAAATGTTTAAATTGAGCAATGCAACTGAATAAGACACAACTAAGCCTGGAAAAGGCGAATGTTAGATTTTATAGCACACGGAATTTCTTTTATCTCAGCTCGATCCTGGAAACTACAAAAATGCAGTATATATTTTTGACCCAGAAGCAAATAGCAGTTAAATTTGGGACTAATCAGATGTGTAAACGGGTAATTAATTGTTTATAAATGCAGTATTTAAGATGAACTGTGAAAGGGATTTTTGCGATTTTATCAAAAACGAATTTTATTCTATAGATGCAATGTTTTTCATAGCCGTTCAAAATCAAGTATGTATGTTGCAAACACACGTGCCTTCCATGTGGAAAAATTCATTTAAAGCCAATGTGGTAGCTAATAGGAAATCCCACGTAGACGCCACGTATCAAATCCAGCATGCAATGTACTAACATGGCTATGATGAGTATATTCAGTGGCAAATCCATTTTGCCAGCTGAAATCCACGAAACCAGCAACTAACCATGTGGTTTCCAAGTGACATTTTATGTAGGGAAAGGACTTAATTTTTGGTAACATAATTTGTCTCATTTAGTGTTTTTATATTTACTCTGTTGTTAATTTCTCAACATTAATACGCATTTAAAAGTACAGGTAATTTTTTTTTTAGCGAACTTCACATTTGACTAACTTTGAATAATTTGCATTGTGTAACGTGTTAAATTATTAAGACAAGTCATTAATACCCATTCTAACTTTTTCGCCGCCTTGCATGCAAATTTTTCGACCCCTATGCGATTTAGGCGATTAAATCGCTTAGGCGGCGAGAAACATGCATGCTGCGAAAAAATAGACTGGGTAGCCTCTGTATTTTCTGCCTCTTTTTAGCATTGGTGTACGTGGATCCGAGGCTTCGTGCTATATATCGTAATTTCCCCTGGACTTTGACGACCAGCTACACGGCGTATTGGTTTCTGAAGCAACAATCCGCAATACCCGCTTTTGTGAAATGGACGCTCTTCCCGAAAGGAGCAAATTCACCATTTGTTCAAATGAATATTTATTCATGCATTTATGAATCTCATTTCTTTATGCAAATAATACTTAACTTAAAGAATGAATACCTCCTTTGTGCGTAGATCTCGTTCCGCGAAATAATGATGTTCATTTTGGTGCATGCATTGCGAGCTTTATGAATTAAAGGCACCATTCCTTATCGCTGCAGCTGGTCCTGAGGATTTGTAACAAACGAGGGTCAAGAGAATTGCTTAATTTCTCCGGAGAAAACTGAGTGCTGGTGCCTCAAGTCACTCTGTTTCCTGAGGAAGGGTTCACGTAGATTTAATTTACTTTGAATGTAATTATCAGGGAAGAAGCAATTAGGGATATGCGTGCTCAGTGTGTCTGTCTAGGGTGGCTGTGTGTGTCGGAGTTGCGTGCTGGTCGGTGCTCCACTGAGGCGCTACACAACACTTCAATGCAGAAATTACAGTCGCTGTGGGCAGCTTCTTCGGCTTTTTTGACAATTCGTAATTTTCAGAATAAAATTTAAAAAATCGAATAATGTACAGTAGGCACAATTAATTCCTTTTCGAGGCGCTACACAACACTTCCATGCAGAAATTATAGTCGCTGCAGCTTCTACGCTTTGTTTAACAATTCTTAACTTTCGAAACGAAACATGACGATTTCAATAACATAAATATAATTATTTCCTTTCTGATATTTGTGCATGTTCAAAATTGAGGGTCTTCCTCGTACTGAATGTGAAGAGAACAAAAGCTCAGTAAATTTCACACCGAATTTATTAAAATCTGGCTGATGTCCATTTTGATACAATTACTTTATTGGGCCAGGCAATGTTTGTTTTTTACGCATCTTCAGGCAGTTAGCAACATTCTGAAAGGCTATGCGTTGTTGACACCCACTAATTGGATAAATGCATTTCAGTTTTCTTTAAAGGGATATTATGATTTCAATTTGTGATGTCAATTGGATGTTTTTATTTCATTTGCATCAAATGGATGTTGTGATTTCAATTTTTATAAATGAGTTCTACAGAACAAAAAGTAAAAGAGCGTGTGGGAAAATTACTTCCTGCTCATCATTTGAGTTTTTTTTACAATTGTGACGTATTTAAAAACTCACACAGTCACCATTATCTCTTTTTAACAGCATATGAAATGTTATGCATTATATGCATCTTTTTTCAGGGTCGTATAATAATCAATAAGGAACTTGTTCTCAGTAACCTTATAACATTCCATGGCGACAGCAACCATCACAAAGACGAGCAACAATCAAGTACGCACGACAGTGGGTGGTGTGAGTGCGGCCGAGTCACCTCACCGATGAAATCACTTTTGAAAGCAGCCAATTTACGCTTCAAATGGTGACGCTACTCAATACACCAATCAATCATTCACGCATAAATCGGAATCGGCTCAACGTTGCACATACGCTTGTTTATGGCGAGATTTTGTGATGGAAATTGGACCATGAAGAAGAGTTCGACTCTAAGCTCTGATATTGAGTATTGCATGATGACCAAGGCAGATAGTTTCTTCAACAGTTTTAGAGTAGCATTGTTATGCCGTTCGTAACCTGCTACCGTCCGAAGTGTTAGACTATTTGCTCCATCTCAGCCCACATTGCCTTATAACTTTGCTCGTTACTATCGAAAAAACTTGTTTCACAATACACTAATTCGCCCTACACCTGTTGGGCTATTTTTAATAGTTTTCTCCTTCATAATATGCTTTTTTTCCTTCAAGCCTTCAGAAACCTGGGTATTTTGCAATAGCTTAAACAAAATGAATTGAGTCACCCATGGATAACAGCTTTCTATCAAATGAAATACTCGATTTCTCCGGACAATGGTTCAACTTTAAGGGATTCCTTTCGTGCGTAGTGCAACACTCTTACCCCTTTCTTCTGAGCTGCTGCTTAAACATGCTGTGAACGATAACCACTGCATCGGGCATACAATTTTCAACGACACGTGTGCGTAGATGCTGCACTTTTTCCCGTTACGTGAAGCTTATAATGGCGAAGTGATACCTTAATTTCTATGCTTGCTGTGGCTCAGAACGTGGGCGCAGGTGTCGCAAATTTTCCCCGTTATGTGAACCTAAATGTTACAAAATGATGCTTTATTTTTTACACTTATTGTGGCCCAAAATTGAAGGTAGGTGTCGCTGTTTTCCTCGTTACGTAAAACTCAAAATTCCAAAATTTTGTCTAATTTTTTACTTTTCTTATGTCTCAGAACGTATCGCAGTACGAGTCGCACATTTTTCCCTTAAAGTGAAACTCAAAATACAAAAGTAATGCCTAACTTCTTATGTTTCTTACGTGCCAGAACGTGTCGCAGTACGAGAGCGAGTACAACGCGGTACGTCAGAACGAGTACTCACGCTTCCACGCGTACACGTACGACGGAGTGTGGAGCCTCGCCATGGCCATCCAGGCGGTCGGTCACAAGCTGCACCGCATGAACCACCGCAACAAAACTTACCGCACTGTCCAGGACTTCAGGTGAGGACTTCACACTGTCCAGGACTTCAGGTGAGGACTTCACAATGTTCAGGCCTTCAGGTGAGGACTTCTCACTGTCCAGGACTTCAGGTGTGGACTTCGCACTGTCCAGGACTTCAGGTGAGGACTTCACACTGTCTAGGATTTTAAAACTTACAGCACTGTCCTGTTGCTAGAAATACCTGTCATGGTTGGCATGCTTTATTTCTGTTTCGTTGTTAGCGTGGCGCACTTTTTCTTTTGTAAATCAAGAAATGATGTTCATCTGGTGCTCTCTTACTATAACTCACAACGTTAAGGGCATTTTTGAATACTGAGATCTACTTACAGTCCTTAAAAATCAAGCACAAAACTCAGATATGCTGCTGCCAGAACGAGCTGTTAATATCTTCCTGAGGTGTAATGTCGGATTCACTGCTCGGTCGTTTCATCCAGTGCTTTCAAGGTCTCCAGTATTTTCAATTAACGTACGATGCCGTACGATTACCCACCTAACCTTTAACGCCACAAACACCTCTGCTCTTTGGCCTGGACGAGGCAATGAAGTCGTTCACGCCCTCATAATACTTGACAATCTCGCACCACACGCGTTTCTTCGAAATTTGAGACTAGCACAAATAAGTGAATTAAGTGTGTGTTGTAAACTCCGTAAAGGTATTAATACTATTTTAATTACGCACGAAAAAGTAAGTTAAATGTGTGCTTTAAATTCCGTGGAGTTTCTCATGTCACTCATTTCATTGTCAAAATGTGACTTAAACGTGGGTAGAAGACTCCGTAGAGTGTTTTATCGTGACCAAAATGTCTAAAAAGTAAGTTAATGTAAGTAGGTATTTCGTCGATTTTCTCACCCTGAACAAAACAAGTTTAAAAAGTAAGGTATATGTATGTTGTAAATTCTGTGGCCACGTAACGCGTTGTGAAGGCGTTGGCGGAGACAAGGCTGTGCGTTATTGGCAGACGGTTTGTTTACTCCTGTCATAAATAAATTTTGTTCTCCTACTTCTTACCAACATTAAACTACCTCACCCATCAATTAAAAAAAAATTCCTAATTGAAATTACATTTTGCTAATGATTGATAATAATTTTAATTATAGTTAGCTGAATCATTAATAGAAAGATTTTTAAGGAGTGGAGCTTTGTGCATGATTTCGGTCACTGAAGCTTTATTGGACGATTTTTCAACTACAGTATCAATTAGTTTAACTTTTTGAGAAAATCTTAGACACATTCTTTCTAAAGCACTCATTTATATTGTATGGATCAATAACAAACAGACTAATCACCCTCTCAAATTATTTGATTTGCATGAAGATTTGCACGCCAAATTAAGCGTCGTACATATTTTAGTCGTATTCAATCTTAGAAATTTCCTCTAAAATTACTCTCGTTGAAGCTCGATGAAGAGTGATTTTGAACTAGCTATTTTTACCTCACTGATTTTGAACGGTTAGACACATTCTGCTCAACTGAATGTCATTGAAATTTCCCTCAAACAAGTTAGATGCCACATTTATTAGTTCCATTTTTACGTTGAAGGCCACGATAAATATCTTCCACATTAAAGGGCACTGAAGTATCTCAAGAAAATTAGAGCAAATTTATGAATTGTCGTAGGCCATTACTGCAGATTTAGTTTTTACAAAAATAATCTTACAGAAATAATCTTGGCACCAAATGAGATCGTCTTCATCACGAGGTCTGGCGCTCAATAGCGAGGCTGAGAATAAAATAGAAATATGAGCAGCATCTGTCTCTAATTTCTGCAATTTATGTTTTGAACGGAGAGCTCACAGTCAAAAACTTTGAAAAGAAGAATTAAAGAGCTTTTCAACTCTAAAAAAAACTCCGTGAACGACAGAAATCTTGGGCTCAGTTTCAAAAAGATTTCAGGCTGGAATGCTCTCAAAATTTAGCGACTGTAAAGTGGGACATCGAAGTAATACAAAATTCAGATATCCAAGGTATAATACTTAAGCCAGGATTTATTTTCCATTTATGTTTTGGTTTCAAAATACATTTTCTTCTAGAGGCTAAAACTCGAATTTTAAACGGAAATTTTTTTCTGGCACTCTCCAATTCATTTATTTATAAAAAACGATCAAACGATCCATTCTCTGTTGCATTAACGAGCGCAAAAAATGAATAAAATTTAAATCAATCCATTGCAAGATCCAATAAACTCGAGTGGTGTGCTTGTCACTAACACAAGAGAAAATCTATCAGGAATGATCGTTAGCCGCTTTTGGAAAACGTGATGGAGTTGCATGTTCCTTATTCCCCTGATTATTCGCATGAAATAATGAAGTCAACGCTGTAGTCTGAAACACTTCGAAATGATGCTCATCGCTGAACCTTGACTGAGCTGTCCTCGTTTTTTATGTAACCTCGATATGAGGTAAATTATACCGAGGTTCACCTGGTATTGTTTATATCAACAGAGGTTTACTTGGTATTGTTAACACCAATAGAGGTTCACCTGGTGTTGTTTATTCCAGCAGAGGCTCACCTGGTATTGTTTATGCCAACAGAGGATCACCTGGTTTTGTTTATTCAAACAGCGGTTCACCTGGTATTGTTTATACCAACAGAGGTTCACCTGGTGTTGTTTATTCCAGTAGAGGTTCACCTGGTATTGTTTATACCAACAGAGGTTCACCTGGTATTGATTATTCCAACAGAGGTTCACCCGTTGTTATTTATTCCAACAGGTACAGAGATCCGACTTGGGAGACGCTATTCCGAGAGGCCCTCTCAGAAGTGCGCTTCGAAGGAGTCACGGTGAGAGGCAGGAGTGGTTGCCTTACTGTATATTTACACGTTGACTGCCTTGGATTAAACTGAAGTTCAATATTCAACTCATATTTAAAACCAAACGTTGCTGGCATTTTTATAATTACTAAACACTAACTGGGTTCATTAAATACCAGTAATTTAAAAAATTGTCAAATTTTTAAAAAGACCCATTGATGGGTCTTTTCGCTCCGGGAAGAACTTTAGCACGACCCATGGATGGGACGTATTGCAAGCAACGTGTTAGTTAGGAACTTCCTTCTGTGTTTACGAGTTTGAATTGTCAGAATAGCGCAGGTGATCGATCGTGGCTTCAAAACTTGTGATGCATTTTTGTGTTTTTCATGACGATGCTTAAAAATGTAATTTCACACTCTGGATTTATTGCCTTGCTTCGGCTGAAATAAAGGTTCTTTAAACACTAACTTCATCCCCATAAGGGAATGAATGAATTCAGAACGACTAGTGGCATTGATTTCACCTCTTTCTTAATCGCCTTGCATCTATAAATATGAATTCACGTTAGGTATCAATGGATCGAAAGTAATTTGAAATACAGCTTATGATTTTCCAAAGACATCATCTGACGGATTAAATCGATCGAAATATCTCTTCTAAGAAATTTAACATCAATAGAATGTTCGTACATTCTAAATATATTTCAGTCAGCGCTTGTGCGTAAAACGCATCAATTGCTGGAAGCATGACAGTTAGGAACTAATTTGATTTATTTTAACATGCAATTAACCCGAGGTGCAGGCAGTTTGGGAGGACAAATCATTCCTCTTAACGAGGAGCAGTTAATAGGCTTATGGTTTTCAAACCTGCAGCAGCGGTGAGAAGATTGGCTCGAGAGCTTATTTCCAGAAACTGAAAATACTAACCTTGAGTTGAAGCATGTAGTGCTACTTGAGCAATATTTCTCATAGTTGAGTTTGTTAACGAGAATAAATGAAAATTGAGACAGAAAATCGAGTTACGCAGAAAATTTCAGAGTACCACAACTGACCTCGAGTTGAAGGATGAAGTGCGACTTGAGCAACATTTCCTATTTAACAGAGTTTGTTAATGAGAAGACAAAAATTAATACAGAAAATCGTCTTGCACTGATATTTTAAAAGTACCATAGAACTATGACTAAATCACGAAAAAATCACTAAGTGAATGTAACGGTCGATAGGATGCTGGCGTAAAGAGTCCTCACTTCTTGTATACAAACACTAAGGAACAATCACAGTGTTTATATGTAGCTTGAATACTTTTAATGACTTCCAGGCATATTTAATAACAATTACACACACTAACGCAATGCATATGAACGAATCAAGAACACTCCATTAAAAGTACCAGCCTTGCCAACCAATCTAACATCAATTTACAGATCTAAATTTAAATTCACAAATATTGTCTTTCATAGATCACTTACCATTGAGTACAAGCGTGGTGAAACACAAAAACAGATTCAATTAAAATGCAATCGTTATGTTGAATGGCCCTGTTCAGTTCATAACAACTTCAATTGAGAAGCAATCTTTGTGTTGCAGGGCCTTGATCAGCTCATAACTGCAATAGTTGTGTTGCAGAATCCTGTTTAGTTCATGGCAACTTCAATTAAGATACAATTTTTTATGTTGCAGGGTTCCGTTCATAACAACTTCAATTGAGAGACAATCGTTGTGTTGCAGGGTTCAGTTCATAACAATTTTAATTGAGAGACAATCGTTGTGTTACAGGTCGCTGTTCAGTTCATAACAATTTCAATTGAGAGACAATCGTTGTGTTACAGGTCGCTGTTCAGTTCATAACAATTTCAATTGAGAGACAATCGTTGTGTTACAGGTCGCTGTTCAGTTCATAACAATTTCAATTGAGAGACAATCGTTGTGTTGCAGGGCCCTGTTCAGTTTACCGAAGACAACACCCGGGAGGGCTACATCCTTCTCAAGCAGTTTCAAGGTAAGTAAATGTTTACCATCGTTATCAAATAGTCATTTCATCAGCAAAACCTACGTACGTATGAATTAGCACTTGACAATTTTTGAGATACAATGATTTCCGATGAGATATGGGTTTCATTATCGTGCGTCTCGATATGGATGGTCGACACTGTACATGACTGACTCTCTGCACCGAGCTTGTAATTGTTGTATATGTGATTAATATACTAATGACCTATTAAACTAAAGTTGTATTCCTAATTAAAGGAAAATAATCAGCCATGTGTAGGTATAGCTTTTGGTATTTCAGCAAATAAGTTCGTTTGTTACATCCACGAGACAGAGGCTTACTTCTTCATGTTCACCTCGGTACTACATAAATAAATAAACCATATTAGTCACACTCAATAGAGTAATTTCAATTACTGAGTAGACCTCATTAAACAATTTAGACCTCATTAACGCAAAGCGCTTGTAAAATTATTGTTGATCTTTTGAAAATATCAGTTGTGTTTGCTTCTTTCCTAATAACACGAAGTCTCCTTGAGACCATCCCATGATTCTACAGTTTGCTAAGCAAAGGACCACCAAAAAAATTCCTATAATTTGGAGGCTGGAACGATTTTTTAAATTTGAACTTTTCCCAGAAATTTGAAGTTAAAATTTTTGCAGAGAACGTGGATTGTTTGATATTTGTTCAGAAACTCTATTCGCAGAAATGTCTGAACAAAAGCAGTCGACCTGAAACGCGCAATGTGGACATAATTTGAAAGATTTCGATCGAATAAAATGAAACTAAAAATTTTACACATCCTTTTGATAAAACATTGATAAATTTTTCGAGTTCCTTTTAGATTCAGCGAACCGTGCTTAAGGCTCTGCTTCAAGTGGCCAGGCGGCAAGTTAAAAAAAAACAGTGATAACAGAGCTTCTTTCATAAAACGAAAAAGCGAAAGATTACCATTTCTGAACTATACAGTACTTCACAATCTTCCCATCGCAGTAGTTAGCTTGAACAAAACGAGTCGTGATTGTTGAATCACAGCTCAATTTTATAAACTACTCGTCCTTTCACTGAGACCCTGAAACGAAGCTCATGGCGAGCCGACCAATTTTCCGAAGCCCTAAAGTGGATGTGGTTGTGCTCAGAGAAGAGCGAGCGGATCCTTGCATGGCTCAAGAAGAACCCTGGAGCTGCTGCCTGCGTCGACGTATCAGCCCAGGTCGAGTAGCCCGGCAAATATTAGCTTCTCGCACCCCAGCTCTCTGCGAGTGCAAATATGAGTCTCTTAGCAGGCTTTTACGAGAGTCTCAGCTCGACGCCTTCTGCTCTAAACGTCCGTAAGGAAAGTGATGCCTCGAGTACTTCAAAAGAAAATAATCACAAAGCAGCACCAATATCATTAGAGCAGCGAGAAGCTTACACGACAGCGAGAATAAAGTTGTGGTTCGTCTTCTCTGCGGTCTAACACAAACTTCATGGAGAGATTTGAATGGTTCTTAAGCTCGGTAAATTTTGTGAGGTTTTTAACGTTACGTTATTCAGCTGCTAACCACTCTCAGACGAGCATGAAAACACGCTCCGAATGTCTAAGAAAGTTTTGACAAACGCCAAGTTGCTCGTGAACCAACTTGGCACATTTGCGTGCCAGATGCTTTGCTTCTCGGATCTTGAGGGACACCGCCAGCACGCTTCGCCAAATCGATACTAGATAGAGGAACGGATGAAAAATTCGCTAGTATTTTCAATGATAGTTGATTCAAGCGCTTGGAAACATTCTAAAACCTTTCAAGTCAGAATTGTTCCAATGCAGACAATGGTTTTGCATTTCAATTTTGCTGCACCTGAGAGTATTGTCTGTCCGTATTTGACAGTGTTTCCTTCCTCGAAAATCTCCCGCTATTTTATTCTCTATTCTAGAAAGAAGCATTTTTCCCTACGAGTAAATGAGCTATCGATCGACGGTCTCTCTTATTTTCGCATAACGATTCGCCTACGAGTCAGGTAGTAAATATTGTGGTCTGGTTTGATCAGATAGATGGCTATTTTTCGGTCAGGGGAGATAACCTAAAATGCATAATATTGCGTGCTACAATGATAACATTGAAAATTTTCAAATTGCCGTCTTATTTTTCTATATCAAAACTGAAATGGACTGTGAACAGACGAGGTCTCTTCTGCTGCTTGCTGATTTACTTAATACTCAGTATCTGAATGAAAGTCAGATGCTGAAAACGCTACGTCATAGAACAGCGAAAAAACAATAGCAGACACCAAACGCATTATGAACTTAAAGTTACATCAATTTATTTTATCTTTGATTTCACTGTATGGGATATATCGGTATTTCAAAACGCTTCCAATTATTATTGTTGAGTTTAACATTGAAATTTTAATCGCACCTATTACATTTTGTATGAATCAACCATTTTACAACGCGAATAGCGAGTTTGATAAATTTTTGCACACTGAAAATTTAAAAGCAAAGAAAAGTCGAATTAAATTAGTCATTATACTTTTTGTTTGTTTGTTTATTTGTTTGTTTTTCGTGCTTATAATCTGCGCTTCTGTAATTTTGAGTGTACTGACTTGTTTATCTTTTTAATTGCAGACTTTTGTTGAGAATGAGCCTAGGCTCGAAACGTTCAGAGTAAATGTTTTTAAAAAACTTCTTCTCTATTTCTTTCATTGTAAATTAGTCATTTATCAAAAAAAATCATCACAATAATTTAAAATAGCATGCTTATCTCACATGTCCTTTAGATGGTTAATGCATGGTTATTTTTGCTTTTTTCATTTTCACTTTAATGCATTGATAGTCTAGAATTTATTATTGATGGTGATTTTATTCTAACGTAGTATTTATCATACTTTGTAATTTTTACAACTGATAATAAAGTTGATCTCAGAGACAATTTTGATTTTCTGTTTTTAATAAAATAAATAATTTAATAAGCTTTCTTCACTTTTTAATTTTCAGTGAATCTGAGATATAAGCAAGTGAACATTTATTTTCTAGAAGCCAATTGTGATGCATTCTTGTACAATGTTCTCTTTCGCCTTCAACATGACTTTGGGTTTCCGTATTTTTACTTTCAAACAAACCATCGCCTAGGAAAAATTTCTGCGACACCTGAAGCCTGACTGCTCATAATATTTATTTATTATTTAGAAACAGTTGTTTTTAGAATGAAAATAATAGCAAAAATAAAAGTATTTAGAACGGTGAATACTAAATATCTACTATTTAGAACTGAAGAGGCCCGGATGGAAGCATGTGAGCTTGCACGGTGCGCTCGTAAAAATTTTTTACGAGTGTGATTCTCCCTCAGCACCTGTAAGGCTCTACTGCACATGCATATTATTCTTTCGGATGCCAGCAGGGACCTCAGTGGTCATTCATTCATAGTCGAGATGTAAGCCGATTTTTTCGGGATTTATGACCTCTGTGGCTGATTTTTGCAGACATCGTAAATGTGTGTTTGCGTTCATCGACGTCCATGAATGAATTTATTGTGTTAAAAATTTGCCTCCCTTTTCACCAACGCCTACATTGGAAATCACACTTACGAAGTAGTGTTAACTCTAATGAAAATTGGTAACGAATATAAAGTACTTCGAAATTATTTTTCCATTCTGAAATAAGCGAACAAACCGAAGATATATTTTAAGGTATCTAAAAAACACTTTGCTGTCTTCCGTGAGGAAAGCCTCACAGTAAAACATCGCCAGCATAACGTGCATACTAACCAGTATTATTGCTTTGCTACTGCAACTATAATTTTGGACGCTCTCTTTTGGACGCCCTGACTTGGACGACTAAAATCTTACATGCTTCGGCGAACATATAAGACTGAAAATGGTGCCCGAAATGTACGGCAATAATCGTGCAAATGAAGTTCTCCAGGTGAGGTTGTGGTAGAGGTAGTCAGCCGCACACGTCAACCTGTGAGTTACGTCCCACAGCAACAATGGCCGCAATGATTGAGCGGCGCATCAAAGCTGCCGCTCAATAACTGCTTTGCAGCGCGCTCATCTCGATCACGCTCCCTGGGGGATACAGATCTGGAAATTCAGAAGCCAGGCTTCAAACATAAAAGAGCGTTAATTACCTCGTGTGTCTCACACGTTGCTGCTGTTGAAGTCAATGCTTCGGAGCTTATTGAACTGATGAAAGTGCAATGGTAATTCACATTCTCATCATTCTGAATAACTTAAACTGGAAAATTGTGTGCAGTTACTTGTATGACCAGCATTACTTTACAAAGTACACAATGCACTCATGCACTCCAGCATTCGTGCTCAATGAAATTTGTTCTCAAAGTATTCCAGCATTCGTTCACAAATATATTTAAGCTGACGTCCTCAAAAGAATTGATTTTGTTGAAAATATTTGACCACGGCTTTACAGTGCATTATGCACGTCATCACGGTTCACCAAATCGGTAAAGGATAGAGGAACAGATGAAAAAATTGCTAGTAGCTATCGAACCGCCGCTGTTGGGTGTCGCGCAGTTTTGAAGGTGATCTATGACTGTCGCTAAGCTCGAGTGGGCAGGGACGGCTGCGCGGTGCAAATGCCGGGGGTCGCTGAGCAGGCGACAGGAGCTTCGTAGGTGGCTCTGGAAATCTGACCTCACCTGCTTCAACTTCTCTCGTACGATTTTGAGCGGAACTGCGTGAGGGCTGAACATTTCTTCCTAATAACTGTAATTTAATAGTTAAATCATTGGACGGATAACCATATTAGCTAATAATAAAATCGTTTGTTTTATTGTTGGAGTGAATGTGTTGATTGGTTGTTGTTTTGAGTTTATTCGCTTTTCTCGATTTTATTTCTTGATTTTTGGAGAACGCTTGAAAATTTGTGGTGAGAATTTTTGTGATGAGAATCCTTTCTATCTTGTATCAGAAAATCGAGTCTGCCTGGAAACCTCTCTGCTATAATACTCAGCAAGTGTAGGGGAATTTTCTCCCATTCCTTTTCCGGTAGGAGCATTGAAACTTCAGTCGAGAAGCGTGAGGAAGCAAAGACTTCAAGCTACAGAATGAATAAACAGAAATATTCATTGGTCTGAGATGCGGATAAGAGTTGTATCACATTACCTTGTACAGAAGCCTTAGAAAACGATATTGAAACAAATGCTCATTACCTTTTACAGAAGCGCTGGAAAACGATATTGAAACAAATGTTATTATGTACAGTTGACGTGTAGCAGGGTGCATTGTCTTGTTGAAAAGTGATGGCGTCGTCTCAAAATGCGTTTGAGCTTTGCAAAGCAAGGAATCGGACTTGATTTTCAAAATTTTATTCACTTTGAAACTTTTTGAACTAAAATGGAAAGATTTCCAAACATTGGGAAAGGCAACCCACATCACCGAGTTTGGTTGATGACCTAATGTACAGTTCTTCGAGAGTCCTGTATGCCAGGAAGAGGCATTCCCAGCGCCGTCACTCGGGCAGTTGACCATCGCTCCAACACTTGAAGTTTTCTCATTTTATACCACGATGTCAACTATGAGTGTACACTCCCTGTAATTGTTCAGAAGAATCTTCTCCTAGCCGATCATCTTTTCCTTTTGAAAGTCTGTGAGTTGTTGCCGTTCATGTTCATTAAATAATGATCATTTTAAGTTCGTTTGGTAATTTTTTGGATGTTTTTCCATTTACATCCACTTTCATGGCTATTTTACGAATAAACCTGCTCGGGCTTCAATTTACCCTTAATTTGACGATCTAGAAAAGTTTTGAAAGTGAGAGAAAGAAATGAAGCATGAAAGAAAAAAAAAGAAGTAAAGAAAGAAAACAAGTTATATTCAATTCATTTGACACATCAAGTTATTCTCAACATTTTTTCAGTAATTTTTCGCGCAAAGGTTATTTTCAAAAGATCAAAGTAATTAGTTCAATTGGTGCTGAAATCATAACTGGTTCCATGAGAAAACTTTGAGGGCGATCCTTTCGAAGATGATTCTCTTCAATTTTAAGTGCTTCAAACTGACGCAAAATAGGATTAACTGTAATTTTTGGAGCCTTAGACAATAAGCAATTTCTGATTTGATTTTAAAATTTTTACCATTTCCCGTTTTTGTTGATTTGTCAAATGACACTAACGCGGATAGCTTCCATTTATAAATATACTGGCACCCAAACCCAAAAAGTGAAAGAGCAGCAATCTTAACACAAGAAATTTAGGCACGACGGGTAACCCAAATAGGAGATGAGGAATTTACCGCGAACAGCATTGTAATAATCCAAGTAATACCGCAATGTCGCAGCTGATAAAAATGTCATCGACAGCTGCCCATCGCCTGCATGGGGCTCCGGAGTTACCTTGGCAACGTAATCTCGCTCACGCCGCCGACAGAGCTCGCACAACAGCGACGTCGCGTCGGACAATTTCTGTTCACATCAGCTCGTCTCGTTGTGCCTAGAATAACGAAGCGTACGTACATGCACCTACACATTTTCTGTGCTTATTGGGTTGAGTCCTGTGAAATTCTTGATCGTGTCGAGCCCAACTCGAAAGGCGAGTTCATTGATCGCATGCATTGATCGAAGATTTCAAAGCGGAGGAAGATTGAACGGAAGTCGTCTCTGGCACATGACAAAGCCAAGCTCTGCTTTGTTATTCTGGTCGATTCCAGCGGAAGTAGTGATCGGTTCAACTGTGAGGTGGTGGGGAATTTAGAGTTAATCAAAACGTAGATGGCATAACACGTTCTGTGGACGTTAAGTGAAAACTTCTATTTCATGCAAGAAATCTCTGTGTGAGAACTAACGCGAATAACCTTTCAAAAACAAATGTTTTTATCTTGCGTCGGGAAAGGCTCTATGACATTAATCTTGTAGTCTAAGTTAATCATAACGTGTATTGGTTTAGAAAGTGGAATGAATCAGAGTCGTTCGCAACGTACAAAACTTCGATGACATTTAACTATGATTCTAAGCATGAAAAAAGTATTTCTACGTTGTGCCAGAAGACATAACTTATCTGTCGTTGTGTAAACTCCAATTCTTGGGCGTGTGGATCTTGTCTTCTTCACTTTGTCCCTAATATAACACTCGGATAGAGAGCATTGTACCACATACAGTTGATCTTTTTTCCAGTCATCGTTTCCAACTTAGGAGTTACTTTTCAATTGAAGTTCGAATAAAAAACAGCATCTAACAATCTGGCTCATGAGCCAGAAGAAATGATATCACACTGTTAAATTTTATTTAGAAAAACATCACTTAACGATTTTAACCAGAGAAGGAAAAATTCTGCAACTCTGCTCAAATGCAGCTGCTTCTGATATAAGATACCAAGGCCAAACAAAATTCTAACTTATTTTCAAAATTAAAATTGCTGCTATTTTTTTTAGTGTTCTCAGTATAACGTTGTACTAGGTGAAAACCTGAACAAATGTGACCATCATGAAGTATAATTCGCTTTTGGGGAAACTAGATATTCGCGGTCTGTCTCGGTTTCAATACCTACTGAAATCGCTTGAAGGCGTCTAACCTCCCATGATGAACTAACAACCTTACTTCGATCAAAGCTATCGCTAGCTAACACACACTTGAAGCAAAAGCCCATTCACGGATAGGAAGATCTTCCAAAAGACTCTTCACTAAATCAATGAGAGAGTGCTTCTCATCTGCACTGTAATCAGCCGTTGCGACGTGACTTTCATTTGTTCCAATCGCAAGTAACCCGGCAGAATTCTATTATAACCCACAGTTCCAGCGGCGACTGTGTGCGCAATTACTGCTACAATCACATTACAAGAATATTGACTATTGGTCGGTTCGGAATGTCATTAAATTTAATGAGTTCTGTTAGGAGATCGGCGACGCATCTGCTTCCCTGCAGGGTCATTCCGTCATTTCTGTAGGGATTCCATGAATGTCAAAGTCGCTGTCGAGTTCACATCGCCCCCACACAAATCGATCAGTGCCTCAATATTGAGTGGGATCTTGGACACTGTCAACTTACTTAGCAGACCGCAGAGTTGTTGAGCTAAAGGCAGTGGCTAACTAGCTGCTATTGAAGATCTTCTGCGTACGATTATCGGGTGAACTTTAGGATTTCTTATAGATCATCTCTCTTCACTGGAGGAAGCGCAGAAGGGTATTTTTCTTTGATACGCGTGTGACTCTGTTCGACTTGTAATCAGACTGAGCTAAGAATTGTATCAACAATTGTTTTCTAAGAATTTCTGTTTATACGTAATAATTTCTTTCCTTAATGACATAAGAGCGCAAACTCCAAATAATATTATTTTGTACTCAAGAAGAGATTTTTTTGCCATCGCAGTCTTCTTACGTGCAGAATTTTTCAAAAATGATTTGCTAGTAAAATGGTGTATTTGCTGAATTTGTATTTTGATCGGCTGAACTTATATTCAACTGAAAATAAAAAATTCAGAGGTTAAAATTGTAATTAATTAATGTTTTCAAAAAAGGTTCAATTCCAATAGTACTGCAACATTTAATGAGCATCGGACTAACACATAAAAGGTGCCATAATCAAGAGATTTCCACGCAAAATACGTTTGAAACGTTTAATTTTTCACTCAAACTAATTAAACAAAGTTTTGAATAAATTTTACTAAAGTTTACCATGAATTTGTGTGAGCTCCATCAGTTTCAGCAACAGTCCTAATCTGTTCCGACATTTAGGGTGCCTACTTAACGCTAGTCCTTGGTTCAAGTTTTTTCTCATTTCTATGAAGTTTTGCTTCCAAATCTCTTCTCTTATTTCCACATTTTCAATCATGCTTCACATTTCCGCATTTTTCCATGCAAGATCACAGGTCCTCGACTGTGTGAAGATCCTTTTAACGAAATTCAACTAATGCTCGAACTGAGTGGCCAGATCTCTGAAGCCCAATCACAAGCTGTTCAATTTTTTAGCTTTTGGCAAAAACGAGTCTCCTCCATACCTGCCACTGACAGCAATGGCTTCCTTCTCGCCCTGCTCCCTCTGACACCAGCTTCCACCATCTTCTTCTCACTGTTCTGACCAACATTACCTTGTCATGGGCCTCGCAAAATTTTACTGTCACAACCGGAAATATTTTTTCGATCAGCAAATGATGACCTTTTCTGCAATTTAGCAATTTATCTTCCTCTGAGGCTTAACACATTTTCTGACCTTGGCTGCCATGTTATAAATTGTTGGTTTCATTGAGGATTTTAATGGTTGCCTACATGTTTTTTAGTAGTAAGTTTTTTCTGTTATTGCAACTCATGAGAGAAGGCTTCTGACAGCAATGCGGTGATTTGGACTTTTAAAATTTCAAAAATGTTTTATACCGACACACTTTCAACCTTGAAAAAGCTCAAATAACAGTCATTTTTAATACCGGACTTCAATTGAAAAATACAAATTCAGGCTTGAATTTAAAATGTATCATTTAATCAGTCATGCTAAGTTACACATAAACATCTAAAACACTCTAGTATCCTGCCCCAATGTAAAATAACAGAATAGTACAATTATAAAATGGATCTCGTAGTGATTTTGGCTTGTATGAGAAAGAAATGTCTACAGATTTCGAAATTTCCCACACCGATTTTATTATTTCATCCCAGTTATGTAAATCCGACTCTTCGTGTTTCTTCGATGTATAACGTAAAAGTCATTCCAGAGACCATCATCACTACACATCTCGATTAGAAAAATAGAAACTTCAATTTTTTCCTGTACGAGCAAACATTTTCACTGCACTAAATTCTAATTTCTACTCTCACAATAAAAAATGTAAAATGAAAACTACTTTCACACAAGATGTCCATGGAACTTCATTCAAGTTATTCTTTGCTGCACTTCACAGCATAGAATCCAAAAATACGTTCTCATCGGCTTGAATCTCGGCTGCGAATTGAGCTCACCCAACTACGAAGAGCGGCAACCAAATCAGGCATGACCAAGTGGAAGCAATTGAGAGCACCGGAGACCGCGAGCACCAATGGGCAATTGAGCAGCAATTTACCCGGCAATTGGTGACATTTTTAATCATTCCAATCCTCTTTAGAACGGTAATGATCCAGAGGAGGACTTTGAAGGGATGTCACTAATGACGCCCTCGCTGTCCGGTGGGGGACTTAATTTTGTGTCGTGGATCATGCGTTCCTGAAAAACGTCCCCTGCGACACTAATTGCATGCATCATTAGGACCAGATTTTCAATTTCGTGTTTTCTGTTGCTTGCGTCTTATCAAGCTGTTGCTGATACCCCCAATATTTTTGAAAGAATATTTGAAAGAAAGTCTGTATTTCACATTTCAATTGTCTATTTCGATTGTCAATGGCTTTCTGACGCTCGACGTGATGTTAATTTTCTCATCATTGAAACCAATTCTTGAGTGGCTGTACGTATTCGTATTCATTAAGTAACTACTTTTCTGGATTGATATCTACCAAGTTTCTAACGATAGCTATTCTAATTTTTCCTCATTTCATGTCATGAGTGTTTTTTTAGCAAAATTAAAATATCATCAAAAGCCAAGTTAATCAAGCTGATATCCCCATTAAGCTAACACTTAACATTTAGTTACGTCCAAACAGCATGTGTATCTTCCCCAACAAAATCATTCCCTTAAAGTACAGAAAACAAAATTAAAGATACCCCGGGAATTTACACTGATGTGAAGCATTTAATTGGTTTCCAAACGATAAATTTGGCTCACGAAGTTTATCTGCCAGGTCTGTTTGTTTGTCAAGTTGACTGTGCACAATACGGCAAGCTTCCCGTTTATCTTGACTCATAGGATAAAATACCTAGGACACGTACGTGTAATACATCAATGAATAAGATGTAGAGAAATTTTTCAAATTTTTGTCTTCTTTCTAGCTCGTGAAACAAGGTGTATGTGTTTAAATACTACAAAACAAGGTTGATCATGTCAGAGAAAGTGCATACTCCCTAAAATTGGAATGCTGTTTCTCGAGTGAAAACAGCACCTCAGGAATTTTAGCGTGCAGCTTTGTAAGAGAATGCTGTTACTCCAACGCTCCTAAAGCTCTTTTTGCCTCCTCACAAGAGTTGTGGCATTCATTGTTCGACAAAAGTTCCTTTTATTTCTCAAATGTTCTTTTGTTCTGGCCAGCTTCTCTGTATTCGGTAGCCAGAAGCTTTCAATGCTGCCCTCGGGACCGGAGTCATTTGGACTTGATGAGAGAAACTGAGGCGGGACCAGCATCAAAGAAGACTTTCTCGCAAATTTCCAAATGAAACAACACATTTGATTGAATTTCACATTCGCGCTGCGTTATTGTCGGGTCGTATGAGGAAATCTGCCTTGTGTTTCACTCGGGTAGCGATAACGGCTACATTTGTCGGAAGATTTTACATTTTTATCGTTAACGGCTACCTTTGTATGAAGATTTTACTTTTTATCGTCAACAGCTACATTTGTCGGAAGGTTTTACTTTTTTATCGTCAACAGCTACATTTGTCGGAAGGTTTTACTTTTTTATCGTTAACGGCTACATTTGTCGGAAGATTTTACTTTTATCGTTAACGGCTACATTTATCGGAATATTTTACTTTTGTATCATTAACGACTACATTTGTAGGAAGATCTTTTTCTTAACGTTAACGGCTACATTTTTCAGTTCCTGTTGTAACTTTGGAGTTAACGCTACATTTGCCAGCAGCTGTTGTGATTTTGGAGTTAACGGCTACCTACGTCATCAGCTGTTGCTATTCTAGCATTATGGTTGACATTCGTCTGCAGCAGTTGCAATTTTTGGATAATCGGCTACATTTATCAGAAACTCCTGCCATTCTGGTGTGTGAGCCGCTATAAAAATGTGGGCATGTGATTCAATTGAGAACTTGATTAGTCGGTGGAGGAAATACGAACCGCAAGTAAGTCAGAAATCAACCACGTTCTGATCTGAAGAGAACTTTATGAGGTGCTTCAATCCTTCGTATGATGCGATCCTTTCTGTCATGTGGTAGTATTTTCGTGCAGTCTTTAAAAGCTCTCAAAGCACTTAACACAGTTTTCTGAGGAAATTAGTTCATTTAGAAAAATTGAAGAGGTGACAAAATAAACTTAAATGAGTGGATTGACACAACGTGGCCTGTTTTGAAAATAATTTCACTCACAAAATCCATGAGTTATCATATTGTACCACACGCAATGGGAGTTAAATGTTACTCATAACCATTATAAAGACGTTAAGTAATTTTGATGTAAGGTTCAACACAATGACATAGAGTATTTCGCCATTTAAACTCGTCATTTCATAATATGAAGCTTCAAGTATTAGACTCAAATCTAGGAAGAGCACAAACATTTTCATGTACAATTCATTTCACAATCGTGTAAGTAAAAACATAGTACCCACATCATAGAACCCACAGACACCAAACCACTAATTAATCCGTTTGATGAACGCAATTATCCGAGAAATGGAAGGCAAAATGTTGTGTTCCAGTTTTGAGAAAATTTCAATACTTTTCCATAAATTTTAGCGTAACATAAAGGTATCGAAAGCAAATTTACGGTGGTTCTAATTTTCAGCGAATTATTGCCCGAACGTCATGCAAATATTTAAGGAATGATTACAAAATTTCATTTCGATTTGAATCCCGCCGATGGCAGCAGAGATCTCCAGCATCACGCTATGGAAGTCCAAACCCTTTCATCACTCAGACAGAATGCGAAGTTCCCTTTCCCTCGAGATAACATTAAACGCGAGGCGAGGTCTACTTGGCGTCATTTTACAACTGTGTTTGTTCATCTTCCTATGACTCGTGTTTGAGGATTTTGAAGTTTCCTTCCGTTTGCTCACACGGCAGGAGGTCGGGAGGTGGCCATTGGGGAGTACGATGGCTTTGAGAAACGCCTTCATTTGGACCAAAAGCACCCGATTTATTGGCCGGGTGGGCAGCCCGCCAAGGACAGAACAACTCGGATCATCGAGAAAAATACGGTCAACATTCACTTTTATGTGGTGCTCGTCACCATCTCGTCACTCGGCATCGTCATGGCTGCCATATTCCTCTCCGTCAACATCCACTACAGGAATCAGAGGTAAAGTTCATGTTTTTTTACGCTCAATAGCTGTAAAATGTTAACATCTGAAGTTCTTGTTTGGAGGATATAGGGTTTTGGCGTAATGACTTTCGATAAATTTTATTCCATTAGGGACCAAGTGTGAAGTAAATGTTTTTCTACTCAATTGCTGTAAAATTTCAACTCGTGAGATGTTTAATGTGTTTTTGCACAAACATTTTGAGAAACTATGACTTCAAAAAGGAATTGATGGAGCAGTATATGTTCTTTTACGCTCAATAGCCATAAAATTTTATCATCGACTGTATGTTTCCAAAAGCAGTATGTTAGTGTTTTAGCACAAACACTTTTAGCAACTTTGATTCCTTAACGAAATCAAATGAGAAGTATGTTCATTTGACGCTTTATTGATTTGAACTAATATCTTCTCGTATGCTGTGTAATACTGGTTGTGAACACTTCCAATATTTTTTATTCAATGAAAGAATCAAAGGTGTATCGGAGAGCATCTATCGATTGTAATATATCGCAACAGAATTTTTGCCGCATTTGACTCTCAGACCCTCGCTTTCACCTGTTTTACTATTAGGTGGACTATTTATTGTCTATTACTTGTCTGTTTTCTATCGCATAAATGGATATTTTGTCGCAACATTTTTTATGCAATTTACATCACGCGTTTTTTGTGTTCTTTCAGGTGACATTCACTAAAGATATTTTTACGAAACCAGGCCGGTTAGCCTGTTAATAAGTTCTTTGAAGCAACTGTTGTACATTTTTATACTCATTTGTTCTATAAAAGGTTGGATTCTTTACCAAAGAACTAATCTCATGAATTTAATACGCTTTGATATGTATAAAATGCACATGATGGTGCATGTGAGCAAAGACAAACACTTTAACTACCTGTAATCCATTACCCGGATCAACGGAGAACCCATCGGCTATGTTTCTTTTCACTTTCCCTGAGTAGAATTTTACAAATGTATACGTATATACTATAGTATGTAGGGTTATAGCATGCTTACAAGCATTCGCGTTTTTAGCATTTGGATTGCCCAAAATTGAAAACGGAGCCAAATAGGTCTATTAAAATACAGCGAATGGAAAGATATTGCGATCAAAATAGTGTCAAATTCTTGGCTTATTTGACTATGTATGATCAATTTTTAGCGATAAAATAATTTTAAATATTTCAGTAACCATACAGCCAGAGTGTGGGAGAAAGCTTGCTTAAAACTCACAATTTTTACTCAAGTTCATTTTCTACGATTTATCTGCACTACACGCTGAAATCATTTATAATCAAATAATTTTTCATTTATTCCATGATAATTTTCAGCATAAAATAGGAATACTTTACAGCATAAAAGAGTAATACTTTACAGCATAACGTAGTAATACTTTAATCTAACGAACATTTCTTCAAATTTGCCCTTCATTTTATCTCGCCTGACATCCATTCGTCAGTGTGCGCTAGATTAGCATTTCTGTGTGGCCCACCTGCACAGTGGGGAACTTTGTATTGAGCAGCAACTGCACAATCTCGCTTTACAGATTTCCTTTTATATTTTAAAAGAAATCGGCAAAATGTTCTCTGAATTAAAAAATAAAATCTACAACCATTTCAAAGTTTTTGTAGGTTCTGAAAAAATGTGTTCTGCAGTACCAAAATGACTAAGCCTGCTTTTTGAAATTTACGTAGTCAGTACAGGGACTTTTGTAAACGATGAGCAGTGCTTCAGAGACTTCTATTACCCATGTACATAATCAATTGCCTATTACCTCATTTTTGCCTTTTACCTTAAAATCAATAGCCTTTTTAGCTGCCAATTACCTCTTTTCAATTAGGATGAAGGACACGTAGTTCGTTTAAGTTCATACAATGAAACATGATAGGAAGAATAAAGAGAAGCAATATTGCGCAGCTGTGCAAACTGTTTTCATCAAAGTAGGTTTATAATTGCAGTCAGTTGGACGCTGTTTGAAGTCCCTCTCATCTACGTTATTGGTTGCCATAAGAGGACAGCCTCTTATGACAACTAATACCAGCATCCAATTTATATTAAGGAAATATTTTTACTCCGTTGATAAACATTTATTTCCTAGCACTTAATTTTTGTTAAATTGTTGAACATATGCTTTACTTACGCTCAATTTTTTCTCTATTGTTGAACATGAGCCTTCCATGCAGCTCAATGCTTACCTCAAGTCCAAAGAACTATACGTTTTCCTGCCTTCCGACTAAAGGATGTGTATGTGTCGTAATTTCCACGTAATGCCGGACTTTGCTAAGGTTTTCTAAATTTTCCTAACACTTATTGGTATCGAATACATCGGATGTGGCCACGTTTTATTTGTTCTCCTGAAGCTATGAAATGACGAACATAAAGCAAAAAACTTCACCAGAGCAAGGTGCAAACGACACCTATTTTTAAACCTTGAAGAAAAATTCAGGTTAAAGCATGAGTGAGGCTTTTTTTTCATTAGCAGACAGTATAAATATGCAGATTGAAGCCATTTCTTCACGTAGGATGTTCCCTCGGACTCTCCTTTCGATAAAATAATGTAAATTTGAAGGTAAACAAAATGTTATGTCTAGATGTTATCTAAATTTCTCTTCACACCTGAGCAACGATGAGAAGGGTGAAATAAAATAACAGCATGGGTTTCGTTTCCACACGCTACGTCTATGTCTAATTTTTTGAACCATACTCGCATGAAAGGTGTCATTCTTCTGTAACTGAATTGCACGTACCCAGGCATTGTCTATTTAAGTCAGGCATACAAATGGATTCCCATTTTACTGAGCAGATTTGGAAGCTCCTTGAAAAAAAAATTTCAAAATCTATGACAATTATACATCCTATGCGGAACCTCAGCTCATAAAGACTGAAATTATTTCCAGTTATTCAAGCAATACGGTGTATGATTCCAAATCTATGCGATGCATGTCGCATAACTCTAGGATGGACTGCAATATTGTGAAGAACGCAAGCCTACCTTTATCATGAAATCCAACGGTTGGTCATTATGTGCTAAAATTTATACGTTGTCAGATTTATCGTAACTCATCATAAACATTTAGTCATGGAGCCTACAATGCTGCGACGAAGAAGATAAAAGTTAATCCAATTCTTCAATAAATGAAACCTGAAGTGTAGGAAAAATAGCTGCAGTATTGGTGCCATGATTCGCTTCTTCCTTTCGCAAAATAGTCAATTTTGAGATGAACTAAGGTTTTATTCGATTGTTTTCAAAGAATGTTTATTTTTTATTCTGCACTAGCTTGGACAGCAATTTTTCTCTATTATATCGATCATTTGAAAACCTTTGTAGAGCCGATATAGAATTGTATCACTGTGCAAAGTAAGCGATTGTCATAAAAGCCTTTGAGTATTATGAGCTCGAATTTAGATCTCGGGAGAAATATTTTGTCTATCTGGTGGAATGAAACTTCCATTTGTCGAAAAAATTGACGGAGAAGACTGAGTTTCATTGCTCTAAATTTTACAGAACTGAATGAAGAGACAGAAAACACCGCCAAACTTCAAAAGATACAGATATTAACTCAATAAATTGAGTTTTTTTGGTTTGAGTTTTAAACCAAAGAGATGAACTCGGATAAACGAGGCACACGTGTTTCTCTTAGATGTGCTATCTTTACTCTCGGCTACAGAGCCGAAATAGTTTCGCACTCGGCCTAATTGTGCGATGTTTCAGGTAGCTAGCAGCGATTTTGCTCTTTTTGCAGACATTCGTCTTCCGGCAAGCATTTTCCTAAAATATTTGTTCTCATATCACAACAACTTGAAGCGAATACCAAACCGCGACGTGTGGAAATGGAAGAATATTCCCTTTCAACAGGTAACCTTCGCGGCAAAAGTTTTGTTCGCTTGCTTCCATAGCAGAATTTTGCATGCAAAGCTCGCAACGGACGAAGAGAGCGTAGCAACAGCTGTTGGCTTCCAGTCCATCCTGAGTGTCGAATTGATTAATCTAAGTCACAATTGTTTTTCCATTCTATCTTTTTTCGCCAGCACACCTATGATTCTGGCTGCCCAACCCTAGTCTCTGCACTGAACAGCTAAAATCAAAGATGCCTCGGCGTAAAAGTTAGACTGGGCAGTACTGTCCTGACGCGGCTATTCTTAACGGCTTTTGAAACGAGTTACGGAATTCCACGAGGGCCTCGAAGCAGATAAAATGAGCGATCGTTAACAATGCTCGGCATTGGCACAGACAAATAGAGTTGTGAGGTTCTCTAGGGCTTCACATTACCTATCTTTCTCGCTCCCACGAAGTCATTGGCAAAAGGAGAGTTGCATTGTGCACATAGATGCAAGGTCATGCCCCTCCACATGATATTGCTCGGAAGTAACCCACGCGGCTGTGCTGATGCTCAACTCCATTAAATATTTCAGGAACTGAAACAACGAACGCTTTTATCTCACGCAGTACGGCGCTAAAGAATGATATTTCTGAGCTCTTTGCAAATGGCGTAACACACCAAAGCACAGTGGAAACCATATTTTGAAGCCAAATTTTCGGTAAACTTTAACTCGAGATCTTGAAAAGATAAATGGAATTCTTGCAAAACTGTCCTCAAAAATTCTCTCAAAGATCAAACAAAATAACTCCGCGCTACAAGGAATCTTTGTTAGAAAATCATTACATTTTTAGGAAACATTACCATTTCAATTTTATTGCTTGAAGTACGACGATTTTTAAAAGATATAAATCGCTTTTTTCCTTGCTATTCATATCGACGTTGTTAGCGTTTAATGAATGCAGCATTTTGTCAAAAAATCTTCTGAGGGCCAACAGAGCCAACAAACGCCTTAACATTGATTATGCTGTTGTAAATGAAACAGCTTCCCTATTTGTCAAAGTTTAGTCCATGTACACTCTGAACACAAATGCTATTAAACAAGTTCTATTGACATAGCGCAAATATCAGTCCATGTTCTTAATTAAACACTCCCGGGTATCCTTTTTTGAAGAATCTGTTGATTGAAAGTCCAGAAAAAGCCCTTAATGGCAGATTGACCTTCTTCCATGCTCCTTGGGGCGCAGTTTGTTGCGCTAACCTGCAGTGTTGCAGAGCTCAACGAGCTCCTCCCGGCATGCGATCAGCCCATCTGCTGCTATGTGGGTCCGTTCTAATTAAATAATTTCATCTGGGACCTGACCGCCTTGTTCGGTCGCTGCCACCAGCCAACGTGAGAAGGTCGCATTCCCGTGTCCTACGAGGGCTCATTCTGCAGCGATGACGGTGTAATTGTTGTGCCCTGGGATTCCGGACTGCGAGGTCTTGTGCCTTTAATGAATAACGAGTATGAGCTTTTTGAGCGTAAATTTTAAAGGGGTTTTCCTGTGATGACTTCGTTCCCAATGTACCCTTGTAAATAATTTTACCTTCCTGGGATTCTGTTTTAAAATGTCGTTTTGTTTCAGGTCATTTGGATTTGACACTCTTTTCTTATTCTTGATATTTTTCGAAGGAGATTTTTGACATCATAGAACTCTCATAATATTTGTGAATCCGTCAGATCTTAGAGACGCTAATGCCCTAATTGCCAGCAACTGAACAACAGTCACCATTTTTCTTGGTTAACTGTGAATGTGTGACTTTTTATAGTTCATTGTAGTGAAGAACAAAACTTTTCTCCCTGACGAAATTAAAGAGACTGATAATAATATAGTTTAAGAGAAAAGCGTTCGCGCAGGATAGCATCATTCAATCGAACTACTAGTTTTCTTTGTAAAACTAAAATCGAAGTTTGTGTTTATAATGTTGATGGAAAATATAGCACTAGGAATAATTTTGGTTATTATAGTCTGTGCAGTAGTTAGTCGCTTTGCTGATATTTTTGGAAGCATTAATCTTAATGACGATGCTCCGCAAATTTTAAATTACCATTGTAACGACTATAGAGAGATTGGTACTCGAACCTGGCAAAAATTTGATTTCTGATCTCTTTTAATTGTTCCCAAGGATTTATTTTTCAACGTAATTTAGTACATGTCCACGTAAAAGGTCTTCGTTTCCATTAGAATGCTGCTCTATTGACTTGGATGACAATTTAACCCACGTGTTACTTCAGTTGTGCTCTTCACAGAGAGTCGGCTCAGCCCACCGATCACTTGAGGTGAAGGTTGCTGAATGTGATGAGTGCCGTCACAGAAAGTCCACGCTTTAATTCTTCATTTCTTTCTTCTTGAATATTCATTTCCAATCGTTTGATTAGATGTGCCATTCTTGCATTGCTCTCTTCCTGGCGCGTTTCAAAAACGGCTCATGCTATCAAACGATTGGAAATTCCAAGTTTAACGTTTCAAGTTTGTAGTTTTAAAAAAAATTACACAATTCATGTTACCGTCGTATTATCAAGTCTCTGTTGACCGTCGCTTAAGAATCTCTGATTTTTCGTAACATTTCATCCCTAAAATTTCTGGCGGTTGGAGCTACTTCCGAATAATTTTCCCAGACATGTTAAATTTAATTAGCCCTTAATTAGTTTGCAAGTAATACCCCATTCTGCATCGCTTACACTCATCAAAAACGGTGACGGCTACATTGAGGAAACTAATTCCTTAAAATTTCTAGGAATTATTATTGAGTAAAATCTGTCTCTAAAAGAGCGTATCTTATAATTTAATTTTAAAAATATCTAAAGCCATTGAAATTCTCAAATGGTAAAAACTGTATTACCTGAAGAAGTCTTAAAAATACTGAATGAAATATAAGTCCATCCCTTTCTCCAACATAGAACATAAGCACATCACAGGACTGACGAGGTAGAACGGATGCACTTATGACTCTACGAAGGAGAGTCATTTGACCAATAAAAAATGGAGAATACAACGTTCGTTTAAATGATTCATTCGAATACCTAGAAATACTTAAGCTCTCCAATCCTTGTCAGATTTCACTGAGTTATTTTCTGCGCAGAATGTTAAAAGTTGCAAGCGATAATGGCTAACAGCTAAATTTTTGATGTGGATTGCATCTGTTTGGTTTCTTCCCTAATCGAGAGAAATTTTTTTTACTATGAAAACGTTAACAAGACGTTCATCCTGCTTCTAGAATTCCTTGTATCTATGATACGAGTGCGACGTGCCATTCTTCGGTCAAACTGAATGACGTCGCAAAAATGAAATAGACTCGAATGCAATTCCAATGCATGATACCATTATGTTGAGAAATTGTACTATTAAATCGACTGTACAACTGAAAAATATCAGGCATGAGCATGTACAGTCATTATAGACGGGAGATGAAGAAGGCAAATGGAATACTGATGCAGATTGACTTAAAGATGAGCTGGGGAGCACCAACTAAAGAAGACGGAACTACCGGCGCCCGTCCAGGCTTGCGACACTGCTGCGCGAGTCTAAAAGTCACCAGATGAAAGACGGTGTGTAGGAGGCATGCCTGATGCTACTGTCGAGTGTATTTCATGCGTATCAAAGCGAGTGTGTGGGAGGCATGTCAAAACACTACAATAAATGAAGTTGTCATGCACTGCCTTTGTCCACAGCGAAGACTCGACAAGCCTTTGTTGTTACTTACTTGAATTGAGTCCATTAGGTTGGTATTTTGATCGTTTATTTTAACGAGTCGTTTCTTATAATTGGAGCGAGGTACAGTTATTGTTAACGAGAGGAAAACCACTAAGTAGTTCTTATTTTCTTATTCAAAGAGACAGGTATTTAGCACCAGAAACAGGGATCTGTCACAGACAGAGTAAATTTAAGAAGAAAGAACCTCAGTGCCTTTGTGTTAATATTCCCTTAGAAATATTTTACGCTGAAATTTCAAGTCAACAACAGGAAATTATGAACTGGGAAACCTACATTTTCCCGGTGATTTTACGTAGTTCATTTAAAAAGTTTAGAAACATGGTTGCTCAGTTCCTTTTACTGGGGCAATTGAACTGAGGCAAACTTGTTTTTTTCGCCTGATAGGTCGTCTTAAGTTCAGAAATTGTTCCGCTTGAAACGTGACTGTCATTCTGTGGGCGCTGCCGCCCGGGCAACTCCAGCTCTGGCTTTAAGGTCTGGCTGGCATCCTGCTAAACGCTCCTTGTTCCCTCGCTGATGCTGTGTTAGGTACATTGAGGCAGCACAACATGATAAGCTAAAAGTCTCGAACCGAAATAAATTTCTGTTGTCAAATTATTCGTAAAAGCAGCACTGCATGAATGCTTTGACACAAAGGAATCGTGTAATTTTGCGCCCATATTCAGGATGTCGCATTATTATTATTTTTTTGTTACTTATAGTGTTCGCAGGTTTCAATAAAAATACACCACTTTGATTCTGATCCAAATTATATACCAGAAAATGGCTTTTGAAAAACTAAAACATTTAAATAGTTGAATTTTTAATATTTCACATTGTGAAAATATATTTGAGACGTATAATATTGCTAAATAGCATTCATTCTTGAAATCTGACTTTAGGTTTTTGAAAAGACACGCGCTAGTTACTTTGCTTGACTTATAAACGCTTAGGCATGCCGGCTTAAGAAAATATTCTCTGCGGAAATTGCATAGCGACGCACTTTCCATTTCTGTAATATATTTACATAACGTAAAAACAAATACCACCAAAGAACTGAAAGTTTTGAAAAAGACTTTCATTTAAAATTTAAGTACTCTAGAAATTACAAAGTTTGAGAAAATGAGCGCAAAACGCTCACCGAACTACAGGACATTCGTTTGCTTACTATGAGTGAGTAGCTGAGGTATTAGTATTTCATCAACGGTTTCTTAAATCTTCACAAGATGGCAACATCACGTTAATGATGTCAAGTTAGTAGCTCCGCTCTTACTAACACTTTGACTGCAACGTGAGCCACCGATGGTACATGGAGGGGAGTTTCATAATGCTTCTAACCGACCAGTCGTCACAAACTCAATTTCAATGAATACGTAATCAAACCTAAATGGAGGCATGATCCATTAAATGTTTTCTATTTTCAACATTGCTTACTGCAATTGACTTTAAATTTAAGTTGAATGTTAGACTTCAGTTTTACCTGCCACAGTCAAAATTTTAAAAACTGTTCGAGTTCCACACCTTGTGCTTAGTGCCTGTAAATTTGGGTTTTGCATTGTTCTTTCCTTGCTCGTGCAAGGCTTAATTCAAGTCTATTTCAAACTTTATTTTGAGGTCGGTTAAATATCTTCATGAAATGTCATCAACTACTTCTGCTTAATTCTAGTCACGGTACAGAGTGTTTCCATCTTACATTCATTGAAATTCATTTCGTTCGCTCCATTTGCAGGCGAGTCCAAAGATTTTCAAATCTGAATCCCGTTCGCAGCTTGACTCCATCATGCTCTGAAGAATTTCTTCACCACATCTTAATGTCTGCCAAAGCTTAACCCTTGATAACGAATTATGAATTTAAAACTTAGACACGTTTTCGACTTGATTCCATCTATATCGAAGTACTTTCAGTTTTTTCACAACATTGGAAGTTTGCAACATACTTAACTCGATTCTAGATCCAGATGTCATACTGTTAAAGTTTCCGACCTTATTCCAAGTATGTTAAGCCATCTTGAAAGTTTCCACCTTCATTCCAGACGCATGAAACAATGTTTCCCAATTTTCAACTCTGTTCCAGGTTCATCTAACCCTTTCAAATGTGTCTAATCTTATTCCAGGGGTACATCAAACCCTCTTCAGCGTTCTTTATTTGATTCCTGGTACATCAAACCATCTTCAATGTTTTAAATTTCTTTCCAGGTATATCAAGCCATTTTCGTCGTTCTTCAAATCATTGCAGGTACATCATAATGTCCCTACCGTTCCTCACTTTATTTCAGGTAAATAACATGTTCAACAATCCGCATTACATTGCAGGAACATCGCAATGTCCTCTCCATACCTCACCTTATTCCAGGTGCATCACACTTCGTTCAACAACCTGCATTACATTGCAGGTGCATCACACTACGTTTAACAATGCGCATTACATTGCAGATACATCAAAAATTTTTCTCCGTACCTCACCTTATTCCAGGTAGATAACATAGTGTTCAACATTCCGCATTACATTGCAGGTACATCAAAATGTCGTCGCCGTACCTGAACAACCTGATCATCGTAGGGTGCATTCTGACCTACACCTCGGTCATCTTGCTCGGCCTGGACTCGGAACTGACGTCGGAGACCAGCTTTCCTTACATCTGTACGGCGAGAGCGTGGGTGCTCATGGCGGGCTTCACGCTCGCCTTCGGCTCAATGTTCTCCAAAACCTGGAGAGTTCATTCCATTTTCACAGACGTTCAACTCAACAAAAAGGTATCAAATTTCGTTTGTTTCCAGTAATACGTTCAATGGAAGACTGGAATGATTTGGGGAAAACGATGTAGTCGATTACTTCACTAACCGTGGCTAAGTTCAAAAAGGTGTTTCTTTTTATTCTGGTTTTTATTAACGAAAGAAGGTTTATGACCTGTGAAAAAGTAATTATTTTCAATGAAGATTTAATCGAATTATGGTACGTTTTTCAACAAGTTCAATAATTCAAAGGGAACCATGATCACTATTTTTCACCTGAGTTTTCATTCATCTGGATGAAAGCTAAGGAGACCCACAGTCATGTTATTGTTTTCAATTGCACATAATTTATTCGCTTTTGAAACAAATTTTGTAGTTGACTCAAAAGTCGCTTAAAAAAAACACCGTTAATAATTAGGAGATGGAATTATTCTCAAATTTAATTTCGGTCTTCTGAACATTTTACCCTACGAAATCGTTCGTACAACACTTCTTTTTTAAAAGTTTACATATCAGTAATGATACCCTGGGTAAGAAACACACATGCCCGAAGTTCGATGTTAGCCCGTACGTGCCAACATCGGGCTATATCAGCTCATTTAATAACTCATTAGAATATTAGAATATATAATCAAGCCACGCGTACGTAGTACGAAAGTTTCTTTACATCCTGTCTATGTTGGTCGTCATTTTCAAAGTAAATCCCATCGTTTTCAGTAGAGTAAATTCAATGAACAATAGCGATTCACATAAACGAACACTTTGAGAAGTAAAATGTGTCCAGCATGCGGTGTGCTGGGAAACACGGAACCACGAAAGTGGAAAGTTATCGTTCGCAAGTCTCCCTGATTCTTTTGTCCTCTTTTTTTCTCACCTTTCACTAGTGCTGCATCACTGTAGCGTGAAACTTCTTGTGAGCTATATTCCCTCGCTGCGGAATAAATACGGTCTAAAACATTATGAATATTAACAACTTTTATATCAATGTTAGTGTCCACTTTACCAACTGGCCCCATGAGCAGACAGAACATCGTAGGAAAGTGAAAGATCCATGTTATAACCATTTTTATTTTAACAAACGATAATATTCTTCTGCAACGAATTAAAGCATAAAAGTATATTGATAAATCACGTCTTTCCCAAATACTTCAATTTAGGATATCTTTAGTGCGCGGTCAATTTTAATGCTACATATTCTACTCGCTTTAGAAGACACTTTCATGCATTTGATTAAAATTTTTTGCTGTTCTTTTGAACTGATCACCTGACTCTTTTTTAGATCAAAAATTCATGTCACTCCTCCTTAAACATTACATAAATGCACAAATTCTAAGCTCGTTAGTTTCGCAGTGCCTACTGATCATAACAAAATAAAAAAATACTCGTCTCACTTGCAGGTTATCAAAGACTACCAACTTTTCATTGTGGTCTTCGTGCTCCTTTGTTTCGACATCGCCATCATGACAACCTGGCAGATCGTAGATCCTTTCTACAGGCACACCAAGCTCATGCCTGCCGTGGTGAGATGTGTGGCATGTCTGGTCATGTCTGCTGTGGTGAGATGTGTGGCATGTCTGGTCATGTCTGCCGTGGTGAGATGTGTGGCATGTCTGGTCATGTCTGCCGTGGTGAGATGTGTGGCATGTCTGGTCATGTCTGCCGTGGTGAGATGTGTGGCATGTCTGGTCATGTCTGCCGTGGTGAGATGTGTGGCATGTCTGATCATGTCTGCATCAAGCGTTTCCAGCGTATCACGTCAAAAGTGCTGACTCTTGAGACTAAATCCTCGTATGATACTAAAAAAAATGATACTAAATCTTTTGACGTAAATGTGTTTCAGAAAGAACAATTTTGTTCTTCATACCATCGTTACTTCTATTGACCTGTAATTAAACAGCTCAGCTTATGTAGTTTGTTTTGCAGTTGATGCTCTTGTAATACGTCGTCTATGTTTGGGCTGAACCGCCCATAACTTTTGTCTCTACAATTATGCCTATCAATTATACGTTGTTGGATTGGTGTAAGATTGGCCCACGTTTCAGTTCTCTCGTTAGTTACACGCACTGTAATAGCTTTTTCAAAATGCATCCGATGTCGGTTGACGTCGTAGTGCATTTCCCATCAAGTTCTTTCATTTGTTATGATACTCTGCTAAATGTAACGAAATGAGTATTTAACTCTGTCCCGAACATGTTGTTACGACCACAAGCCGGCTCCTCGAACACGGGCAGAAAAGGCCGCGTTCAATGTAGTATCCCTGGCTTTGATGGAGGCAGACTTTGAGCGCAGAGGGTCTCATTTCAGATTTCTTATTCCACTTTAATGAGATGTTCATCGAATAAATGATGATACTAGCATGTAGCATATCTCATTTAAACTTGTTCTTCAGCTCTTATGAAATTTATTTGATGGATGTGCTGCAAAGTTTTATTTAAATACATGAGGGACAAATAGCCCCTCATTTCATTCAAGATATTTTGACTAGCTCTTTATTGTAATCAACTGTTGAATATTTGGCTCACAGAGGCCTACTTTTCTGAGTTAATAAAATACCTTGTTGTGTAGAGAATTATTTTTCACAATATTTCAAGTAGGTGCATTTATTTTACACAAGCGTAAAATCTAAGTCATAACAAAAAATTCGATCGAACTATGTCTTCAAAAGATACTCTTGGAAAGTATTCATTTGGAGCAGCATTTGAATGCTAAAAACATAAACGTTGCTCATTAGCTACCAGTCTTTCGAACCTCAAAAATATTTGTTTGTCAGAGCTTCATAACATGAGTTTCTGCTGTGCTGCTGTTGTGCTATGATGAAATTTTCGCTTCTGGAAACGACGTTCGAACGGAACCACCTCATCATATACTCTACGAGTGAGTTTTCATAAAATGAACAACATTCATTTGAAAAATTCCAGACCCAATCTCTCAGGTCAAATTTGCCGAAATTATTTCTCATTTGCATTCATAGAAACTTACCTCCGAATCCCAAATCGCAATTTCAATTGTGATTTGTTGTCTAATTTTTAGTTTGCAATTAAACTAAAAGGCGCGCTTAAAACTAATACACTAATACTAATACTAATACTAAGACAACGAAACTGACCGCAATGCTGCCTTAGATACTGGAGGAAAACAAACATATTTTCCAAAATTTTTTCTCTGCCAAATTTTTGCTCCAACCGCTAAGATCCATCGAAAAAAAAATCGCCACTTTAAACTGCATCCGATACGTGGGCATCGTATTTTGTTTACCGTTCAAAAACCAGATATTATGCTCGTCATTCAGGGCGGATGGTCTGCAAGTTTGCTCTGAGCCAAGTTCTTCATCTTCTACTAAAATACTTTCCTAATTTACCTACCTGACCCAAATTCAATGCTTGATGTCGTGTTCAATGTTCAAAAAACGAGATGATGCTCATCATTCAGTATGAATGATTCTACAATTTTGCTCTCCGCTAAGTTCTTCATTTCCAGCTGAAATTTGTTAGTAATTCACCTACATGATCTAAACTTAATATCCTATTCTGTCCAATGCTCCAAAAAACACTGGAGATGATGCTCATCATTCAGTGTAGAAGAACACTTGTTACTAGTGATGAGATGTGTAATTCACCCACCTGACCTAAACTGAATTTATAATACCTTATTCTGTTCAAAGACTAAAAAACTGGAGATGCTGTGCATCATTCAGCGTATATATAAGGACACTTGGTGGACGCTTTGTGGCGCCGACGCAGTTTATTGGTCCAGGAAGTGAGGGTCGTTGCTCACTCCATGTTTCCTGTTTTTGTGCGAGCAGAAGCGCGGCGACATGGACATCATCCCCATGAACGAGTACTGCAAGAGCGAGAAAATCTCCATATTCGTCGGCTGCATCTACGCGTACAAAGGCTTGCTCATGGTGAGTGGCGCAGCTGCTTCAACATCCAGGAATGTTTATGGAGAATTAAAAAGGGTTGAGATATGTGATGTAGCTATTGTAGTTTTTTCTAAGACATTCGTGCGAATGATTTTGCTTGTTTCGATTTGAAGAAAAAGATACAGGGGCTGTGGAACTGCCTTTTCGTTAAAGCTTTACCTTCTGTCCAAACAGTTTTCAAATGCAAAGCTAAGTGTGACAAACAACTTTGCCTACTTGTAACATCTTTATTCACAGCATGCTAACTTGCCAGGAGAAATACTTTGCTGACGTTGTAAAAGGCATTCATTTTTTCAGGTGTCTCGTTAGTTATCTCTCTCCTACGACGTTATTTTAATTCCTGCTGGCGCTCAGAGATTTTTTTTTTTCTAATTAGGCCCAAAGTTTTTGCCCGGATTGACAATTTCTCACAACAAAACTGATAAATGGAAGGGTCAGAAAAAACTAATGTTTTTTGATATTTATGCTGCTTGTGCCTTTTGACAGCAAAATAAATCAATGTTCATTATTAGATGAGTAAATAATTTAAAGGAGAAATGCCTTATGAGGCTGTAAACCTTATCACCACTTCAAATTTCGTGATAATGTAGATACACATACGAACCAACAGAAAAACTGACTATATTCTAGTAAATGAATTCCGAATTTTGAAATCTTTTGGCCTTAACTTTAAAATATGAATATGTGCGAACTGTTTTCATATTTGATATGTTAAAAACATCCATGAAACATCACACTACTAATCTCCGCAAACCGTAGATGGCCAATGCCACGGTCAAAACTGCAAACATAGACAACAATAATAATTACTATTTCATTCCAAGATTTTACCACCTCGAATGTGTTAAAAGTATTGCATTGTGAGATACTTCAAATATTTCCTTATTTTGTGCATTCTCAAAGAAGATTACAATTTCTCATAACACTGTAGTTCTCAGCAGAAATACTCGTATACTCGTTATCTGAAGCAAAAATCCTACTGTCTTGCAAAACCCGTGAAGCGGTTTTATTTTCTGAAGGAAAACCAATCGCAAATGTGTAGCTGTTGCTCTCATAACAAAGCAAAAAGGTCTCTCTCTCTCACTGCAACGCAATGCACACAATCCAATACATGCTGATCAAGCAGAGAGTATTGCTGCCATATTGCTACAGGTAACACAGTGCGCACATTTCTCCGACGTATAAACCTGCCGCCAGAGCTGGGATCTGCCTCTATATATCGAGGCAGTCCCTTGTTTGCAAGCGATGAGGGCTGGCTGTCCAGTCTGACTGTATAACTACATACCGCCGCAAAAAGTAAGACCAGGTCGTGGTAAAGGGTTTGGACCACGAAGGCGCATTCCACTGTGACTCTGAAATTTCGCTATGATGTACCTGTGAAAAGTAAGATGTACGTTTATTTCCGGGATTGTTAAAACAGAATCTTTACGGTTTTTTGTAAAGATACTAATCTGGTTGCAATTAAAACAAACAAAAATGAATGCAATGCGAACAGTTTTCTTACTTTAAAACGGGGACCCGAGCTTGGTGTTAATTTTTGAGATAATTTATCGCAGAATTTGCTTATGTAGCCTTGTACTCACCCCACGACTCGTGTGTCGGGGCACAACTGTTCATGGCACTACTCGAGTGTCTGGGCACAACTTTTCATGGCACGACTCGTGTGTCTGGGCACACTGTTCATGGCACTACTCGTGTGTCTGGGCACAACTATTAACACCACTAGCATCTGGCCACATCCAACTCAAAACCAGAACTCCGCCACTCGTATAAGTTCCCCGCGCACGCCGTTCTTCAAAGAACACTAATTTCCACAGAGTAGTCTAAGTCTGTCGCTGCTGCCATGAATCTCGCCCTCGATCCAATTTCCCTCCGATAATCAAACTACTTTTTTCTGACTTATTACAATGCTGTTCGAAATGAAACCTGACTTGGTTGACAAATATTTCAGCGACAGTTTGCGAGCCGTGAAGTTGAGTCGGAGAGGTTTAGCTCAGGTTATTTTCTAAGACTTTGTGTGAAAATACCAGTTCAAGCGTTATTCTAAGTGGAGCAGTTGCATTCGTATCAAGGGGTTGGCAAATGCTTATATCTAGTTTGATTTTTATTCGAAAGCAATCGAGCTTCAGAAATTGAGTTAAAAATTCACCCGCTGATGTATTTAAAAGCGCCAAAAACAAGAGATTAAGAGGAATCAGGGAATAATTTTTTTTCAAGCTGATTTTTCATTCGAATGACGTATTTATGACCGAACTCGGCGTCATAAGCTTTCTTAACTGAATGTCTCAACAATCTTGCCAAATCGGAACTACAGTTTTGATGCTTCGAAAGTTTCAGAGCTTTCTAAAAGGGCTAAAAATTTATTATTTACACCTATCAATAACATTTTTATTTCCTTAGTGGTCTTTCTTTTTAGTTCAAAGAACTACTTCGAACTATGTGAAACATTCACAAAAACAGGAACTTCTTGGTTGGTCACTACATCCTTAGAACTGACTTCTAGAAATTAATTTTCCGCATTTTAACCTGAAAAGAGGAAGTGGACAAGCGAACAGTGAAGTGGACAAGTGACACCCGTCTTCTCCGTTGGCTTATTGTCAAGAAACAGCTGCGTTCTAGTTCAAATATCCCGTGTATCGAATTGATTTCGAACCAAGGTCTCTTTCGTCCATAGTCTATTACCTAATAGCTCGCTCTACGCAGAACATCTTTCAGCATGCTTTTGATACTTTCAGGTTACTGAGAACACAGCAATACAATTAATCACATCTAGAAAAGGGCAAGTGACGTTTGAGGGACTTGATATTTTACCCTTTAGTAAATGTAGGACACTTTCAATGATTTATGATGGAACCTTAATTCCCACTCAATCTTATAATTTTTATTGATTATGAAAGAAGTTGTGAACTAGATGAGATGCAACTCAAAAAGAAATATTGTGACTCGTAAAGCATAATCGAACATTTGGAAAAATTGTTATACGTCAACTGTCATTGTAAGATAAAATCTCATTCGATTTTTATAATGGGACGAAAATATTCACGTATTTTATTTACCAAGAGCCAAAGTGTTAACATTCTCAAAAATAAAGCTCTCATGCCTTTAGCACAACCGTAGTAAACTGGAAATTTGCATTATGGCATCTTCCCCAGAAGTAGCATGTGACACTGGATGAGAAAGTCTTTGGTTCAATGCAGCTTCTGAACAGTACATTTATCAAAACAAGGGGCTCGTCTGGTGATGCAGAAAACGGAGACGATGAAAATGAAAGGTTATAGGGGAAACCGTTCAACTCATTGAGCTTGCACTCTGGTCTCTGCCCATTCGATTTAATTAATGCAATTGTGAACTAAATCTAAATGTAAAATATGGTGGGGAATGAAGATGTTTCTCGTTCGTCGCTTTTTATTAAGGCTATTTTTGAACGCATATGATCAAAACTGATTCAGCTGTCAGTGAGCCGCTTAATGAAGTTTCTTTCACCACTACAACAATTGAATAATAAGCGCCACTGATGTACCTGTGCGTGCTGCGTACACGCTCAAGCGAACTTTCACCTAATTTCATTACTCAAGAAGTTCACATCGACAAAAACAGAAAACATTTCGAGAGACTAAAATTCATTGAATTTATTACAAAAATAAACATTAGCTTAAGTTGGGCACAAGTTGGGCTTAATCCCGCTTACAAAGTACCTTACTTGAATAGAATAGCGTTGATGATAGGATGCCCTAGAAGTCACTGAACTTATTCGGGCCCGAAGGTAGCCATACTCAAATGTGACCATTGTATTGTACTAGACTTAAGAAACAATCTACTACTGCATCGCTTGTGGTAAATAAATTGTATACAGTGTTTAAATTGTTTAAATTGTTTGATTTCTTTAACTTTTTTAAATTGTTCAAATTGTTTAAACTGTTTAAATTGTTTAAGCTGTTTAAATTATTCAAACTGTTTAAATTATTTCAACTGTTTATATTATTTAAATTATTTGAATTGTTTAACCTGTTTAAATTGTTTAAATCGTATTAATTGTTTTAATTGTTTTAATTGTTTAAACTGTTTAAATTGCTTAACCTGTTTAAATTGTTTAAATTGTTTAAATTGTATTAATTGTTTTAATTGTTTTAATTGTTTAAACTGTTAAAATTGTGCAAATTGTTTAACACTCCAGCGAAACAACGAAATGAATTCAACAAGGCCCACCACGCTTGTCTAATTCAGTCTGGCATCTCTCCCGCCAGATATTCGGCTGCCTGTTGGCGTGGGAGACGAGGACGGTCGACATTCCCGCTCTGAACGACAGCAAGTACATCGGCATGAGCGTCTACAACGTCGTCATCATGTGTGTCATCGGCGTGCCCATCTCCTACATCTTGAGTGATGACCAGGACGCGTCCTACATCATCATCTCGGTGTTCATCATCTTCTGCACCACAGGGACCCTCTGGCTAGTATTTGTTCCCAAGGTGGGTGTGGGTGACCTCGAGGCTGGTGCGAAAATAACACAGGCTAGTATTTGTGCCCAAGGTGCGTGTGGTGACCTCGAGGCTGGTGCGAAAATAATACACTGTAAGTTTTGTCCTACATTCGTTCACAAATGCATGGCCGTGAGAATTCATTTGTTTTAAATTGAGGTACATGTCGAAATTAAGTGTTCGTGCCTTTCAATGATTGTGCATCATGACTCATCGTTGTAGAGTTGGTGCATGAGCATTTGTTGACATGACCGCATCAAGTCTGTACTGTGGCCATTATCTGGAAACGTAGTTTACCTTTACTATGTCACGAAACATAGAGAACTCACTGTTTCTATTTTCCTCTGTCCTTTCTTATCTCCTCCTGTGTAACTTTCAGCCCTGTTTTTTTCGTTTCAACTTTGCCTAAAATATGAGGTTTAAATCCCTCTCATACGCAGACGGTTGATATGTCTCGTGACAAACATTCACTTTCAAAAAGAATTTCCTTTACACATTATATCACAAATTCTTCTCGGAAAATTTGGGCCCAATGCCGCTAATACTTGGCCCCAATGCCATTTATACTTTACCCCAATGCCGCTAATATTTATCCCAATTCCGCTAATACTTGGCCCCAATGCCGTTAATATTTGCCCCAATGCCGCTAATACTTGCCCCAATTCCGCCAACACTTTTTCCTAATGCCGCCAATACTTGGTCCCAATGCCGTCAATACTTGTCTCCTTTGCCGCTAAAACTTGGTCCCTATACCGCTAATACGTGGCCCCAATGCCGCTAATACGTTGCTCCAATGCCGCTAATACGCGGCCCCAATGCCGCTAATACTTTTTACCAATGCCGCAAATACTTGGTCCCAATGCCGTCAATACGTGTCTCCTATGCCGCTAAAACTTGGTCCCAATGCCGTCAATACTTGTCTCCTATGCCGCTAAAACTTGGCCCCAATGCCGCTAGTACGTTGCCCCAATGCTGCTAATACGTGGCTCTAATGCCGCTAAAACGTGGCCCCAATGCCGCTAATACCTTCCTAACAAACATCCTCGTTTTGCATAGCCCAGCGATATGCAAGCCCATTAAAAGTTATAGCTCTATCTAAATTGCCGCAGTTTAAATTACTGTTACCGAGTAACGAATTTATTCTTATCAACCATGCCAAGCTAACAAATGAATAAGCAAATAGGTTACAATGGTTCATTGTTCTTCTGTAAGATTGATTTCCCGCGTAATGTATGGGTAGTTCAATGAAAGAGATTCCATTTATTTTAGGAGTTACGAGTGCAGTTATGATTTAAAATTAAAATATTTTTGCTTTAAATCTGTCATTGAAAACGAAGTCATGAGTTTGCTGTTGTGAATATTGCACGCGACTTGGGCGTAATGGTTTTGCTTTGCCTCAATAGAAGGGTTGCAGGTAAAAACGATACTAAACACAAACTTGAATATTGAGTTGAAACTTCGCGTTTTTTACGATGTCGCATCCAAATTTGAGAAGATATATTGTATTGCGTTTTTTCCTCTTGCTCAGTACAAATAGCAGAACCCCTAATACTATGTATGGATTTTAAAATTGAAAGACCGCCATCTTGGGAACGAAATTCCCGTCAAGCTGTTCAACAGTAAGTTGGAAAAGATGTTCTGCGGTGAGCATTATTCTGGATTGCAGGACATTTTTCCACACACAGAATAGACACACACACGCTTTCAAAAACCTTTTAATTTTTAGAAGAAGATGTGAGGAATTAAATTCAATTTAAATATGTTTTCCTTGAAGTTATTCTAAGACTATCGCGCTATAATCCCTTGCATGTGTGTGCATAAAAGGGAGAATTTAAAAAAAAGTGAAAACTGCTAAGTAGGGAACAACTAATCCGTTCATTAGGATTGCCTGAAAAAATTAATTCCAGAAAATGAAGCAGTTGATGAGCTATAGATGTGCAATATGCTAATGCTGAGGCAGTTATGTTCAACGTTTCGCATGTGAATATATTGCTTCGTCCAAGTTGCAGGCAGTGACACCGTATTTTAACACAATAAGAATGAGTACCAAACTCTTTCGTAACTTCAAACAGAACCAAAAAGTTGAAGTAAGGAAGCAGAGGTCATTAGATGACTGTTCCCTAGTGAGCTAGTTTCTTAGACGCAAAACATAAGAATAAAGAACGGGTGCAATGAACGTGTGAGCGTTTCTGTTTGTGTGTGTGTGTGTAAATAAATTTAATTTTCTTTCATTGTCCCCAGTGAAAGTTCTTGCTTCCAAAGAAAGTACTGTATTCAAGTCAAGAACGCACTTGCAAAATGATCACTTTCCGATTAAACGCTCATGAAAAGTACACCTACTCGTAAAATTTTAAAAATTGCGAATATTCTGCCCGGTCTTAGTTAAAGGCCGGTTACACTAGGGGACATTTTGGCCGTGAGGCGCGACACGTGTATACGAGACTCATCACTGAGGCTCATATTTGTGTGTGTGTATACGAAGTTCCCTATTCGCCACGGAAGTTGCGAGGCTCTTGAGTGTCGCGCCTCACGAATTCGATCATAGCGAATAGGGAACTTCGTATCCACACACACACAAATATGAGCCAAAATGTCCCCTAGAGTAAACGGCCCTTAAGTAATCAACCGGTTCTAAGCCCATTACGTCGGATAAATTTTACGTACCCAGCTTCAAAGCTCAGGGAACGTGTCGAATTCTTGTGGCACCGCGGTTCAAAGTTGGTCGCATCTTCGGTGCTGATATCGAAGCTCGTTCGCAAATTAATGGATGGTAGCACCTAAACTGCAGTCTTTTATGCAATTTGTAACGCTTTGAAACGGAGCTACGCTCGTTTGGCACTCAAATTTCAGTTAAAGTTTTGTCTGATTTCACTAACTACTTACGAGTCCTTGTTTATTACATGAGATAAAACACAATATACTTCGTACTCTTTAGTTTTTGAAACTAGTACACTTTTCATATACTATGGCCTTTTAATGACAGTCACAAAGACAGATAATTTTGCCGGCCTGTCACGTATTAAAATAAAACATCACGCCTGTCTCTACTTCCTTACACTTTTTGTTGCTATAAACAAATGAAATTGGCATCAGATGCAAAATGTACTTCGACTTGGAACGCGTACAACTCGATTCTCATGTATTGAGTGTTTCCACCTCGAGTTTCCAGGGCCGTGACTCTGTCTCAAATATTTCCAGCTAATCGAGCTCAGGAGAAACCCATCGGGCGCAATCGACAAGCGGATTGCCATAAGAACCACACTCAAGCCCCCAAAAAGGCAAGAATCGGACTCCGACGTCTCCGACCTGCATGACCAAATTAAAAAGGCCGAGAATGAGAAACAAGCGCACAAAAAAACTTTGCAAGAAAAGGAGCAAGAACTGCAGGTGCGTACAAGAATTTTAACCTTGATTTTTTATTTTTGTGTTGTATCTGTTAACATCTGCCCAGAAAAGTTTGCCACAGATCATTAGAGTATAGGTCCGTTTTTTAATCATGTGTAAAGGTTTGGTTTCATTCAGGGCGCCACTTTTTAACTAGATTTAATCACCTAGGTTACATATCTCATGAAAGCAGTAAAGTACCAGAAAAACTCAAAATGCTAATTTAGTAGAGAAATATCAAAATATTAATTTAGTGGGACAATGATCCATAAATTAATTATGTTACGTTGTTAGTTACGATGTTAATAATGATTGTAAAATGGTTCATGAATTAATTACGTTACGTTGTTAATTGTGATGTTAATAATAGTTGGAAAATGGTTCATGAATTAATTACGTTACGTTGTTAATTGTGATGTTAATAATAGTTGGAAAATGGTTCATGAATTAATTACATTACGCTGTTGATTTTAATGTTAATAATAGTTGGAAAATGGTTCATGAATTAATTACATTACGTTGTTGATTGTAATGTTAATAATAGTTGGAAAATGGTTCATGAATTAATTACATTACGTTGTTGATTGTAATGTTAATAATAGTTGGAAAATGGATCATGAATTAATTACGTTACGTTGTTGATTGTAATGTTAATAATAGTTGGAAAATGGTTCATGAATTAATTACTTTACGTTGTTGATTGTAATGTTAATGATGGTTGAAAAATGGTTCATGAATTAATTACGTTCCGTTGTTAATTGTAATGTTAATAATAGTTGGAAAAAAGTTCGTGAATTAATTACATTACGCTGTTAATTGTGATGTTAATAATAGTTGGAAAATGGTTCATGAATTAATTACGTTACGTTGTTAATTGTGATGTTAATAATTACATCAAATTGAGCCTTTTGCACGGCGTAATTTAACTATAAAATTCTGGTTACATTTTCCAGGTGCTGCTGCTAAGGTACGGAGACGACATTCTAGAGGAGATAGCGTCGGACAAGCTGGCTGCTGCGAAGCTTGTGGCGGCCGCTGAAGCTACTCCCGCCACCTCCGCCGTCACCACGGAACCCAGCAGAAACTTTGTCGATTTTGGCTGGGAGGGTGAGTGTGACGCAGTTCATTGATCACCTTGTTCATGAATGTTAATTTTGTGTTCAAATGAAAAGCTACTTTTCATGAAAAAAGCTCTCAAATTTAGTTAATAAAGTGGATGTAGTGAACTTTTAGGTGACTGCTTCTCTCAATTATTGTCAAGGCTGTTTTTTCACATCCAGTGATCAAGTTATTCATGAATGTTAGTTGTCTGTTCAGGTACTGAAGACCTACTTCTCAAAAAAGCTCTTAAATTTAGTTATCGAATTGCATGTAGCAAGCTTTAAGTGACCCATTTTGTCAGTTATAGTCGTGGCTGTTGTATCACGTACGATATCATTAAGCCACTTACTGAATGTATGTTTTCCCTTCTCCAGCTCCGTCGGGCCCAGAAGTGTCGGATATAGCGGAGGAGACGTCGCTGTGCTCAAGTCACAATGACGAGTATGTGACTTCCCACCCTCCTCTCACTACTCTCATCACATCCACCACCTCCATACACCACACCCAGCCTTCAACTCACAGCAATGCTCTATCGCAGCACTCCAATAATGACAATTCGGCCGAGGTTTCGGTCTGTGCTCCGCCTCATTCATGTCCAGAAAGCTCAGAATCTCCTCAACCTAACCTTAACTCTACCACTTCTACAGAACTTGTTAACTCGGCCTCCAAAGACGAAGATCTAGAGCGTGGTACTCGGTTAGTTCAATTCCTTTCGTCTCTTTCCGTAGTTTTCCTCCACCTATATTGGAAAAGTACTAACACTTGGAGCAAAAAGGCACTTGTTAAAAATTTTAACTGATTTAGCTGTAGTCCATGCGTAGCTTGGCTTGGTTCTGTAGCTTGATATTACCATGGTGCCTGATTCCGTCTAAGCCTGTGAACACGTCTTTTCGATCCGGCCGCAGCGACCGCTTGCTCAATACGTGACTTGCCTCCCTGCTTGCACATTTCTAATCAAGTTCTTCCATTGAACATGAGACACATTTTCATTAGCATTGCATATTCCATCTGACACGCACGTTTTTTTCATAAATTAAGAGATACCTGGTTGAAGAGTACTGACACACTACATCTCTACTAGGACAAGTTTTTTTTCTTCATTAGCTGTTGAAGCTTATGGATTCTATTACGGTCCCATGCGCTTCAAAGTTCAGTCTTAAGTAACTTATAGACATTTATAAATGTAATGCAATTTCATACTTTTATCAAGTACCAGCACATTGTATTTTTCCATTCCGTGAATCTGTTTCCCGTGTTTGAACTTTCTAACTCTTAAGCTTTTTTCTAGACCATTTCTTACTGCATCCTTCCTTCGGTTAGACCGTATGGTGCTCCTGTTATGAATTATTAAGTGCATTGAAACTCGACTTTAAATCCTACCTTCGTGCCAATAAGTCTGCAGCGCAAAGGCCCACGAAACCATTCCTGCATGCATATGCTACGGGGTCCTTTACGTGACAGCTTTGTCCTGTGTGCAATATTCTCTATCTCGTATTAAAGCAACGCGTGACTGACTTGGAGGCGAAATGGCCTTCTTTGTCGCCCCGCATGAAGCCTACCATGCTTGTGTATTCTCAACACGCGACCAGTCTCCAACACCGCCATGCTATATACCTCCTCAGTGCTCTCGATAATAGCTTACTTTTACCTTCGTTTTGGTCCGACGAGTTCTCTCACATTAATTCTTAATGATAACTTGAATCTCGCTTGTTCTTACTTGAAGGTGTGAATAGTGTACATTTATGAATTGTAAATCGTACTTTTGTTCATAATAAATAGTGCGAGGAAAAATGCAAAACCATTTCCAGCAGATTTTTTCTAAATCGTTGTTGCTTCATTTCTAACTGAAGTAATTCATTCTCTGGTAAGTTAATTGAGCGATTTTAACTTGAAAACTGGCAGCTTCTGTAAAAGGATACTGGAATAAATTAAGAGATTTAAATGATTTGCACGAGTAATGTTCTATGACTATGTTCAAAAATTTTCTAATCAATTTGAAAATTTAAATTTAAAGCTTCTTCCATAACAATGTATGGAAACTGCAATAACCGAATAATTTACGAATTACATTCGACTCACGTCAGTTGAATTGCAATATCACTGAAACAAAAATACTTCGCTCTAACAATGGCGCTTTTCTAATGTGAAACTCACCTCAACGTCTTGCAAGGCACAGATATTTTATGGTATTATCATTTCTCTGTACTATTACTATTACTTCTCAACCCAAAGCGATCATCCTTGGGCTTTTTAAAACGATCATTAAGATTGCTCAGCACCTAGAAGCGGTAATTATGAATGCTGCGGCGTGTTCTCCGTGTTAAAGAGTCTTGTGGAAACAACTCAAACTCTAAGACTTTACCCGAAAAAACAACCAGGTAAAACAATCCCGAACGAACATTTTACCCATGGCTCGCACCTCACCCGTGCTATGCGACAGAAGTCCGGAACTTCTCACACTCTGCTGGCTACGACCTCTGAGATTCCAATCAATTTCAAATTTTTAAATTTCATGCGTTATTCCTCAAATTCGGTGTTTGCTGGTGATTCCCATCAGTAAAAGAATATCAACGCCACGTAGCGATTAATTATTGAAAATGTGTTTTTAATATCACTAATTGATTTTTAAAAGCCGGAAAGCACTCATTTAGAACCATCATGTTGTTAATATTTTATTTAAAATTTTACTCTTTGTATTTCAAAATATGTAAATATACCTTTACTCCTTGTTCTACAGAACTGTTTTTAGTTGTTCTGATTGCATGTGATCTCTAAACAGAACTGCAGATACAAGAACCTTGTCTTTTCCAGGGATCCCTAACGTGTTCTGTATGCTCTCCGACTCAAGAATTTCTGCAGCATTTCGTACTATCGTTGTCTTTGTTCTTTTTTAACGCATGCATTCTTTTGCTCAAGAATTATATTTGTATTGAGCTACAAGTCAATTGATTATTTGAAAATCAAATAGTTACCTCTTGTTAAAATCTCTCAACCTGATAACCTTATATTGCATCTTAATATTTAATTTTACCATCCGACAGCGCTCTTAAAAGGTTGCATTCTGAGTGATTAATGTAATACGAATATTTAACTAGGATTTTTCCCTTTCTTGAACCAATGCCTGCGCCATGCTCATTTAAGAAAAAAGTGACTGGCAAAGACCTCCTTGTTATCAATTGCCCAAATTTCGAAGAACACCGAGTGAAGTTGTATTGCCTTTAGCTCCTTTGTCATATGTTCTGCTATTCCAACAATTTCCTCGAAAGTTTCCTCAATTACCTCAAATTTGTTGTTTCAATGGATTGGGTTGAAGATAGTCTACTTTTGATGTAGTTACGGACTTCTCTATCGAAATTAATGGAAGCTGAATCGAATCAATGCCTGTCCTGGACTTGTTCGTAAAGTAGGTTGGTGTTCTGCTCGAGTTCAGGTGAAAAATTATGCATCCCGCCTAAAATGACGTAGGTTTGACACTTTGACCGCGATGGGTTAAACCGAACCTCAATTTTTAACTCAAATTTAAAGTGAGTTGTTATAAATATTGAAAACAGCAAATATTATCGATCGTGCCTTCATTTAGCTATGATTAAGTATTTATAGAAATTGAATTTGGGACTACTGGTCGGTCATCAGCATTACGAAAATTCCCTCCGTGTACACCGACGGCTAACATCGCAACCAACGTGTCAAAAAAATCACTTCCTGATAGCTGTGAGTGTGTTGAAACCCTTTTAGATTATTTTAAATTGAAATCTAGTAAATGCGCGCTTCATTTACTATGATCAAAATTTATGGATTTATACTTTTCAGGAGAGATAACTGTCTTTTTGATGACAAGAAGCCCTTTTAGCATACCCTTTTATGTTTCTCCCACACCAAAAAGGTTGCAATTGTGTTAGAAATAGAGGAAAGAGATTCTTCTCACTTCCGCAGCTTGAAGGTGTTTTTTGCTGATTTGAAAGAATCTTGAACATATGATCTTCTGGAGCCAAATTTTGGAACAATTTCTATCGTTCGAAGCAGCATAAGCTCGTCTGTTGACTTGATAACTCGCAGTCGTGATACATTTCCTCGCTAAAATCCTCAAGTTTGGGATTTTTTCCAATAAAATTGTTGCGATAAGCATCTGAACGCCCTTAAGGGTAGCTAGATGCTGCAAGCTTAAATTCTGCCCTAAAACAAGCTTCATTTTGAAACAACAAAAGACGCATTGTAGCCAATTCAACAAAAAAATAAGCTGCTGGCAGTTCCACTACGACGTAAATTACGCAGTCAACTGTTCCGCCACGCACTCTCAAATAGGAACGCCAAATTGGTCTGGAAATCTAACCTTTTTATGGGTACTCAAATTTTGTTTGCGCATCCGAAAAACTGTAATAGTAAAACGATAATTGATATTTTTATCTCTGAGTTTAGGAAATTACATTGCTTCGAGTCACCTGATGTTTGTCCACTAGAGCTACAGTACAGTTAGTTATTTATTCATTTGTAAGTACAAGCTGAATTTAAAGGTAGTAGTCGGCTTTGTGCTGCAAAATCTGTGAGTTCTCAACGTTATCATCGATCAGTGTACATATTGGATGTCTCATGAACGTTCTAATTTTTGGGGGCATTTTTCAGTACAAAATTCAGCAACTGGATTCGCCAAAATGTAAATATTCTAATTAAAAATCTAATTTAGAGGCAACTTCAACCAACCCATCCGCTTTTAATTTGTTTTCATTACTCCTGAGTGCACTTATAAACTGTAAATAATAATTTTGTTAAATTCCCGTTTAATTCATTCAACTTTCAGTCCGAATAATACCGAAAGAAACATTGTGAAATTTATCAATTACGGTTGAAATATATATCAGACTTTCAGTTATATACTCATCTATCTCTGCACAAACTTCCACCATTGTGTTATATTACATAGTCAAAAAAGTGCCCAGAAGGCAAATATTGAATATTGATAGCCCTTTAAGTTGCGGCTGATCGGTCCGTATCTCAGAGCAAAGCTTCCTGTCGAAGCAGCGACAAGTGCTGGCCCCACGCCAAGCACTAATGCGCCCGGGAGCCAGCACCTCAATATCACGTGTTCCGCTTGAATTTCAGCAGCCGGGGCGTATCGTTCATGTCACCATCCCAGACGCCGAGAGACATCAGTAAGAGCGTGTCCTTCAGACTAGAGTCCGGTTACGCCAAGAGTGAGAGCGAAGTGGAGTCCATTCCCATGCAGGACATCCTGCCTCTGCCGCCCCTAGCGCCGGCCTCCGCCCCTCCGGAGCCCGCACCTGCTCTCCCCCCGCGACGCAAGACTCAGGTTGGTAAATTGCATCGCAGGTCACTGCATCGTAGGTTGCTGAATCGCAGGTTGCTGCATCGACTGCATCGCAGGCTGCTGAATCGTAGGTTTCTGTATCGCAGAAAGGGTTGCTGCTTTGTGGAAACAGTTGCTGCCTTGCAGAAGTGATTACTGCTTCGTAGATGCAAATGTTACCGTGCACAAATGATTACATAATTGTAGACTTGGTCACTTGGAAACAGATACTTTTACCTGGTAGATTTAAATGTTAGCTTGTAGAAATGGTAACTAACTCGTAAACGAGGTTATTATTTCGTAGAAATGAGTACTGCCTTGTAGATGTAAGTGCTACCTTACAGAAATTGGGACTGCCTTGTAGATGAAGTACTACTTTACAGAAATTGGGACTGCCTCGTAGATGAAGTACTACTTTACAGAAATTGGGACTGCCTCGTAGATGAAGTGCTACCTTACAGAAATGATTACTGCCTCGTAGTCCCGGTTCTGCCTTATAGAAGCTGTTTTTACCTCGGAAAAAAGCTTACTCCTAGAAGATTTTACTGCTTCGTAGAAACCATCACGTAGAAACAGATGCATCTGCGTATGAAAGCTCACTGCCTCGTAGAAACGTTTCTGCTTCGTAGAAATGATTGGTTCTCCGAAAAAGCGACTACGGCCTTGTTAAGACTATTACTGCTCCGTAGAAACAGTTATTGCTTCGTGGCTTGATTGATGTTTCGCAAACATCAGTGATACTTCAGAGAAAATGTTCCTGAGCATCAACACTGAGAGCAAGCGCCGCAATAACATCTAAAGTCTGCGTTCAGATTTACATCGGAAGCAATGAACGGATAGTTCCAAGTATAGGGCAAATTATTTTCGTGATCCAATTCTGGATTCCCAACGTCTTACAATATGTTAAGAAATCGTAAGCCGCACCAGTGTTGAGCTAAATTTAATTTTGAACCATGACACGTGTGTGTTCTTTAGTTATTCGCAGAACTGTGCTTGTGGTATTTTTCCGGTAATATCGCACGATCAATAGCCGTTCTGAGAACGTAATTCAGGAACTTCAACTACGCTTCACTGTCTTGATTTCAACGTTGTTTGAGTTGAACTCAAGTCTAGTTAAACTTCAGTATATAGGTGGTTTTATTTCTTGAGATATGTTGAACGTTATGTGTTTTTCAATGTAAGCGTTTCATAAGACTTGCATTACCTTTTCTCGGTTTTCAACAGGAGAGAATGCCCTCTATAACATCACTGGGCTACTCAGCAGGGTTCTGTCACGATTACAATCCTGGTTTAATTCAGCGGGAAATACAAATGGGGAGCTTGGACAACCCGCCTCTACCGCCCCCTCGCATGGAGCAACCTATGTACCCAGCTCCCCAGTACCCACCAGTAGTCATGAACCAGCAAATGCCACTAGAAATGGACACAACCTTGGATCGAAGACTGCCGTACGGGTTTGTATCAACGGAGTCCATGGCTCCGCCGGAGGCTCGATTATCAATGAGAAGCGAGCCCGACTACCACTATAACGAACACGGAGTAATAAGCTGTCAGCGAATCCATGAGGGAAGAAGAGAGTCACGAGGCAATGAGTTTCCATTAAAGCTTCCACTAGGGACGAGTCGACTGGAGGAAAATCCATGCCCTGACAATTATTCTCAAGTGCCTCGTAATGTGTATGTTCCATTGAATAATCTTGAAGAAAGAACTAGTTATCAAGCGAGACGCCCGCCTGACCTAACCATCGTGAATAACACCTTGTCTGGACCCGCTTCTGTGGTTCAAAAAAACAGCAATATTCGAGCAAATATAAATCCTATGCCCAGAGTACCCTCATCCCGTAGAGCGAGCGAGCCACCCCATCTGATTGGTGCGGATTCATACCGTATTCGGAACCGTTCAAATGAAGAACTAAATCCCCGTATCCCGACTTGTGAAACGGACTTCGAGCACGACTACAAAGAAGACTGGTCCAGAAGAAGAGACATTGAGGAGCGAGAAACAGCTAGAAGCATATCGCGTTCTCGATTGAGAAGGGACAGCTTTGGGGAAGTCGTGTCTCGTCGATCACCATCGCAGGACTCTCTGGGTATATCTAGAGGAAGTCGAAGTTCCCCGCTACTGGACAGATCACAACTCGACGAGCCGTCAAGAGATCGTTACACGCCGGCACACGATACCTGGAGTGTAACGGGGCCTTCATCTCGAGCTTCCCCCACGCATGACAGCCCTGAACATCAGGTAATTATTAATTAGCAGACTGTCTTCCTGTTTTAGCACTGCATGTTACACTTTGTCTTCATGAAGTTTAAGTATTGTGTAAGGTAAAGAAAAGGGAAGTTGTTGTTTGGAGTATAAGAGAATTATAGTCCCTTCAGTCACTTTGAGCATCATCTCCTGCATAAGTAACCCTATTGTCACGAAATCTATCTTCATTGAGTTATAAAGGCACTCTCCATATTCTTCATCTGTTAAATGACGCCGTGGTAGTCAAACCGCTCAAACACTTCTGCTTGAGAGTAATCACAGAAGCTCATCAATAACGAAGACTGAAACGAACTTTGCTCCTTACATAAAATTCAAAAAATTTGTACGCTCTTCGAACATTCTCTAGGACGGGGGCTCGAATTCTGTCCCAAAATAAGCTTTCCACTGGAGTTTCAACTTAGTTGCAGCCAATACACACATAGGACTTAGGGATTTCCCACACTTTAATTCTTAAGTAATGCAATTGTCATAGAAACAAGAATTGTTGAATCCAGCCATGATTTTAGTTCATTGCCTCTTAACTGCTTTGAATTAACTCCTAGGGGAAACATGATTACAAGGCTACTGATGAAATTGTTATTTTCTAATGGATTATTGATCTTCGTCGAATTAAATTCTACTGTTTAAATCAAACTAAACTCTTGAACTTCCTAATGTGAACGAAAATTAACTAATTAGATGAAATCTCATGTAGTTGTGGAAATCTCGGTAATGCGGTCTTTTTTTCAGTTCTAAGATTAATTCTACTGACAATTGTAAGTCTTGTTATGGGTTCACTTCTTGGCCAACTTTCACAAATATTTTCATATGTTTTCTAAAACTAAAAGTCGCACTGGTTCTATTTGTAGGATCAAATTTTTTTTAGCAGAAATGTCGACGATACTTTATTTTTATTTCGTTACAAAACGCACATGAATTTTTTTTATATCTCAACGGTAAACATCTAAACATTAAAATTACTAGTGAATTAAGAGGAGATAAAAAGATACATCATTCGGAGTGTTTGGTCACTCTGAACCGTGATAAATTCGGAATTTCAGCTTCCTGTGCGAACTTGTTCTCTGACTTGGGCATTATAGTATTTACAGATTTCTTTTTATTGGTTCCTTTTTCAATTTCGAGGATAGGCTGCCTCTGCCCACCCCTCCTTCTTTGGTTTATAAATATTGCTGTTCACATTGTGCATCGGAGTATGTTGGCGTAACCACACGTGCTCTTCAGACTAGAGTGGTGGAGCACAAGGGGACCAGTGTCCGAACTGGTGTCTAATTAACCTGTTCACCTCATTCAGCAGTTAGGGACCAAGCAGAATCTTGTGATACGTTGCCCTATTCTAGTGAGTTCGCAATGCATAGGCACTGATGAAATGTTTAGGACCTTAAAAATTTTAGAATCTTCATTTAATTTTAAAACTAAACCATATCTACAACAACCAGGAAAGTTGCAGATCTATTGAATACAGTAAGGTCATAACATCATTTGTAGATTTTTGCTTCAGTTTTTCAAAGCGTTTTTCTTAAAAAAGTCTTAATTTTTAATTTTCTTAAGTTAAATTTCGTGAATTTTACATTTTTCAGAAATTCTTTGCTGCTGATATGTGTCAACCTAAAACATGTTTAATAATAAATACTTTTTACTCGTTTATCCCTGTCCATATTTTTGCGTTACATTCTTCCTTTGCTGATATTACATTCACAAGACTTACCAGTAGAACAGTTATGCAGTTCATGCTCCATTCTTTTCTGGTTGTATGGTCAAGCGGTTGAAGGATTCAGAAATTCATACATTTGTAATCTCCCTTATACTTTCTCAGTGATAAATATCAGCATGAAAACTTCTCCTTACATTAGCATCAAACAGTGTTTAAGTTTAAGCAAACACTAAGAGCAATAATCCATTCAGAGATAACAATTTCATTAGTAGGCATTTGGGCAAGTGATCTTTATTCGCTCAGTCCTCAGCGTGTAAAAGCTCTCTCATTTTTCATCAACAAACACTGCTCAGTATTTATTGGTAGGCATTTGGCTTACGATCTACAGTCTCTGGGAACTTGAGTAGAATATAAATTAATTGCAAGTATTTGCACTGGTGCAGTGGGTGTCGGGGGGCGATGGCGGGCGCGCCGCTTCGGAGGAGAGTCTGGCGACGATGAGCAGCCGCGGCAGCATCTACAGCGTCACTTCGGCCCGCAGCGACGCCCTGCCGCGCCGCCACTACAGAGCTGCCAACGCACGCGCGGTCAGTCTATGTCTTGGTTACCCGGTGCATGCGCGCTCAGTCTCACTGATGTCTTGGTTACTCGGCTCACGCGCGTTCAGTATCACTAATGTCTTGGTTACTCGGCTCATGCGAGGTCAGTGTCACTAATGTCTTGGTTACTCGGCTCACTCGCAGTCAGTCTCACTAGTGCCTTGGTTACTCGGCTCACGCGCGGTCAGTCTCACTGATGTCTTGGTTACTCGGCTGATGCGAGGTCAGTCTCACTAATGTCTTGGTTATACGGCGCACACGCGGTCAGTCTATGTCTTGGTTACTCGGTGCATACGCGCTCAGTCTCTCTAATGTCTTGGTTACTCAGGTCACGCGCGGTCAGTCTATGTCTTGGTTACACGGCACACGCGCGGTCATTCTCACTAATGTCTTGGTTACTCGGCACACGCGCGGTCATTCTCCCTAGTGCCTTGATCACACTCTTGTCGCAAGTCACACGAGTGACTTGCTTACACTCTTGCCACACGCGCGGTCAGTCACATCAAACCCTTGGTTACACCCTATTCAAAGAAGAACAGGGATCGCCTCAGAGGGAGTTTTGAAAAACGATCGAAGGGAAGGCACGCGTTAGGAAAGACGCTTCATGACCAACGGAAACAAATGGGAAATTTATATGTCTGGCTTATTATGTCCCTTGTATTTCCATTTAACATTGATTAGAGTCTTTTGGATAAGTTGTAGAAAAACCTACATTTAGATTCAAAATTTATAAAAAATAGATAAGTAAAAGTATTCATTTATCTGATGCTCTATATCCCTTATGATATGACACACCCATTGGATGTGACTTTTTCATTTGGCTGTATTAGCGAGAAAAAACAAGAATACATTGTGAAAGAAAGTGAGGAAGGATTCATCTGGATGGCCTTTTCTTGTCCGCACTTATATAATGGGAACTCTTGGTTACGTGACATAGTGCAGGGAGGACAAAGGCTTTGGTACTCGTATTAAAATTGTTATGTGATGTTTATATGCTTTCAATTTAATCCAATCTTGTTATTTTGTTATGCTCTCACCGGTATTTATCGTAATTCTGTAGTTGTGATTCTACTTTCTAAACTTAAAATTTTTTAGTTTGTTGTTAAAATTTTGTTATCTTCTGAAGATGCTGATCAACATAATCACATTTATGACAAATAAAAACTTTATACCAAACACATTGGAGAAACACAAAGCAACTAATACTTATCGTCCACTTGAACACGTTTAACCCTAAACAAAGCATTTAGTCTTCTGAGTAGAAATTTTAAACATTTTCTGAACCTTTGAGAATACCAATACTATTGAACTTAGATTCCAGAATCAATAGCTCTGAAAAATATTTCAGCAGTTGCTGTGGACGATTTATATAGGACGATGATCCGAGAGATTCTGCGATTGTTAAACTTCTCAGAATCCTAACCTCACTCTTTTAAAACAGTTTCCAACAAACACCACTAATTGCCCAATTTTCAATGTTTGAAAAGTTACTTTCAAATAATATCTTTGAATGGCGTCAAATCGTGCCGATAACTACGCTCTGGCTTGACTTCGGCGTCCATCAGTCATATTCACCAATGTCTCCAGTACAAAAGGCCTTGTGTTTACTCTGTTCAGCTTGGCTCATATGACATTTTATGACCACTATTAGACATCTACTTCAATATTCAATTCTCATCTAACAAAAAAATACGCATAAAACTCAACAATGCATTATTCCAACGTCAAATTCTGTTGCGTCATTCCAGCTGCGAATTTGACTACGTTTGTTCCACAAATGTTGAAGTGTGTCATATTTGTGATTATGCCACAAGGTGCGATTTTAGTTATATTTCCCCCCTGTGTTGTTCATTAGAACTATTTCAAAGTTTGAAATCCGAGATAATAATTTCACAGATAGTTATTAACTATAAAACTTACAAATTGGGGCAAAAAAAATAGAAAGTTCCAGTTCGTTCATATGTAGCTGCTTTATCAACCTATATATCTTCGCACAGGGTTGTATAGCTTTTCCAATTTTATGCATGTCGTCCAATTTTACAAAAATAAAATTAAAGAAGAAGTTAATGTTATGATTATAAGGAAAGGGACTGTTTATCCAAACAATGTACGTCACCGTAGGATTACCGCTCACAGCGTAAGTTTTTTACGACTACTTCCCAATGGTACGTGTAACCTATGAAATCTCATTTGGAAATGAGAACCGCTCGTAGCGTAGCCAAGTTGCCAAAAACTCTTTCTGCCAGCTGCACTGCTACGACAAAGTAATTGTTATGTTATCCATCCCCTGATAATCATTTGATATTCATTTTTTAAAACATATTACCAGACGCGAATAATATCCATCCAATAATGATCATTTGAAGTTATTTTCATATTGTGTGTTGTCAGACGCACATAATTTCTATTCTCTAATGATCATTTGGTGTTCGCTTTATAAAATGGGTTTCTAAACGCGCATAATATCCATCCCCTAATGATAATTTGGTGTTCATTTTTATAAATGTGTCTCCAGACGCGCCCGAATCCCCTCCCCCACCTCCCACCGTTTGTCCTCAACGGGGAAATGGCCGACTCAGTTGCCTCATCCGACGACATAGCGAACCCTCCAGCAAGGGGCTCATCCCGGGGTGAGTTGTGCTTCATTTGCATGCAGGTGAAGTTTGAAAATGTGCTTCATCATCATCGGCGTATCCAAGTTATTGAATATTGCGTCTGCGTTGAAGTTTTTTTTCGTTCCGAGGTGACTTCCTACATATACTGATCTTTAAACCAAAGTATTCATCGAAGGAAATAACTATCTAAGCTTTGAGTAGGCACAATGTTGCAAAAAACTTGCCAAATTACCCTCGAGCAATGACAGGAAAGTTGGATAAAAGGCGTAGCATCAACGAGAAAACTCATCTTTGAATTTGATGGTCACACAAATGCATGACCTTGTTTTTTTTTGTCAGCAGATAGGGCGAATTGGTTTGATTCTTTTACCTTTTTTATGACATTACCTAGCAGTAATTCTGTACTTGTAGAAATGACATCATGCTGTTTGCAACGGTGTGGCTAACAAGTGACTGGCAAGAAATTTTATGATTATTAAGCCTTTGAAATTTCATGATTGCTGGAGCCTCTGAAATTGCATAAATACTGGAAGCTCTGAAATTGATCCTTTAATGAAGTCAAACCTCCACGCTCTTAACAATACTCGCAAGTTCTTTCGGAAATAAATTTAAATTCCTGTTTGTAAGATCATCCACAATGATTGTTTCTTATTTGTTAGAGTAAACACTGAATTATGATGAGACACGACGATATGAAGAATTGCGTCGACAGTTCTCTAAAACAGCATATTTTCATTTATGATTACGGTACAATGAACACTTTGCAATGTGAATGTTATGTTTCTACCTCTTCGCACTCCGAATTGTGCAATATTTCTCACTTATGGAGATTTTTAAAATGATTTACCATTTGCGTCTTGTAGGTTATATTCTAATCATCAGGAATCAGTAGGATATCATGGCACAAATGTAAAATAAAAAATAGAACAAATACACCGTTTCTACATAATTTCACTTGTCATTTTGGATGTATCTGACACTGCGAGTAATTACTTGAACAACTGTCATTAACAATTGCTTATTCGAGCATTTGCCCTTCCTGTCATCGAAGACATGGCATTTTAGGACATTTAGTCTCTTTCGTACAGACGGATAGCAGTCCCACACCTTACTTACCATACATCAATCTGAGCCATTCCTGACTTCGTGGGAGAAACGCATCAAATTACTTGTTGTTCTATTGAGCCCTGTTCTTTCCATTCCAAGCATTTTTGCTACTGCTTAAGTTATTCCTCCATGGTCTATTAGTAACTGTGCTTTTGATACTCCCTTAACCAGTGATATTATTACTTTTCTTGTAAAAATTCCGCAGTTGAATATTTCAAGGTACAATTATTGAGAATTGAAATATTCTGAAGTTTTTTTTTTAGAGTTTTGTCAATTACACCATTTGATATTAAAATAACCTCGCATCGTCGTTTTCAGTATGGTCACTGACTAGGCTTGGTAGCTCTAAGTCCATGCATTTACGTAACCGCTTTCGTATCACATTCGACGAACAGAACCAATGAGCCTTCACCGGACATCGAGCGAGCCCCACTACAACTTCGAGCACCTGGAGCTGGAGAACAGACTAGCGGATCCGGTCTTTATACTGGAACAGCAGAGACAAATGGAAGGTCGAGGAGGGACGTTGGCGATGGGCGGCACCTTGCCAAGACATCACCAACACTTTCAAGATCCGACGAACGACTACCAACTGGGCAAGGGCCGTGGTATGGACGGCTCAGGGGTGTCAGGATATACTTCGTCACTCCGGGGCAGATCTTTCTCCGGGACCCGCACGAGAGCGACCACGAGCTCAGTGGCGGCAGCTCTCATGGCATCCAAAGTCCGTAATGTGTCCGACAACGCCCTCGACCACAGCACTTCCATCTTGCCAATATTTCAGAAACTTTTGAGTGAGAGACACCGCGGAGTTCAATCTGGTAGAAGAGACTGCGCTATGTCATCTTGTCCCAACATTACAATTAAATGTGACATCGTGGAGTATCTATGATGTGACTCATCATATATTGGCATCGGTGCACATCCATTTACTGCCTATTCTTTAATAAGAAAATTTGTTACGTCCACGCAGGTCCTTTTCGGGTCAGTGTGGATCTCATGTGGAATTCTGTTATCCGTGAAATAGCAATGAAGGGGTACTGTCGTATCTGATCGGAATGTTGCTCAAACGATGTCGTTCATACGTGGGAGGTTACTGTAAATAACTTTGCATTTATTGTAAAGTAAGATTAGTTTAGCAATAAGAGAAAGAAGAAATTATGAATGGCTATAATATGTTTACCTTTCAACACTGATCTTCACTTGTTATTTTCTTGTGTCATGTTATAAAGATGTTTCTCGTTCAAAAGCCTAGGATTGTTGTGTGTGTTTTTGCTAAATGTGATATAAGAGGTGCTTCATCACATCCCCGTAGTTTGTAAGCCCCAAGCCCTTCTGTGCAAGTCTCCCTATCTAATGACGACCTCTTTTCTCACATCTCTCTTATAACTCTGTGGACATCGATGATGGATATCTCGTGTGGGCGAGTTAGAACAGGAAGCGGTTCTAGAGGAAAGTGAACACAGGGCGCGCAGCCAACACTAGGTGTCATTTCGCAACTGGGATGGGAACTACTCTATCGTTTTTTACTATTAAACTGATTTTCTCATTTTAGGGTCAAATATCAGTGGCTTTATTGATAACTCACCCGAGACACAAAACAGTATTAATACCAACGTGGAGTGGTGTCTGGCGAGACAATTGTTGCATCACTGCAGAACTAAGAGCGGCTTCTGAAACACTGCACAGAAACTCTCGCATTGATGAACTAATGTCCCTAGAGATACAATGACGTCTCTCAGCTAGAGTGTATTTTCTTCCTATCGTGTTAATTACAAGCAAATACTCATCTTTATCCTGATTTGGAAAATACTTTACAAATTTATCGCTCGTTTTCATCTGTAAATAAATTACCAAACGTTTTTCAATAGGTATTTCGATTTTTAAACGTAAAAGTACACCTAACATACAGCCTGAGCTGTCATGAGAACGAGTACATAAATGCAAAAAATTCAATCAGACGAGGTGAGTGACGGTAAAATGCTTAAAGAGCTGAGTAAATTCATGATGACTCAGATAGTGTAAAGGGGAAATTTTTCAATTATTCATATATTTTGTTTTGTGCTTGCTATGAAAATAGACTGAAATGACGCTCGTTTCCTGTACTTTTGAATTACCTCTTTAAATCATTCACTTACTGCAAACCAAAAAAGTTTGGCATATCATGATTTCAAACTATAATCGATACTTAAATTTACAAATCATGATGATTAAATATGAATGGAATAGTTGACGTTTTGCATAACGTCGTTTTAAAATATGAATTTAAAGTTTTGTCTAATGCGAATCATAATGTTTGGTACATTTTAAAAATGTAATTTTTTGCTCACTAGGAATGACGTTGAAATATAAAAACACCCTGAGCATTTTGAGGTATTGGAATTGTGAAGGAGCTGAAATTTTGGATGTTCTACAGAACAAGTGATTATCTAGAATAGATGAAATGTCGCACAAATGACCAATGTTTTAGTAGGCTTTCTTCTACTGGGGGAAACAGTTGAGCATGACTGACTTTTGTATCAAGCGATCAACAATACTATTGTTAATTAATGATTGCCACTCTATAGCATACTTGTAACAGACAAACAGTCAGTGTGTGCTCAGAATTAAATAGCGACATCAACATTAAGCTAATACCAAGATTCGATTTTTCTTGTAATTGAAAAACAAATTTTTCATGATGTGTCCGACACTTGAGGTCTGATTTATTTTCAATAAAATGATTGATAACGAATAAAGAAGGAACTCAATGAAAAAGACTGAATCAATTTTTTCAATACAACTTTCAGGATTTTCTGCCATAAAAAATTAGCTGTGAGAGAATTAGCGCACAAACTGGAGCAGAATCTGCTTTCTGCGTCCATTTATTCAAAAAAGTAAACCTATTATAAAGCTCAAATAATGTACTCAAGAAGAAAAATTTTCTCTTTATTCAGTACATTCAAAATCCAGAAAACAAACACAGTAGCTAAATGGTAAAAATGTTCATGTTTCCCATCATTTTTTCCGCTAGTTATCAATTTTCTTCTTCAAAATCGGATCATTTTAAAGGTCTTTTCCGAAATTTTTGGTTCTTCTTTAAACATTGTCTTGTATTCAAACCAGCATATCTTATTCTCTACTTGCGTGCTTAAAATGAATTTACAAACCTAATTAATATCCAGAATGCGAACAACTGTTCTGCGATGTGCATTCTATCACTGCTCAATTTGACCAAATAATCTCGTTGAATGAATATCTCTAGTTTTATGATGGCTATAAAATCATGCCCATAATTTCACGTTTTAACGACTTGGTAAAGAATTTCTCACCCTAGCTGAAAGAATGCAACTTTAATGTAAAGGGACCGTTTTTTAAGCAGAAACTGATGGTTAGGAAACTGCGGGAAAGACGCTCTCTCAAACGTGTTTTTCCAAAACGAGCATTTGAAAGCATTACTTGTCAGAATAACTGGTGTAAGCGACCCATCAAAAGGGGCGACCCTCAATATAGTTTATTATAACGCGCAATGCATTCATGATTAACAATCAACTGCATGGAAAAATTATAAACAATAAATAAGGCAAAGTCTGTTGCCAACAAGCAACTCGTGTGTCTCTATCTAATACCTAAACAGTTATAAGATAGAAATAAACAGGTAAAAGACTGAGAACGCGTCACTCCAAAACCATTTCTCCCTTATCATTTGTTCAGTGATATCTGTTTCCCGTGTTTTCGTTCATTCATTAGTAAAATGCTCAGTTTTTGAATCATATGGAAATTTTTGCAGAAAATCAATCCGATGCTGAACCCAACATTTTTAAATGAAGCAATTGAACTAATGTTTTAATTCACATTCAGAGTTATTTTATGAAACGTACGTGACCATTTTTAAATTGGAAGCTTTCGAGGTACAATTCCGAACAAAACTAACGTGTGCCAACATGCTTCTCAGAAGTGGCTAGAAAATCAGGCAGGATATCACACTTGTTACATGAAAATGTTTTGTTTCGCTGTAAATGTCCTCACGATAGTCTGTTAAAGTTTTAACGTCATTCGCCAATGAAATTAACACGCAACGAGCTTTCTTGTTCGACACCAGATGTTAGAACAAGAAACTAAAAGGCTCACCGCTTATGGATCAACTTGACTTCTTTCCTTGAGACTTTCTCTTCGATTTATTTTGAGTTGTGTCTCCTCAGTTGAGTCGAGGTTAAATTATTGTAAGCTGTCACGGAAGCACGACAGCTCACAAGCCGGCGACTTAGCAGAAACTTCCATTGTTTACTTACCATTTCAATTTGATGATGTCCTTCTTTGGGGTCTCATTCACAACATTTCACTGTTTTTCTGTCATTAACCATGCACTTGATTTGATTGCAATGTATCAACGTCACTGGGCTTGTACATCGTGCAGACAAAAAACTTGTTAAATTCAATCGTATTTACTTTAAGTTTATCGTTTTGTTTTTCATTTGAAAATTCTGTTCGCCATGATTTATAACCTGCTTTATCATACTCATTAAAGAACATTTCAGATCACTAAATGTACCTTCGATTATTGAATGCTAGCGTTTCATATCAGCACCCTGACAGTGGAGCAATCAAAGTCGATATCTTCAGGAATTAAAAATGACGAAATATTTAGGAATTACAAAGACTTGGAGGGAAAAGGTACATGGAATTCAGAGGCGAAAAACCGCAATTACGATTTCTTTGAGAATCACGGAAACTTGGAGCATAAAAGTACATGAGGTTGACTGATTGCCCTGAAGAATTATTAAGACCTTGAGCATAAAAGTACATGGGGTTGACTGGTGACACACGGACAACAAAGGCGTCTCAATTCAGAGGAAGACTTCGGAATGGCGTGAGGTGGCTTGCGGTGCGCTCTGGGGAAGTTCGAGCCCTTCTTCTGAGCCTCACTTGCGGCCGCCTCCCATGGAGACTGGAGCACAATCATTTTTCCTACTTCATTTAGCTTCCTAGTGCTAAGATCCCTTGAACCCCTGCCAAAGTGTTCGCTTACGAGCTGTGACCATGAGCCTGAAAATCTATTTCAAAAGGTCGTTCTGAATTTTCTCGAACGCCACATCGTTTTCCAGCATCTATCCTGTGGATGTTCTTGTCCATCCAGAAGCATTTCATGAGCGCTTTTATGGGCGTCATGTGTACATACGCTATTTTTACAAATGCTTCTGTTTAGACAAGAAATCACTCTAGCAGAACTGGTAACCAACGCTTAAGATGGTCCCAAAATGCGCGCACACACACAGCAGATGTCGCCCTCCATCAGCTTGCCTAACGGGTCATCAGAAAGAACAGTGCGGCGGGAGTGAAGGGAGATGTAGTTGTACCTCGTAAGTGTTACTAACATGTTCAATAAAGATGTTAAGCCTCTTTGGTGTATAGGTTGTTGCAAAAATTTCTAGAATGTGTATATATCTAAATATATATATATGAATATAAAGATTGTATAGATATTATTGAGACTGAATTCGTTTATTTAAAATAGTGCGTGGATCTTATATTAGGGGCATGGCCTCGAATGACCATTTTGGTAAATCTGTGTAAATTTTGTGCGATTTTTCTTTTGTAAGAAGGATTTTTGTGTCAAACACTTTGTTGACCTCGCGTCAGTTCTTTCGTGATGTGAATCATTTATGCCTTTTAACACTTATACTTTTTGATAGCTTGTACTAGCCCTGAGCATTAAAAATGAATTTTAACCATCAAAAATATAAGTAAAGTAAGTGCGATTTCTAGAGTATGCCATTCAGTAACAAATTTTAATTTCACGTCATGACTGTGTTCCAGCCAAATTTATTAAAAATTAGCCCTTTTAATGACCTGCTTCGAAATTTATTGCGGAAGCGCCGATAGAAGGTACCCTTTCCAAAAATCTATGAAGTATTTAAGGAAATGTTTTATCAATATAATCTCCTTTTCTTATAACGAACTGAATACGTTGCTTTGAACGTGCCTACGTTATACGTGCTTAGTAAATTTGATTCATGCTTCTGAACACTCAGTTCAACTGATTGGCATCTCTCCTTCGGAATATAATTCCCAGATGAAGCAGTCAGAATTGAAGCAGAAATGGAGCAGTCCAGTAATAAAATAGAAATTTTGAGACATTCGTGCAATGTTTATCTCTTTACTACTCTAGATTTTTTAGGTTCTAACTCCCTGAGTCTCGTGTGTTGAATTCATCTTCATATCTATCATTGAAACCGGACTGCAAGGAAGAAGCCTGGAGGGGCTAGCTTAGTATTAACGCTATATTTCTACAATGGAACCTAAAACAGCTCATCTACCAAACATTCTGGACAAAGATGAACATATCGTTGTATGTAGTGTAACTGGCATAACCCTGCTCCCTGAAGCCTCCCGTGTAACTTAAAGGACAAATATTGCAAATCTCAGTGTATTAAAAGCCATACGTCGACACTTGTGCATGCACTTTTCAACTGAAGTGTTTGTCCATAGAAGTTTGTAGAATAAAAATCCCAGTATCTGATGATTACGATTTCCTCTGCAATAATGAATAACGTTTAGTCGATGTGTCGAATGAAGCTTTTGAGCAGGTGTTGAAAAGTTCCTGCCTCTCGTAGAGGACGGCGGGAGACGGCGCTACTCACTGCCGTGAATCAGTCTTAGCTTTAAGAATCACGAGGAGTCTAAGTGTGCTAGCTGTGGTCATGTTCATTTGATGCTTCCTTTTTAGTTATTGAACAGTGAAAGTATAAGTAGTGCCAATGTTTTGTTAGGTATCTCACAACTTTTGAGCGGTTGTGCCGGTATTGTTTCAGTCTGTCTTGTATCGCTAATCATGCACATGTGTTTCTTGTTCATATGTGGTTGTTGATATTTTAAGGATTTTTTCAACATTATCTGATATCATCGTGAATATTTCCTTCATGTATGAGAGTTAAACCTTGCATTTATGAGAATTTGTAGCATTGACACGCGGGCCTGCGTGTTTTGTGCCTTCGTTCAGCTCAGACTTTCCTTATTGCTTGAAATTCTTTTCCTTGTCCAAAAATAGCTCAGACTTTCTTCGTTGCTTAAAATTCTTTACCCCTGTCGGAAAAAAGATTCTCTGAATTTTTTTCTACTTATGTGAGCGTTCTGAACAATCATTATTCATAACGTTCTTCTCTCGATTCTGTTATTTCAGTGAAAAAATTTTGCTTGCGGTTTGGTAAACATAGATGAATTATAAACCTTTCTCAATTTTATCCATTTTTCAAGGAGTGAATTACTGTTTACCATTCAACTTACTGACGTGTGGTCTTGAATAAAAATTGATTTTCAAATTATACGATGCTCATCATTTCTTGAATCGAACACATTTTCGTATCAGTGTGCAAGTGAAAGAATGGAACCATTTATTGTTGACACTTTGCGTGCATATGAACTAGGCTACTCTAATAAAATGCGAATTTAGCAGTTGAATTAAAAATCCATTTTAGCGCTTACAAAAATTGCATAAAATCCATCAGCTGTTCATATGCTTAATGTGCTTCTGTTTGAGCTTTTCTAAATTTATCGATAGTTCAATCATTACGGGATTGCTTAAATGAACCTTCCTTTCAAGAATAAATATTTCCTTCGATAGGATAAGGAACAAAGAAGTCAAAACAGTCGATCACAATGTGTCGATTATTTCGATAAGAAGTCTAAAAAAGTATTTTCTAGGAACGGGCATCCTACACAAAACGCTATTCAAGCTGGTCTGCGTTTATAAATCGCGAATTTTTGGTTATGTTCTTTTCTGCTTTACATTTAGATAAGAGAATTCGTTTTTTTGACGATTATTTAAGGAGATGATCAGTAGTCCAGTGTCATACTCCGCTCATTCGCCCTAATTCGTTATTTTTTGTTTCCAATGCCATTCTGTAGTTCGATTATACCATTCATTGTACATGCGGGAATTTAAATACCTAAAAGCATTCAATAATGAATCAAAAAATAATAAATTAATTTCCAGTGTTCAACCGGGTAATTGTTTCACCATGCATACAAATTTTTTTTTCAAATTGTGGGGATTAATAATTAGTTACCCAATGGCAAAGACTGGCTTAGTTTGTAATTTCGTTTGCATGTGACGTGCACCAGTTTTGTTCAGTAATATTCGATGTAAAATCAAGTTTCCTGAGGGCTCTTCCGGTCAGCGAAGTGCTCGTGTAATAGCACGGTAGTGACGGATTTTCCTTTGGCAGTGCAACAGTTCCAGAAACTGTCTTAAGCGCAGTTAATAAACAGTAAATTTTATGAGGTTCATTGCGATCATTTCCACGTAATGCATTCAAGTCTCGTTACCGGCGCGCATTTTGTTTCATCAACTTAGATGCGAATGCGGGTCATGCGTGTGAGACTGTGTCGACTACAAACATCTGTAAACGTTCAAGGGGCAACACTAAATGAATGAATGACTTATAAATGGATGAATAAATGTCTTACCCTACTCATTTTTTACTTCGCCTACTTGGAGTGTTCTACAAGTTGAATAGATATTCAATCCTGGCCAATAAGGTGTAGTTAATTTTATTTCGGGAAAAAAAATAAAAGACTTAATTGATTCTGCTGCAACCGTTACTGTTTGAACATTACTTAAATTGTTTTGTTCACACTCTCCCCCATTTGCAAACATTTGTTTCTCAATCACAGTTACTGTCTCGTAATAATTGTCTCAAATCTGGGCGAAATGCTTCTTAGGTAAAACTCCTGAATGCTTCCGAGGAATTAAAATCAGCGTTCTTGTTTAAACTTGAAATGAAGAGAAAATAGAACGGGAAGTGGGGGGCCAATCCTTCATTTTCGAGAAAACTGTGGAAGTCTAAAAACGTAGAATTGACTACACATTTTGCAGATTACAGATTGACACAAAAATGCAGATTGACTGATTTTTAGGCTTCCACAGTTTTTTTTTTAATGACGAATTTATTGCCGCATCCTGTATTTTCATAACTTTGAAAATTAAACATGCCCCCCAATGCAAATTAAGCTTGAAATTATCGCAATGATATAACATGCCCTCCATTACGCAGCACGAAGACCCAGGTTGTTGTGATGTTAGCTGGGCAGAGGCTGTACGACGAGCAGCTCAGCTAGCCGAGTTGAAGTGCGTCCTCAAGACTCAATAGCTATACCCAATGAAGTGAACAATGCTGAATTGCTGAAACGCTTAGTGTGTTTCCTAAGAAGAGGTTTACAAAAAACTCAATAGCTATACCCAAAGAAATAAACAATGCTATGGTAATTGAAACATTCAGCGCGTTTCTTAAGAGAATGTTTACGAAATTCATTCATTTGATGAATCAGCTGGTGTTGAAGGGCATTGGCAAGTTCACAGAGCTTCAGCAACAACTGGGAAAAAGTGAACGCAGGAATTTCAAAAGAACTGCGTGATAGAATCTATCTGATGAGATTTAAATTTTTTGTGCAGTATAAAAGTTTTTGAAAAATTCTGTGACTTGAAAATTCCGTACGAAATTTCATCACATATTTACTTGAAAATAAGTGTATTCATTGAGAAATTTCTTGAGATCAATATGATAATTTCAGCGATTCCTTGAAATGGTTAAATGCTTACGAGAAAAAAAAATACACGTTTCACTTTAACCCCTTCAGATCATAACATAAAGTTAGAAAACTAAGTTACCTAGCACGCGAGAAAAATCCACCATAATCACGCTTCACTTCAATCTCGTTCAGTTCAGTTCATAACTTGCTCAATGAAATCAGGAAACTCAGTTACCTAACACACACTTTTGCCCCTAGTCTTTTTGCGAGAACTGGCTTGGATTTTGGCCCACCAGATCAGAGGGCCACACCGCTTCCTTTTTCAGACGTCCGGAAGACTCGGCATCGCGCATTCCAGCTTCCGATTGCAAAGATGAAAGCGACCGCCTCCATGACCGCTCAATTTGCGTCGTGAAGGCGCAAACAAGGAAGCCGTGCAGTAGCGCTGCCTGCACGCGCTGCTATTCCGGCATCCCAGTTGGAGGTTACTCGAGCTTCACTACATGTTCACCTGGTCTCCCAGCTGCCTTCAGAGCCAGCTAGTCGACGGAACTGCATGCGTGACTTTAGAAAGGGAGGGTGAACTACAAAATGAGGACTATAAAATGACTATGTAGAAGAGAAAATATCTCTTGAGCTGAGCGCTGATCAGCGTTAAAGTTCGATACAAGGTGTGAAAGGGTAATGTGTATTCTATTTTCGTGCTACTCTTGCATCTGAATTATTCAATAGGAGATCAAAGTGGCATGCTGCACCCTCTACCGATATATTAGAGTTATTTTTCCTCCATATCAACATTATTTGTTTGCTAATACGTCAAATTTATCATCGTTCTCATGTTGAAGTAAAATTTAATGGTCTACAGTGAGTATTGAAAACTTTTTATTGTAAAATATTACAAGGTTAAGCTTTTTCAATAACTTCAATGCACAAAATCAGTGTGTCCAAAAGCTTGAGAATTTAAATCCCCTAAATTTGATGGGTTTGTTGCATAACATGATCAAAATAATTTAGACCTTTTTTTAATACGAACTTATAGCTATTTAAGCCGTACTCTCGTACAGCAGTGAGAGTCTGTACCTGTGAAGTCAGCATAATAAGTAAGTTGAAACATTACCACTTTTTTCTAAAGTGTTCATTGGCCAAAAAGAACGTGTGCGACGTATATTATCGTGAAATAAAACGGAATCTTTTCCTTCGCTAAAGCTGTTCTCTCCAATTAAGTTCTCAACCAAGCAGAAAAATTAACTACAGTGTGAATTTAAACCCCTTAGTTGCTGTTTCCTTATTTGCTAGTTGCTACCAATATCTCTAATATCCAACTACAATATGTAATATTACCGTTAAATGTAGTCATTCGCCCGGTTGCTGAGTAGATCTGTTCCTTTAACTGAATCCCGATGATCGATGTTGTAGTATAAATCACTCTTAATTAAAGATTCTATCCACAAGATTCCATTAATTAAAGATTCTAAGATTCGAATCAAGATTCTATCCAATAAAATTGGTCGAGGATGTCCGGAAAAGCACGGCTAACGCCAGAGAACGGTTGTTTTGGGTAAAGGTTTTGCAGATCCACTCTCCAATCTATGAAACCTTCCTAATCCTTTTTTAGATTACGAAGAAGAGTCCACTTGGTTTCGTTGAGTTGGTCTGCAAAATGATGATACTTCATCTTTCATTTAAAGACGGATGAAAAATATCAGTGACCTTTATCGGGCGAAATGTAGTGGAGTAGTTGAATGCACTTAGTGTGCTACACCCATGCTGTTCTCTTCAATGAAGTTATGAAACAAGCAGAAAAATTGACAATGATTTGAATTTAAATCACCCACCTGCCGTTTCCCTAATAGTTGCTTGCGGCCAATATCTCTATAAAAACATGCAAAGTGTTACATGATTTTTTGAATAGCTCTTGCTTAGTTATGCTAAGCACTTACGAGCTTTCGAAAAATTAGCACATTTACTTGGAATAAATTCGAAACCATAATTCTCTAGCAATCACGAGAAAACTAACCAGCACAATGCAAAACTAATCAGTTCCATGTGAAGAACTGAATAAAAAAACTCCACTTTAAAACTTGTGTAGTTCCAACCATAGTTTTGATCCAGTTTAAAAACAAGCCGAATATTCGACATTAAAAAAGCCCTTTCAAGTCATATGAAGGTGTACACACATTTTAAAATAAATAATGCCCTATATCCAGCGTAAAAACTTAAATACATCAACATGAGTTCCAGCCGAGCATAGCATGGGTCGTATTTTGACACAGGTCAATGGCTTTATTGTTTGAACTTTCCAAAGCGCTTGCGTTGCGCGCACAAGTAGCGCTGGTAAACACTCAGCCATAAGTGACTTTCCTGCACCGCTCTCTGGACCATCACTGGGACAGTTCCGGCAGATCGCTGCCCACATCCCGCCTCTTCCTTCCAGTCATCGCCGCTCGGAGCGCGCCGGCCGCAGCCCGAGCGGCGCTAATTCGATGCCAAGGCCGGAATGGCCGCCACTAACTGAATTTCCTGGAAACTCTAAAAGCCCTTCAGGACGAAAGAAATTGGAATTTTAACGCAACATGCCGGGTGGAGAAAAAGTGCCTGTACAGACACCATGATTTATGGAATTCACGATGCTGCTCAGCATTATTGACTTATTTGAGTGCACTTTTCTCGCCTTTATTTGAAGAATTTTTGAAGGTAATTCAAGGAATGTCACTCTAATTGTTGTGAAATTTTACATTGAGGCTAAACCTAGTGAAAAGAATTGACCATACGCAATGTGTGTATAGTAATTTGAAGGTCTGCTTCAAGAGAATCAGCCAAAATTTCGGTAGATATTTCTAACAATAATTTCGTTAGAATCAGAGATCTACAGGAGCAACGTGGGAAAGAATTAAGCCATTATAATATTTTCATAAGTGAAGAAAACTTCATCCGTTATCGTAATTTAAATGTTATTGTTTTTGATTGATTTCTTCCTCTGTTATTACACTCACACTTAGTAAAGTTCTTGTTATGGATGAAGCATACAAGACAATTTTTCGCAATGTACTTCTGCTTTTTAACCCTAAGAAATCTTATATAGTGAAACAGTGAATAAAAACACTTTCGAAATTCTTTGGAACATCGCCATTTAACAAAAATCTAAATATCGAACAAATTTCTGAATTAATTTAGAATCTCCTGTAAATTCAGCATTTCAAGGGCAGCGAAAGTTTCACAGAATGCAGGACGTGACAGAAACGTACACTTGTCCTATTCTCCCCTTATACAGTAGGTTGCCCGCACGGGACGGCGCTTCTGCCCCCACCAACCGACCTCTAATTAGGAACTGAGAACATGAGTCGGTGTTGAACTAGTCATTTTTATCGGACAGAGATCGCATCTAATTTATCGTTGCTAAAATAAAAACTTAATTAGAAGTACTTTTGAATTACTGAGATGATAAAGGAGTCTTTCGAGGGATAAATAAATTCATAAAAACTGCTCGAGTGTGCTCATGAAAAGATAGTTAAAACTTGCAGTGACTGTGGGTGGCTTAGATTAACTGAGGTTACTTGAACATCACTACAAAATGCTGACGGCATATTTTTTAAGAGATACTCGAATGCTGGTAGTAAACTCTGAAGGTTATTACAGGAATTAGATAGTTAAATGTTTGGTTTTATTTCCGTAGACTTTTTTCGAAATTTTTTATTCGCTTGCATTTTTTGTCACTGCTATAAGCATGCATGGTTCAGATCATCCTTAATTAATTATTCAATGGCTGACTTCGTTGCTCTTTCTTTCAGAACTAAAAAGTGAGTGTTGGAAGAGAAATAAATCAGCCTTCCGTCTTCTACGTATGATAAATAAATATCCAGATGTATTCATTGTACCTAAAGAAAATGACTTTATTATTTACTGCTGAATTTTACAAAAATCATTATGTTTTAATTATTTATTCATGTGAAGGTTGTTATTAAACACACACATAATCAAATCATTTTGGTGTGCGCAAGAACCTTCAAACAAAATGATGTCGAAAAGGAGTATGTTTTTATCAAATGTGGTTTTACATAGCATTTAATTATAAACGGTCCTTGTTGGTGCTGTTCCATTGTATAATTTGAAATATATAAAAATAAACTATCATTTCATGGAACCAGTTGAGTTTCACAGTTTACCCATCAGTTTTCACGACGAACGTCAATCCTCCTTAGATTTAGTTTATCTAAATTCAATAAGAATAACACTTGAATATCAATTGTTGTGAAAAGTCATCACATAATTTCAAAGTATTGCATGTACAATGAAAATTTGAACAGAGTTTTTCCTTGCACTTAGATAACTAGAAGTGAGAGTGATTTATCTGCTCCGAGTGTCAAAGCAATTATGTATTATCGAAGATCTCATGTGTTAACATTCAAACGTTTTATGGTTTAAACTCTGCGATCATTTGAAAATTTTATTGGAAGGTAGAAAATTTCGGTGGAGGTCAAAATGTAATGAGAGGCAATTCAATTTCTTTGAACAAATACTGCGATGAGTGAGTTAGTGTTGATCGCATGATTCACTGGGAACCCTAAATCAAAACACCCCCATTCTCACGATCCATGATGCTCGAGTGGGATAACATTGTGAGTTACATTAAAGTAGTAAGAATTCTGAAGATGAAAGTTTCATTTCAGAATTACAATTTGACATGTTTTTATTCATGGTTAAAATAATTTATGATTTGTTTGCTGCATCGAGTGCCTTTTAAAATCTTGTGGTGGAGATCACACAAACCACTGCATACAGACGAAAATAAGAAATGTTTTCGGAGCGAGCGGAGTCTGGGCCATGACAAGCGAAGAAGTCTTCGATAGTGTCGTGCAAAAATTAGTGAGGAGGTATGAACCAAAATAACCTCAACGAAAGAAAAATGAGGGCATGTTCAAAATTTTGATAAACGAACTTTCGATGTTGCGCTTCGAAACTATTTGCAAAACTGAAATCAGGGAAATGAGTTTAATTCGAGTTTGGGGCAGAATGTAAGTCATCGACCTTCAATTTGTTGGCGAGAAGATCTCGAAGAATTAAGTCAGGTAAGAAAAGAATTACATTACAGAAGCTGGTGCATATTAATACAAAACCAGTGACTACATGAAAAGTACAATTTATCATGCACGTGCTTTTCAAATAACAACTCCGCACCAGTATGATTTATGGCATCCGAATTTTTAAATACGAGCAATAAAGCAGGTGATAAAAGCCATGATCTATGTAGTGAACATTATCTTATCTTTGTGTGATTTAGAGCACGTATCATCTACCTATCACTTTGATCCAAGACTGTCATTCTGAGAAGCCATTCTCAGAATGACTCCATAAGAAATTGTTCTCGATCATCAGAGAATTAATGGAATGCATGCGGTACTTTATTCAGATATATTTATTCTGCTTTCTGACGTATTCTGAAAAACGTCAATAAGGGATCGGAACATTGTGCATAGCTCATGCGGTTGTCCCGCGATATCGGATTTGCTGCTCCAATTACCGGCCTGGCCGGATGTCACCGGATATTCCTAAAGAGGGCTCTGGGGCAGACTCCCTGCTTCCCTATTTCAAGGGAACAGCAAAAGAGCCAGCTTGTCAATTTATTTTCTTCGTGAGTTCATTTAAATATACACAAGGCTCAATATTGTGAACCTCATTTAATTTGAGAGTTTGCATTAACAAATGGACTCCTACAAGTGCATTAAGCTTTTAAATAAGACGATTTAGGAAATATTCAATGAGGGATCAGATATTTATCAAATTGGCTGATAGAAAAGTTTGAAGACTCATATGCTCTAACAACTGTTCGTTTCAGTTGTACTAAAAATTTGTTGGTTCATTGAGTTACAAATCATATTGCAATTACCTACTTTTTTGTAAAAAAAGACTTTGCAGGCCCAATGAAGTATGAATCATTTTATCAATCTATGTACATGTCAACAGATGAATTAGTTGATGAAAATGTAACCTGATGTGGTACGAATATTCGGAGACAGACTAAAACTTAATCCGAATTCTTAAAAGAAATTAAAAAACTGCTTGACCTGCGTATCGGTTTAGACCTTTAGAAATTGTACCTTCATCTCCATTTTTTGTTCGATGTTGCAGCTTTCAGGGATTTTCAATAATTGAGTTTTTTTTTTCAGGTATGTACCAAAGTAAAGCTGTTCTTTCTCTGAACCCTTCAAAAAATATTGATTAAATTTAGAAGCAGGTAAAAGTTTGTTCAGTTAAAAGTTTAAGGTTTCGTTTCTGCGAAGAAATTAGATCTTATAAAACTCCCAAGCCACAACAAAAATGCTCTAGGCTACGTACCAAGAGTCAGAATTATTCCAGTATCATCAGAACACATCGTCAGTCCCTCAGTGGGCTAAAATTTCGACACAAATGAACATTGCCATAAATACATAACTATATTCTGATTTTTAATTTTTTATCACCATACTTTTTGTGGCGTTCACTCTCATTGAATGATAAAATAGTTAGACATAATAAGTAAGGAATTAAACAATGTAGGCCCTGGTCATCCATGATAAAATAATTTGACTTATAGTTCATATGTAAGAAACAAGGTACTCAACGTTTCACAGAAATTCTTTCTACGAATTTCTCGGTAAGGCTGAAACCAAAAGAGCTTCATCCACTAAAAACGCAAATGATAAAATATGCAACGAGAAATGCAAAAACTTCCTTACCTCCGCAACAGGGTTATCTTTATCCCTGTTTACAGCACGAGGGTAAACTAAGACTCTAGTGATACTGATACAAATGAAGGCTGATGATTTTTCACGATATGTAAGTCTTGAATTAAACGTAAGCGGCTGCAATGAAATAAAATGGCTGTAATTCCGTGGTAGCTGCAACAGATTCCAAAGCACCCGTAGGCCAACAACGAGAACAGTTTTGCTTGGAAATTGTTATAAAAACATTGAAAATAATTAGAAGAACATTAGAAATAATTATGAAAACATCGGAAATAAGTATGAAAACACTGGATATAATATGAAGAACAATAAAAATAATTATGAAAACATTGGAAATAACTTTGAGAACATTGGAAATAATAAAAAGAACATTGAAAATAGTCGCGAAGACATTGAAAATAATTATGAGAACGTTTTAAATAATTATAAAAACAATGGAAATAATTATGAAAACATTGGAAGTAATTATAAAACAGTAGAAGTATTCATAAAAACAATGGGGAAAATTATGAAAACATTGGAAATAATTATGAAAACTTTGAAAATAATTATGAAATCATTAAAAGTAATTGTAAAACAGTAGAAATATTCATAAAAACAATGGGCAAAATTATGAAAACATTGGAAATGAGAATGAAAACAGAGTCAGGTCCGAGTCTATCAGTGATAGTCAAGTTGATGTACTCAAGTTGTTTTTCTAGTGAGTAAAAAATCAAGTAATAACCGTGAATTAGATGACGCAATTTATTGCATTTAAATAAAGTTTTATTCTGTGTTTTGCGGGGCTTAGTTTTACATCTGAATAATTTTCTATTCATCGTTACTTACGTCTGACATTTTTCTAGTTCTTTCATTAATTTCATAGTTGAAAGAAAAATCACATAAGAAAACTCAAAATTGATTGAATTAAATAGCATTTATTGATGTTTTTATAATTCATGAAAAGAATTATTTTCTTTTTAATGTGGTTTTTTCCCCAAACTAAAAAACTTTCATGCCTTCGCCTAACACTTCTTGCCTCAGAAAAAGTACTGGGTTAGCTCCAGAAACGAGAAAAAATTAAATGAGTTTTAATAAAAATACCAAAATAAACGCTATAAGTTATTTGAACATTAATTTTTTTAGTTCTTATGACTAAATATCTCATACTCGCAAAGCTTTACGTCCCAGAAGCATATGCGTCTTCTACGAATCAATCCAACTGACTTCCATTATTTTGCATTGCTTCTAAGCTCTGGTAAAATTTCAAACACTTCTGTGCAGTTTGAGATTTTTAAACACACAGAAGCTTTGCACCAACAGCCTGTGGGGCATTCAGATTTCGTCAAAATAAATTCAATTTCAAACAAAACGATAATTCTCGAACTCGACGGGCAGTCAACTTTCGAAATTTATATGCTAAAGAACAATCGGAAATAATAGAATGAAACAGACCAGCGTAGAACATATTAGAATAGAAGAAATAAAACCTTCGTTAATGTTAAAATTTGTTTTTGTTGTATGTTCAAGAGAACAGAAAAAATTAACCATACTTTCTGAGATGCTGTAAAAGTGACGCAATGCTATAGAAATAATTCGAGCAAATGTTGCTCGCCTGAAAAATTGCACGGAAAGTTCCCGCCGCAAGTCGCCGTCTCCTGTGCACCACCCGCACACAATATCCTCTTCACTCAAAATGAAAATTGTCGATAATAAGCAATCAATAATTGATGAGTAAACTGTAGGGCAAAGTTTTAATTAAGGAAAAGATGGCGCGATGATCGAATTCCTAAGAGTGCCCTTTAATGCTCGCTAACTTTGCTAATTATGTGATAATTAAATATTATCTCAGGTCTGCTGCCGGTGGGAAAATTACGAGAGGGAAGACCGAGCTGGCCACTGAAGCAAATGTTTTGCAGCCTGGGCAACTTGCAGTATATTTTGATGAGGACTAAAATATCTATCATGATTCAGGAAATATTTAATGACCAGCGTGTGTGTCCCCGTGTGATCATACTTCGTTTGATATTGTCGACTTTTTTAGTTGTTCTTCTAAAATATCACTCAAATATTTTGCTCCAAGTGAAGAAGTTTTTACATTATTTCTTCAAAAGTAATTTCTACTAACATTTTCAAAATCCTGTTCTTTTTGTTCAATACGCATTTTCTCTTTTTCCGATATTTCTTTCATATCTATTATATTTTTACATTTTCTCCATCACTAAAAGCTGGTGCACGGAAATTTCTCCAGTTTGCTTTTGACAACGTGAAAACAACGCAACCACTCATTCTTCTTTTGATATAGCACACTTTCTTATTGCTGCTTTCTATGTCTCCTAAATTAGTTCCAATCGTACTCTCGAATTCTACAAATATTGATGCTGATTAACTTCCATTGGCACACAGCTCTTCATTTTTCCAAATCATTTTCATTCCTAGAGAGTTCAATGAATAATTTGATATTCTATTGGAATTTCTGTGGAAAGATTGACACAAAATCAACACCGTTTCTAACTCCGGATGAGATCTTTCGGTAATCTGATATCATTTCATCTCGCCGCTCCACCCAGGTATTTGAGATGTGCCGGTCTTCCGTAGCAACGAACTTTTCTTCGGCTACGTTCTCTATCTGAGATTGGAAACAGAATCACACGATGAAAAATTGCTGTACATTTACCCGCAAAATAATGAAACTCAATGTAGAGGAAAACGCTGCTGCGTTAGGAACGTGAAAACCCTTCAGAATTTATTTCATTATTTAGTTGATGTTTTTCAGTTTTATGTTAGACTCAAAGAACTGAAATCAATCCGACGTTCTTGTTCAAAAAAAAATAAATACTTTTCACAATGAATTTCTTTGAATTAACGCGTACTTGAAAAGAAAAAACACAAGTTCTCATCTTGGTTGCATGATAAAAGTTTTTTAGATAATATTTAATGAACAAAATATGTTAAACGTTGCGAAGTGAAAAATTGCACAGCACTTATTTCTCAGTAAAATGTCTCTCATAAATTGAAAAATACCTTTAAGCCCATTAGACCATAGTCTTTTCCGGCAAGCTCAGCAATGGCAAATGTGAAAGTATTCGTGCGAGCTCGTCTTCTCAAGACCGTGTTTTAAAATGCCAGAATGATGAATGAGACCGTAGTTGAGATGCCCAGTGCAACGCACACGTGTAAACACGTCGTCAAGACAGCTTGTGTAGTTTTAAACGCTCGCCCAGACACGGCTCATGCTTACAAAGTTCTCTCCTCATTGTGGATCTTATGAGAACTCTTATTTGCATGCGTGTTTTTCATAAACTTGTGTTTCGAAATTTCCCTCTCGTTTCGTGTTTTCATGTGAATCTCTAACTCGTTTCTAACTCGTTCCTTGTTTTACGTATATATATTTATAGTTTTATTTATGTTTCATATATACAGTATTTCTGTTGGGAATGTCAATGGAACTTATTTTTACAGTATTTCTGTTGGGAATATCAATGGAACTTATTTTTACAGTATTTCTGTTGGGAATATCAATGGAACTTATTTTTACAGTATTTCTGTTGGGAATGTCAATGGAACTTATTTTTACAGTATTTCAGTTGGGAATGTCAGTGGAATCAATCATAAAGGTCGTGAATCCTCTCGTATTCCATTGTGCTCTTAAAAGTAGGAGTTATGGAAAATAAAGAATCACATGTTCTTACGTTAATAAAATATTATAAAAACCTCAACTAAAAACTGTAATTGAAATCAAGCTGTCACATGACGAAGAACGAGAAAACGTGACCCATATATTTATAATGGCGCTTTTAAAATTTTTATATTTTCTCGTTATGGCACATATAAAAATTGTGTTAACTAGTCCACCCCCCTTTATTAGAAATACGAAAGAAGTCGAAATCAAAGAAAGGCCGTAATAAATAAAAATTTCAATCTCGCGAGAGTTGATGAGACCGAGTGCACACGGCCCGTCAAAAATGTAGAATAATGTTCGACAAATCACATGACACACATTCCTATTTCCTAACAATACACGTAATATTCTTTCCTACTCGAATCTGATGGATTAATACACGGAAATTGTGGAATTGATAAAGTTTGTTTCACAGATAAGCTCATCACACATTTTCTGCTGGCTTCGGACAGACAGTCCAAACACCGATCTGACTATAGTGAATATTTTCGCTGTGTATCATACATTAATGTAGGTTGGATAAATTTTATCATTCGATGAACAGAAGTTAACTTATTTCATGTGCCATTATGTATCGTCATGCATTCGGAAAATATTTTTTTGAGATAATTCTTGCATGATGCGAATTTTGTGATGTTTGCTCTCGCTGAGCCTGAAAACAAGTATTGGATTTAGAAGGAATTTCTCAGCACGTGTCACTTGATTCCTATTTTAAAATGATCAGAAAGTTAGCAATCAAATTTTGTGCATTTACAGCCAATATGTTTTGAAATATTTCCACTGATTAGTGCCCTCGTCCTGACCGGCAACAACTTGCGTTCAGCTCACAGTTTTGTCTGGGTCACCATGCGTTTTATGTCCTGATTTTGAGCCTTAATTTAGTTGAAAACCGATAAACAAAACCAGCTGGCAGCTGCAGTGAAATCTTTCATGTTGGAGGAATTTGTAACTGAAAAGTCTGACTACATTTGAATAAACAAATATTCACTTTGCTTAAATCCCAAATTCACTAAAAATTTAAAAGCGAAGAAAATGCTAATAAAATTACTCATTTTTACTAATATTATTAGCATTTTCTTCGCTTTTAACTTTTTAGTACATTTGAATAGTATTGAACTCCATCTCACAACGAGATACCGAAGGCTTGTTCTTCTTTTCATTTAGGTTTTCATGACAAAGTTCTCTTGTGGAGTTCAATGGCTTTCAAAGTACAATTCCTTCACAGATAAACCCTAAACAAAATAAATTTCCTTGCTTGTGTGATTACCGTAAGATATTACCTTGTATGAAGTGATGGAACCTTCAGTAGTTAATTTCATTTTAAACTCTGCATTTGTATCATTATTGTCAACCAAAATATTTCCACACAATGGGACTGTCTTCTAATAAACTGTGAAGCTGGTAAATCTAACAGAATGCTGCAACAGTCAGATCGCTTCCGTTTTCTCCGAAAAAGAAATTGTTTTCAAAAACAAAACGAATGAAAAAGGAGCAACTGGAATTCATTCAGTGATACTTAGCACTTACGCAACATCACCATCAAATAGATTTTGAAATCAAAATTTAAATAACTATTCATTATCACTCGCTCATTCTGATAATGATAACAAGAATGAACTCGAGTCTAATGTTCAATAATCATCGCATGCAACTTATTGTTGGCTGAAGTTACTGGCCGCCATCTTTATTACGCCGTATATTCTACTATTTAACAGGAATTCATCCTCAAATGCGCAGTAACTTTTCCCTCATTTGAGCCGCGCGGAACTGACGCAAATCAGCAGTGCCTTGAACCCATAAATTAGCTTGGAAACGTTCTGGTGACAACTTTTCAGAAAGTTTTAATAATTTTCGCACTCCCTGCGGCCTGAGCGCCAGGCTCACAGAAAGTTTTCAAACGACCGGAGTTTGACCATCAAAAGAGCTAACGAGTTCCCCAGCTAGGCAGCACAAAGGCAATTATCAATGTGCAATGTTCCCCTTATTCTCCAAACAGCTTAATGTTACCTGCGCTATTTGGCTCATAGAATTGAGTCCATCGCCACATCTGAACTCAAAAGATCAGTCGCGACTTGTGCCAGTGGCTGCAACACTGGAAGAGTGGGTAAGTTGGGAGCCGTTCCAGCGTCCATCATCACATCTAAACTCAAAAGATCAGTCGCGACTTGTGCCAGTGGCTGCAACCCTGGAAGAGTGGGTAAGTTGGAGGGCCGTTCCAGCGTCCATCATCACATCTGAACTCAAAAGATCAGTCGCGACTTGTGCCAGTGGCTGCAACACTGGAAGAGTGGGTAAGTTGGAGGGCCGTTCCAGCGTCCATCATCACATCTGAACTCAAATGATCAGTCGCGACTTGTGCCAGTGGCTGCAACACTGGAAGAGTGGGTAAGTTGGGAGCCGTTCCAGCGTCCATCATCACATCTGAACTCAAAAGATCAGTCGCGACTTGTGCCAGTGGCTGCAACACTAGAAGAGTGGGTAACTTGGAGGGCCGTTCCAGCGTCCATCGTCACATCTGAACTCAAATGATCAGTCGCGACTTGTGCCAGTGGCTACAACACTGGAAGAGTGGGTAAGTTGGAGGGCCGTTCCAGCGTCCATCATCACATCTGAACTCAAAAGATCAGTCGCGACTTGTGCCAGTGGCTGCAACACTGGAAGAGTGGGTAGGTTGGGGCCGTTCAAGCGTCGCAAGTGTGAGGTTCCAGTCGTATGTTTGTCTCGCCTCGGAGGTAAGCACGATGAGAAAATGTCGTGAATTGACCTGCAAAATGGTTAAGCTCAGCGAAGAGGAACATGCAACTGCGTTAGAAACGTACACTCCTCAGAGTTTATTTAATTTTTGCAGTGAGATTGTCTAGTTTTTGTTAGATTTAAAAAACTGAAATCAGTTTATGTTCTTGTTCCAAATTTAGGGGTAGACTTAGTTAAGAAATCAATAGGAATAAAATTAGGAGATTAACGAGACCAGAGCTTCAGTAGTTGCTGAGGATGACTGATACGGTATACCTCAAGTTCTTGGTGACAAAGATGGCGCCGGATAGCTAAATCTTTAAAAGATGAATTGCGCTCCATGTAGGCTGAAAGAGAAAAATTCCCGTACTGACAGATGAAGAATCTTGAAAATTTTGAAAATAATTCCTTCTGCAATATATTTTTAATCCCTCCACCTTATTTAGCGTGATTGAAATGTAAATAAGAAGCAATTCCGAAGTTCTATTAGGTTAGGTTAGGTTAGGTTGGGTTAGGTTAGATTAGCTCGTGTTAGGTAACTTCATGATGAAACAGATGATCTTCAATGAAAAACTCATTTTTGTCAATGAAAAAAGAAGATAAAAAATGCCATAGGTGTATTGGCAGCTCCTGTCGGGTTCAATAAACGTTCTCGTTGATTAATTTTACTCGCATGAAATGATCACTTTAGTGATAATTCCTCAGCATTTATAGACGAATATGAACAGAAATACTTGTTTCTCGACTCACAGCGTCTCGGAAAGCTCGTGGAATGCAATTGTTATGGAAGCAAACGAGTGAAACAAAACTTTAGATAAATGAACTTATTGTCCCTCATGTCTATCTATTACTAATTAGCTAAATTTATTTCGAATGTATGAGCTCGAATTCATGCGAAGGAATACGTTTTGTGCTCTTTCACAGGGCATTCAAGTCAATATGATCCTAAAAAAATAG